>CAUYUJ010022281.1:463593-486355 GCA_963575745.1 Prorocentrum cordatum | reverse complement strand
GGAGGGGGAGGAGGAGGAGGAGGAGGAGGAGGAGGAGGAGGAGGACGGGGGGGAAGGAGAGGAGGAGGAGGAGGAGGAGGAGGAGGAGGAGGAGGAGGAGGAGGGGGAGAAGGAGGAGAAGGAGGAGGAGGAGGAGGAGGCTGAGGGGGGGGCCCTCGTCGCCACGGCTGGACGCAGCTCGGGAAACTGGTGCGTCTGGACCGTCCAGGTCTCAACTCGCCCTTCTCCGAGAAGAGCATCTCGAGAGCTGGCAGAGGTCGGCCCGTCATCGATTGATTGCTTGCTTGGGGTTGGCCTTTCTGGTTTTGTCCATGGGGCCCCTCGGCCGTGGGGCGGCTGAGCGACGGTGAGACGAGCTGGCGGCGCGGCTCTATGGAGAGGCGCTGCGCAACGCGGCGCCGCTCGGGAACGACTGGGACCCGGGCGACGCATTGGTGCCGCACCTGCACAGGAGGCTCAGCGCTCTGGAAGAGAGCTAGCCCAAGCCTTCGGCCACGCGCAGAGGGGGGTAGGGGAAGGCCTTGTCTATAGATGTAGGGCCAGTGCCTTCTAAGAAGCAGCCTCCTTTTAAGAAGTTGTCCCCCCTCCCCTACCCCCTCTTGCGCGCCGCCTGAGCCTGGAAAAAAACATCTTAACCAGCTTTGCTGCGGTCGTCGTCACCATCATCGTCGTCGCTTGGGTCGTCGTCGTCGTCGGGATCAGCATCGAAGCCATCGCCATGATCAACAGCAGGATTGCTTCGACGATAGAGCAGCGAAGCCACCGAAATTGCATGTACTGTAGTGTCATGTCAGGGAAAGGCGTGGATCATGAGTGGCTCTTGACGTTCGTATGGGTTCGCCGCAGTGGAGCTCGTGGAGCTTGCTGCCACCGCTGGGGAAAGGCCCACGGGCAGGAACGGATCCTGCTATTCTCTCGTTCCCCCCCCTCCCCGTACTCATCGCACTGCCGCATTGTGCCACCATCGGTTTTAATCCTCCATTTTCGCGGAATCAGAACCAGAGCACTTCGGAAACGCGTTTACGTCATTTGTTGCAGTGCACATGAAGACTCGGCAACGCCCGTTGCGCTCTGGCAGCGTATTCACCCGCATCAGTATACAAAGCGTTCCTGAAGGCCGAGGCCAGGAATCGTGTTGCTCAAGCTAGCTGATGGCAATAGGGCCCTTGAGCAGCTGAGCTCAAGTACATCAGGGAGGAACTCGCGTGCGCCTAGAACGACTAGCACAAAAAGTGGAAATAGTGGTTGTCTGTGCCCTTGGAGAACGCTGCAGCTGAGGAGCAGAAATGGCGAGCAAGCGGTGCACAGCGCATTGCCGCCAACGTGTGGCATCCATCGATCAAACAGTTCCAGTTGTGATAGCATTCCAGCGTCAGCACGAAGCACGTGGTTCGCAACGTTTCGAGGGATCATGTGTTTGTTGGTTTCCCCTCGTTTTTGCTTGGCCAGAACGGAGCATGGATAGGCAAGCGTGTTTGTTGTTAGCAAGGGATTTGAAAGTTGCTGATCGTTTGGCGACGACTGTCCGTGTCGGCTCAGGAGTTCTATGTATACTTCGTGTCGCGGTTCCTTCAGCAACGAGCATTCAGGGTGAGAGGATGATCGGCAGCTTCCACAGCAATTGCGGCGGCGGCAAGAAGAGGAGGAGCCAACAGACGAACGCCAAAGACGGCCCCCAGGGAGACTCGCGCCCGAACGCCGCGAAGCCTTCAGGCTCCGCTCTTGCGCCAGGGCAGACATCAGGGGGCGAAGAAGGCGGCTGCAGGTGCTGCTGAAGGAGGACGGGGAGGAAGACGACGAGGAACACAAGGAAGAGGAGGGCGTCGATCGACGAGGAAAAGAAGGAAGAGGAGGTCGGCGATCACGACTAGGGGAGAGTGGCGCAACAAAACACTAGCGCATGCGCCGTTCCGTCCACGATCAAACCAGGCATTTCACACTTCGCGGCTGTCGTTCCCTGGAGGGCGTCGTCAAGGGTGATATTGTTCGTCCCCCCCTCTCCCCCCTCCGCTTTGTCTCGATCGTCCTCCCCATCCGCCTACCCCAAGGGAAGGCCAGTCGGGAAGGGAGGACGCTTGCGGGTTGCAGCGCAGGGAACGACATGCGTTCTAGCGCAAAGGGGCCATTAGCGCATGATCATGCTTACATCTGAGCCCACGGGGGGGGGGGGCGCGTATTTCCGCACGGTTGCGCATGTGACTTGCGGTTGCTCCGATTGTGTGGGTATTTCCGCTCCTCGTTTTGCGCTGCGCTTCGTCAGGATGTGCCAGGAGTCCAGCCCGACGACGGACACCCCAGCACGCGCACTTGGTTGTGCGCACAACAGTTCGAGAGCCCCAGTTTTGATAAGTTCCGCACGGAGGTGTTCGCTACTGTCGGTTTCCAGGGGCACTCGCCAGGCCCTGGGATCGTGGAAAAATTAGCAGGACGACAAGCTGGGCCTTGCGGGGAGGGGGTGGAACTCCTGGAGACCCCGTTTTTTAGTAAAAAATCTGATCTCCGGGCTGATTCAGCATATCTGTAAGATGATGTCGGGGAACTATCTGAGCTTATTGCACCGACTTGTCCTTTGGCAATATGGCGATTGCAGAGGATAGTTACTTCATCCTGGTGCTCATCAACCCCCCCCCCCCCCCAAAAAAAAAAAAAAAAACATGTCGTAACTCTAGCGGCTCGCAGCCTCCACTGCCCGAAGGCCCCGTTGGGCAGCCAGCGGGCGTAGAATCGGAGACGATGGGCTTGGAGTTCGGTGTTCAGGTCGGAGCCGTTCGGAAGTAATCCAACCACACATGTTGCATCGGATCGGGTCGAGTTCGGCGATCCGCCTCATCCTTCTCCTCCTTAGCATCCCTTCCTCCTCCTCCTCCTCCTCCTCCTCCTCCTCCTCCTCCTCCTCCTCCTCCTCCTCCTCCTCCTCCTCCTCCTCCTCCTCCTCTCCCTGCTCCTGCTCCTCCTGCTCCTCCTCCTGCTCCTCCTCCTCTGCAGATGTCACTTCCAACAGGGCAGCGCTGCAGGCAATCTCCGGATCGGGGCTGAAATTATATTTGAAGTCAGGAGGTTTGGCCTCACGTTGTTATTCAGTGGTACGATGAGAAGGAGGACATGGCCAGTTGGCATGTGAAAATGTAGCATGGTATTCGTGGAGAAGTCGAAGAGGACACCATGTATGCACCTGCGCGAAGCTGTCCCTCAAAGTGTCTTGCAAAGGTGGTACATCAATATTCTCACGTGCCTGGTGGAGAAAACTTGGAAGAGGGAGAAGTTGAATCACTTAGTACATGGGGGGCGAATTACACTCGGTTTATTGGTGCTCTACGCAACTTCTTTTCTCAGCGGGGGGGAATGGCCAGAATGCTTCCCATGTCTTCTATAGTCGGGGGATGTATTACAATCATTTGCTTGTATCAGCCATGAAGACTTTTATCTGGCAGGCCAGATGGCGGCCACTGTGTTGCAAGAATGGGGTCGGTATGCATATAGTTTCCATAATTTGTGGCGCAAAAGAGGTACAAGCGAATTCTTTTGACGAAGTACGAGAAGACGGGCGCTACCGATACAGTTGCTAAATGATACTATTCGACTGACGTGGTCGTTATTGCATTTAGGCCGAAATCGGTCTTATTGCAGGAAACCGATCGTGAAACTTGCAGTGGGCTGGAATTTGGCTCTTACTGGCATCAAGCGCCGAGAAGAATATGATAATGATTCAGGACTCCGCTCTTGAAATCACCAAAACCGTCTTTCCTGGAGAATGAGCTTAGAAAGCATGAACCCAGTGTGCTTGCATGCTTTGCTTTGTTGTTTCGTGGAGCTGGCGACCTTTAGACTTGCCGAAACTATCTGGGGCATGTTCCTGATTTGTCAAACATCCAGCCCGCTCTTCTGACTCACAACTGGACCACGCCGACCAGGAGCAGATGCGCGCGGAGCCCGCGACCGATGGAGCTGTCCAACACTTTTATGAGCGTTTCTTGGTTTACCGAATACCCGGCCTACTGGTGGTGCTAATTCACAATGGACTATGCTGCCCAGGAGCAAGTGCGGGGAAGGTGACCGATGAATTGATCAAATGTTTTCAAATGTGTTGTTTGGTTCGGGGTTGGCAACATCTTTTTTGCCTCTGGATTGATTTCTCAGCGCATGTACGCAGCCCAGTCCATTATTTTGCAAGCAGTTTGGCATTGCTCGCATGTCTTGGCAACGCTGCTTACTCTGCGACGGAGGTGGGACCAGCGTCTGCCAGGATAAGAAATGGAGTCCTGCAAGGGAAGGTAGACATACCGCGCCGCAAGAACCTTGTCCTTCTGGGAGCACAGATCACGGAGATTGGCGACTCCGCAGCGGTTCCCGAATACCGTCTCAGTCAGAGTTCGAAGCTCTTGTTCAGCAAAGTGCAATTCAGATATCATGGTTGCCCAGGCCTGAACGAACGCGAAGGCACGTCAGATCGAGTTCTTCGCGCGCGGTGCACGGCGCGGAAGGGAGAGCTTGGAACCCATCTGCGCATGATGGAATTCGGTTACTTGAAGGAGGGGCGTTGAGGATATGCATGAAGATCAAGAAGGAGGGGGGGAGGCTTCGGAGTCCTATCCCGATCGAGAGACGCAGGCGGCTCGACTGATGCGCAGGACGGCCAGGCACTAGTAGTAGGTCTGTGCACGGCTGCTCGAGGCAAGTTTCGATCATCTTCCTGAGATTTTCCAGCGGCAGCCTTGGCACCAAATGTGGCATGATGTTCTCGATTCGTGCCAGGTGTTGAGTTCTATGTGTTCTTGGGGCCAGGCGTGTCCGATATTGGGATGCTCGTGGGAGACTTCGCGCAGGCTTTAGTATTCGTTTGATTGGGGATGATGTGTTATGAAATATGTGGGGTGCTTTTTTTATGAGACAAAGTCGGGCCTGCTTGGGGCGATCTCTAAACTAAATGGCCTCAACGGTATTTGGAACACATATGTGGCGCGCAGGGAAAGCACGCCCTCCGACTGGAGCGCACGGGTAGAGGAGCACGCGATGTCCAGACTCTCGAGAAGCCGACATGCGTTACATGAAGTCTGGCGTAGAACCAGAGGCGCGATCAACAATACCCGAACGGGGACAGCTCGAGCGGCACAAGTCATCATCCAATGATGGTTGATCTAAGAGGGGGGCAGCGCAGCACGGTGGCACACTGAGCAAGCGGGTTGGCAAAGGCCAAGTTCGCCAGAGATCGTCATCAAATCTAGCATATCCAAACAGGTTTGCGCGTTAATCAACAGAGCGAGGGTAGGACCCGTTAGCTAATCTGTTGAAAAGGGGGAGTGAACGTTTCGTTGATGTTATGGCCCGGAGTTTGGTGAAAGTGTTGATTCAGTTTTTGTAGAGTCATCCCGCAGATCCTCCAATCCACGCTGGATGCCTGCAAAGATCCGCGGGCCCTTTGAGGGCGCCCTTACGAACAGGCCCTCCTCCTCCTCATCCTCCTCCTCCTCCCCCTCGCATCGCATTGCAAGCTAAAGGCAGATGTCAGAGCAGCCGAACCCGAGCGTGAGAAAGGAAGTCATGGACACCGAGAACAGGAAAAGTGGGCCGACCAGGCCGAATTGCAGCAGCATGCAGTCGTGACATCAGGGTTCCCACCCAGCACCCAGCCGACCCCAAAAAAACAAGGAAGAGAGCAGCACACCATCACGACACACACGGATCAAGCGGCATCCACGGAGCCCCGCCAGTAAAATGTTTACCCGTCAGTTCCATACTTCATTTGCACCGAGCTGAGATTGCTCACAGCGCGCGCGAAGGCATCGGTTAGGGCACACGACACGCAAAAGGGCGAGGCCACAATACAACACGCACACTCACCCAGCCACGGCACACGCGCACACCCCCACGTGCATTTCCATTCCTCATCCCCCGCCATGTGATCGAGCCCCGTCACGCCGCGGTGAATCACGGAGGTGGGATCCCACTGCAAGGTGGCGCTTTCGCGCCTACACGCTTCGACCGCCCATTGATTCGCCCGAGGGCCTCCCAAGAGCTTCGGAAAAGCCGAGGAACCGTCAAGAGCAACGCACGGGACAACCATCTGGCGGCTCACGCAGGCCCGCGGGGTTTGGTGCAGTTGAGCGGCAGACAAAATCGTCAGAGTAGCTTGGGTGGCGCGACTATCGGCCTCGTTCTTTCACCTCTCACGATAATTGAGAGCCATCTTGTCCCATGGGAAACAGACACATCTAATGTGCGTGCCGTTGGAGCCCACAGATCCAAGCCACGCGGGGAGGAAGCAGCAACGCCCGCATATACCCCCTAACAACAAGTTTGTGGAGCCACGTGGCCATGTTCTCATCATTCAAATCTTGCCATTTGGCATGATAACCTGCACCAGCAATCCCTGAGTCCCGAGGGTGGCTTCGAGGCACTGGTGAAAATCATTATCGCTGCGCTCTCCAACGCTGATCCTGAGAAAAATGGGCAGGCGAATTGGCAGCGGCACGGGCAGCGGGCGCATCGCTAGCAGGCAGACTGATCTGCAAGCAGGAGCCTCCTCCGCACCCCCCGCCGTTCTTCTCCACTCGGTGATACGCGAGAGAAGGTCCGAAAGCAGAGTAGGCGGCCAACTCGACCGCATGATCATGACAACCCCTCATCGCGCCACCTCGCGACCTCCTCGGAGGCAAACGCTCTGCCCAACGAAAGCCACGTAGCACAACACGAGCCCCGTCCTCCAAGGTGCTTAAGGAGCCTCCCATGCGTATGAAATTCAGCCACGCAGATCTGGCACGTGGAACCCGTGGCCCAGACCCTTGGGCCCCCAGGGGCTTTGTGATACTTACGTTGGCTTGGCGGCAAACCCGCACTCGTAGCATACAGATCTTCGATCTTGGCTGGACCTTTCCCTGGCAAGAGTCTCGGCGCACTGCACCCCGAGAGGTGCACGCATTTTGCGGGACCCATGCGCGGCTTGTTGCTGCAGTTGGCCAACCAGAGCCCCCCATGGCGGCCTCGACCGCCCCCGCAAGAAAAGTGGCGGGCGCGCCTCTCGCCCAGCAGAATACAACCGTCAGGCCCACCGCCTTCAGGAACATGTTTTTCTGGAGGGGGAAAAAAAAACACAGACACCATGAATCGTCGATTCCCAGGAAATATGGAAAACTTGGGAAGTGGGGGGAAGACAAAAACCAAGAAAATGTGGGAAAAGATGGGGAATCTGTTTTATGTGTGTGTATTTATTTGCGTGTCTCAGGGCCCCTTCAGTTTTGGTCGGTGGAACTCGTGACCCACCTGGAGTCTTCTTTTAAGGGCCCCACCCAACTGCGCCCTGCATCTCACGAACAGTCCAGCACGACTCGCAGGCCCCTGGGAGCGCTCGCAAGCACCCTGACCAAGCACCTCGGCCTGGCAACTCTCAGGACCCCCTGGGAACCCAAGCGTTCAACCTTACGACGCACCTGCACATGGGAGACCTGAACCTCGCTATTGCACGCCAGGGGCAGACCTAGGGCGGCACGGTAGGCGGCTGCTTGGGCACCAGCGAGCTAATTCTTAGCTTTCCCACTCAAGGGCTCCCAGATGCAAGCATTGTACCAGAGCTTCGAAAGAGCAAACGCCTCAGTATATGTGGCCCTCGTGTCAAGACTCAGGCTTCTTTTGGCACCTACAGTCTGGATGGGTCTAAGCCCCCTGCGCATCTGACCAAGTCTGCGCATCACTTCAGGAAGAGGGCTGCCGCCTTCAACCATTACCGTCCCAAGTCCCTCAATTTGATTGATGAGTTTAAATCGAACCCCGTACACTTGAGACAAGATCGCGCTGGCCTGAGTGTTCATGGCGAGCTTCTGCTTCACGCCGTTCGAGTGGCTTCCTCCACTTGACAGCATAAGGAAAGTCTTGCTGGCATTGAGACTCAGGCCATATCTTGAAGCAGCACGGTCCACGATGCCAACAGCATGCTTGCCTTGTCGGGAAATTGTTCGGCACCCCCAACCGCCCCCATAGGGGTGAGGTCGTCCACGGAAGAAGTAGAGTGCCCTTGATCGTCCCAGTCGCCATGGCAAGCCAAATGAAATCCCTTGGATGGGGGTTCCAACTGAATCCACGAGCTACCAGTTGTCCTTCCATCTCCCGAGCGATGGGTTTGAACGCAAGGTTAAACCCTTCCGTTGCCAGAATCGTTCCAGGACGGGTTCCCAGGACCGGCATAACACGCTTGGTCGCATCCCTGTTTTCCACCACCGCCACGAACGAGCCCCCTGGGATGGCGATCTTCAATCGCATATTCGGGCAGCGGCTGGCACGGAAGGGCTGCGGAGGCAGACAACAGGGCAGGGGGTAAGTCCACAGACGCCAGGGCTTCTTTCAACTCGCTTTCCTCCCCTGTAAGTCTGAAAATAAATTGCTTGACAGCGCTGTACAACACCGCCGTCAGATCAAGAAAAGCCCCGTCGTGCACACACCCGCCTTCTTCATGGCATGAAGCCTGCTCTGACGAAGTGAGTGGCAACATCCGCACTCCTACCCTTGTACCCCCTAGCACTGCGTACCATGAGAGGCACCTACCTAGAGCCTGCAACATAAGCCCGAGGTATTTGTTATACACATTTGGGCTAGTGCTTCATAAGAGTATGCTCGTTTGGGCCGCTGCCAGAGCCAGACCCATTTTCCCTCTGTAACAACTCACGCCCTCCCCTTCCTTCATGCTACACGCTTCCCTGCCAGTAATACTGGCTTGAAACAGTCTTGGATGGTAGAGTCGTGACAGACCTTCTGGATCTACCCCAAAAAACGTTATTGCCACGCCGATATGAGCCTCCAGCGGTTCCACGCTTGAGCATTCCAAGCTCACATTGAAGTGTATGCTTCGGGATGATATGGGCCAGCCTCCTAATGCAATCTTGATAGCACCTGTGGATCGGGAAACACATTCCATCGACGGTATTGGCCACGGTGGGTGCACAACAGGTCCGAGGCGAAAGTTTCCGGGCAGCGAGGCTTGGACATCTGTAAGGCCGGCATTGGCCTATTGACACAACAGAAGCATGACTTATTGAAGAAGCGCACGCAGCGGTGGTTCGTTGGCCGCCTACAATCGAGAGACGGTTTCAGTCTTGAGAGGCGGCTGCGGCGCCGGCTGCAGCGCTAGAGGCTACCGGACTATCCAGGACGCACAGCCAGGCGCGTAGCTACCCAGCTCGGCCGCCTACGCAGGCTGGTGCCGCCACGACTCTGGGCGGCCACCCTGAACACACTGTTCAACAGATGGACGACGGACCGCAGAATGTGGCATATTCGCCGGACCCAGCGGGGCTGTGCATTGCAATGTTGCGATGCAGCGGAGGACGCTGTTGAGCATCACATCAAGTGTCCTGTGTGGCGCTCTTGGTTACGATCCCCATTTGGGGATTCGCTCGCGGGGCATGGCCTGGAGCACGCTATGCTTGCGACGACCATGAGCGACACGGCGCTTCGCTTGCAGGCCGTGGCGACGTACGTACTTGTACCGCACTATTCATCATGTGCGTCGGCTCACAGGCATTACTGATCTTGCGCGGAAGCAATCTGTCAACCGATATTTGGACCAGATGTTGCACGAGGCTATACGTGACGACGGGGATTTACGACATTGCTGCCACATGGGGGCGGGGGGCAGCGCCAGGCGGCGACGACGGGGCGACGACGACGTTACTATTCGCAGGACGGCTGCGCGAGTACAGTGAACAATATCCCCATTTGGCCATTTTCTCTTTCTCCCACCGCACCATTGTCTCGGACTCCCACACCTACGCCTACGCTTTCGGGCTCTTCGATGCCGACCCGTCCTCCATCTTCGACGTGCTCCAGGCCGCACCACGGCTCCCCGAACGCGATATAGGCCACACGGCTGGGACAACCAGCTACACCCCCCCAGGGGGGCCCACATCGCCAGAAGTCTGGATCACGCATATGCGTCGTTCAGCCTGGGGCAGACATGCGGGCAGGTACTCAGCATCGCGCCGCGGCCTCCGACTGTGATGGAGGCGACGCCAGCTCCGACCCCGACTGGCGCCCACACTCCCACGCCTGCTCCGGCTCCGACCATATCCCCGCTCCTTAGGCCTATTCCGATTCCTGCTCCGACTCCCCCTCCGACACCTGCCCCTTCTCCTCCAGAGGTGTCCGGTTTAGCTGCCTCGGTGCGCCCTGGGATGTGAGCTCGCTCTCTGGGTGTACCGGCCCATCTTGGAACCCAGGCCGCACAGCGATTCTTCATGCACGGTGTCGGCCAGACGGCGGGGTCGCCCATCAGCCTACAGTGGCCCCACATCGGCGGAAGGCTGGGCTTGGCAGCTGCTGCGCTCCCCCCCGGGCGGAGCTGCGGGCCGTTCCTCAGCATCGCGTCGTGGCCTCCGGCTCCGATGGCAGCAGCGCCAGCTCCGACCCCGGCAGCGTCCCACACACACTTCCCCAGTCCTTCCCGTGCCTGCTCCGATTTCGGCGCCTGCTCCGACTCCCTCCGACGCTTGCGGTTTCTCCGACTCCAGCGCCCACGCATACGGAGGCATTCCCACGCCTGCTCGGGTTCCGACTCCGGGCTGACGCTCAGGTTGACGGCTCTTCGACTACGCCATCCGCGGTTTTGAGAGCCGCGTTCGTCGAGTTCTCAGGGCCTCACTGTCCGCGGCTTGCTTGGCAGCCAGGCTAGGCGCGCGCTTTTTCTCCTTCTTCCGCCTGCCTTCTGTCTTCATTGTTGCACGCAGGTGTTGGTACTGTGTTCGTCTGCATGCCTTGCTGGCTCCCTGACGGCCGCAATTGACCGACCCCGTTGGCTTGGACGCCGCGGGTTTGGCTGTGCTGCCGCCCCTAGAGGACTTCGGGACACTGCAGGCGCTGCTACGCCGTGCCAGCAGGGCACCCTAGATGTGATTTCTGGCTTTTCCAGAGCACTTCGCACCACTGTGCCCTGCCTGTCCCTCTGTAGCCTCTCGCGTGCACGTGGGACCTGTTGGCCGTGATCGTGCTGCCCCCCTCCCGCGTCTCTGCCTCCTCCCTGTTTCCCCCGTCCCGTTCTCCCTCCCGGCGCTGCTTTGCGGTCTCTCCCGGCGCTGTTTTGTGGTCTCCGCCTGAATATCCGGGGCGCCCAGACGCTGGTCAGGGTGATTTCGACCACGTTGACAGGACCGCCTGCCTAGTTATGTGGGCTTGGCGTTTGTCCGCCCGCTTCTCCGCTTCTCCTGCTCCCCCTCCCTCCTTTCTCCTGCCATGCTGAATGTATTGCCTGGCCGTCGAGGCCGTTCAATACGGGTCTGACCAACAGCAGTTTGGCAGGCCAGGGGATGATACGTGTTAGGGCGAGTTCGTATCCTTCGCCGTTTGGCGAGGCCCGATGCCGTCCTCTTGGACTGGGCTTTCGGTCACGTTCGCAGGACGGCCTTGCGACGAACATGATATTTGCCAGCACGCTTGGCGAGGCGAGTTGTGTATATTATCGCGGTCCCCTCCCATCTCCTGCTCCTCCAAGAAAAAGCCTCATATTGCAATCCTGTTCGATAACTTGTCCTCCTTCACTGCACGGAGCGATCACTTCTCCCTGACTGGCCCCCTTTGGCCTTCTCAATTCCCCCGGAGCGCCCGTGCAGATCATCTGCGTCCCCTTGGGGGGCAGTGAGAGGCACCCCGTCAGCGGTAGCGCGGTTCGGAGAAACAAAAAGGGCTTGTTGTAGCGCTTGCCTCCGTGCGAAACAGGCTTTTTGGCATGCTGCCACTCTCGTCTGGCGACGTTGCCTTTCGATAGTGGCAGCACAAGCACTTTGCAAAGCATGCTTCTAGCGACGCCTAAAGACTTCTTATGACGTTTATATATATATATATATATATATATATATAAATAAAAGAGGGGCAGGTCTCGGGCCCTTCGGTTCTCCAGGAGAGAAGTCCGCCGCCGCTCTCCCGAGTCGCACCCAACCGCGACTGAGATCACCCCCTTTCCACAGCAGCGTCAGCCCCCAGAGAGCGTCTGCACCCACCAGGGCCCCCCCGGCGAAAGCAAGCACCCACGCTCTTAATCACACAATCAGGAGGGGAAAAAACACACACATTCACAATTAATCGTCGATTCCCCGGAAAATATGGGAAAATATGGGAAGTGGGGGGGAAGACAGAAGCCCAGAAAATATGGGAAAATATGGGGAATCTTTTTATTTGTGTGTCCTGGGGCCCCTTCACACAAGCCCGCACGTGTAGGCAATTTGGTCTACATCGCGTCTCAGCGTCGTGCACACCCGGGCGCTGATCCTTGCGCAGGATGGTTTCGCGGACATCTGAGTCCTGAGTTTTGCGACTTGTCCTGCCGTTGCTGCTCGTCCGCCCCCGCAGATCGCCAAATACGATGCTCTTACTTCGCCGCCACGAAAGTTCGACCAAAATGCGGCGCCTCCCGTTTGGCGACGGGACCCCGTACAACTTTGTCAGTGGCGTTGCGCCCGCGACAAGAGAGGAGTCGTCAAAGGATCCTGTTAGGCCGCTGGGCACCAGTACAATGTCATGTTCAAGCGTTGTGTTGCTCAAGTCTCGGGCGGAACGGCCTTTGCGAATTCAAACCCGATTGTCTCGAAACCCAGACGAGATCGTCGTTTGGAGGAAGTCTCATGCGAAAGCCGCATTTTCGGAATCTCTGGTCAGAAATATCTGCCAAACGGTGTGGCCATGACGGCTGCGTTTGAGACCCCTCAAAAAACAATTTCGAACGATTTCAGAAATTTCGATTTCGATTTCGAGATGGCGCTCCCGCCCAAGACGTCCTCCAACTAGAATTCGGAACCTTTCTGGTTCGGTTTCAAAATGGCGCTCCCATCCAGGACCACCTCCGAAACAGAATTCGGAGCCTTCCGGCTTCGATTTCGAAATGGCGCTCCCGCCCAAGATTTCTTGAACATTGGAATTCGACACCCTTCTGGTTCGATTTCGAAATGGCGTTCCCGCCTAGGACTTCCTCGAAAATAAAGCTTGGAACTTCTTCAGCTCGGATTCGCAATAGCGCTCCCGCCTAAGACGTGTCTTCGTGGAAGCACGAAACGGGTCAAAATTTTGGTAGCGCGGTGCATTTACTCGATACGAGCCCTTGGAAGCCCCAGCCTCTTCCCCAGGTGCCGACGTCGTCATCCCGAGCCGCTTCCTGGCGGCCCCAGGCTGTTTCTTGGCGGCTCCGGAGACAGGAAAAAGGGCCCTGAGAGGCCGAGAATGGCAAAAACAGAGCAAGCTAACAAGCAAACAGACAAACAGGCAGCCCACGACGAAAGAACGCAGCTCGTTGGAGCTTCGAGCCCCCTTCCCCCTCCCCCCCCCTCCCCCCATCGTCCGCCGCTCCCTCCTCCCGGGGGGTACGCCCGCCAGAGCGAGAGGCCCCACCCGCGCTGCTGCGGCCTCCCCCGCACCCCGCCGCGCAGGCGGCCGTGGCGCCCGGCAGGACGAGGAGTCCAGCAGCGGCTCGGGCAGCGAGTCCGACAGCGGCTCGGAGTCCGAGGCCGAGGAGTCCCGCCAGGGGGCTCGCGCGCGCAGAGGGCGGCGGCCTCGGCGACGCGCAAGATATGAGAGGAGAAAACGAAAACGCTGTAAACATACAATTTTTTGCCGCTCCGCGCGGATTTCTTGGATCTGCACTGGACCCCCCTCCCTGGCGCTCCCTGGCGCGCGGAGCGCGCCAGGGGCGGCGCCGGAGGCGCCGCCAGGGGGCCCAGCGCGGATCCAAGAAATCCGCGTGGAGCGCCCAGAGTGGCCCTTCGCCGGAGTCACCTTTTTGGGTGCGGGCCCACAGGTCGGGTGTTACCAAAGGTGTACTTGGCCCAGGTTGTCCCCGGGAGTCCTGGAGCGGGCCAGACGGCTTCCAGAGCACCCCTCACGAAGCCCAGAGGGCCCCGCGGGCTCCAGTATGGCGCGCAGAGCTGGAGACGCCTTGGACCAGGACCGCTCCTAGCAGCACCAGAGCAGAGGTCACTGCAGCACGGGCCTGCGCGAACGGATTTGTGCGCCTCCTGCCCCAAGCGAGGCATAGAGCCACGCATCAAGCGCCACTCTTGCTCAGGACCACTCTTGCGTGCTGCCGACTGGGAAGGGGAGGGGGTCTGGGGCCTCCCGACCTCTGGGAAGCATTTTGGAGGCGAAGGAGTCTCTTCTGAGAAGGCCCCCGCCTTCTAGGAAGCCCCCCGCCTTCGTCGCCGTCGAGACTCGAGCCTACTAGGGGGGCTTTAGGGGCCTCCTTGGGGCATCCTCGTCGCCACGGTTGCATAAAGTATCCTTTACATGATTTGGCCAGTACGAGCTTGAGGGGAGGGATGGCGTCGTCGTCCTCCTCCTCCTCCTCCTCCTCCTCCTCCTCCTCCTCCTCCTCCGCCACTTGCTGCAAGCGTGACGTATGACGTGTGCAAGCTATGTGGCGCAAGCCATGGAATGCAAGTTACGTGATGCAAGGCTGCCTGTGCAAACTATGTGGCGAAAGCTAGGTGGTGCAAGCCAGATGGCTTCAGCTAGCTGGTGCAGGCAATGGTGTGTAAGTTCTGTTGTGCAGGCCATGTGCGCAGCAGCCCGGCGCCCTCCGGGCAAAACCTAACAACCAGCCACCAAGCATGGGGCGCCCACGAGGCGCCCGGGCGCCCAGCGGGCGAAGACCCAAGAACCAGGTCGAAGAGAAGCACAGCAAGAACCCCTGAGTGCAAGCGCAGCCCGAGGAAACGACAACAAAAGGATGGCCGTCACGACTTCTCCGAGCCGCCCGCTGCCCCGGCCGCTCCAGCCGGAGTCCTTCATGCTGTGAGCGTCTTCCCGCCTTTTCCTGTCCTCCGCGGCCGCTCTCTGGCCCCCTCCCCTCCCCCTGCAGCCCGACAGCCAGTGCGTGCCCGAGCCCGGCCCACTTGGAGCGTGCGTGCGGATCGCCTCCGCCACGCCGCGACGACAAAAATTGCTCGCGCCGCCCAGCCCATGGTCTGGACGCCCGAAACGGGTACGGAAAGAATGGGTACAATGCCCAACAGCAGTTCCCGTTCATCTTGAGCAGGACTCGCTGTCCGCGCCGCCGCGGCCTGTGTCCGTTTGAGGCAGGAGACCTCCTGCCCAACAGCGGCCGCTGTTGGCTTGGGACAACATTTGTTGTTTGGCATTGTACCCCTTCTTTCCGTGCCCATTTCGGGCGTCCAAACATGGGCGGCGCCGCGCCGCCCAGCCTCTCGAGGGGCGCCGCGAGCCTGCGAGGCCGCCGCCCGCCGCGCCCCCCCCCCGTTGGTGCAAACCGCCGGCCCCTGGCCGAACCCTGGCCGACCCCGGCGGCCGGCGGCGCGTGCCCTCTCGCGCGGGGCCGCCTCTGGCTGCTCGTAAGAGTCATCTCGGTGCGGGCCCGCAAGGGCCCCCCCCGGCAGCGGCCTGCACGCTTGGACGTGGCCCCCCTTCTGCGGCCCCCGACAACCGCGCACCCCCAAGGGTCACTCCTGCCTGGGGGGGGGTCACTCTCGCGCGCGGCCGGCCCCATTCGCCTCCTGCCCTCCGCGCGGCCACGACAGGCTCTGCTGTGCACGGTGCGAGGAGGGTGGTGGCTGCTGCGTTTGCGCTGGGAAGGGTGAGCGCGAACGAGGGCTCGCGGACGCAACACACAGATCTGCCGAGCACCACCCTCAACATCAGGTCCACGGACGGCCCGCAGCAGAGTCAGACTCCTACAAGCCGCGGCGGGACCGACGGGCAAATGGGTCCTGGACTCGGGAGCTTTCCCCCAGGACAAGCTTTTCATCATGGGCCGGTTTCTCACACACCCGGGGCCCGTGGAGGGCCCCGAGAGCCCGAAAGCGGCGAAAAAAAATCAGGACCCGTTTCCGTTATGGGGACGTTTGCCCTGGGCCTGCCCGCATGTACGGGCGTGCTGGCCGAGGGTGCTGAGCCACGGGAGGCCCACCGCAGCCTACAATCCATCCCAGGCCGCTGCGAGGGGCCCGCGAAGTCCAGACGACCGAGGCGGCAATCCTGCTAAAGGAAAGAGCTTGGCGGGCTCTCACTCTCGGCCACGCGCAGAGGGGGGGCAGGGGGAGGGGGGAAAGCTTCTTAGGAGCAGCCTCCTTCCAAGAAGCCTTCCCCCCCTCCCCCGATCTCCCCCTGCGCGCGACGCCAGCACGCTCCGCGCCCCCCACCCCACCCCCCAAGCGCGTCCGAACTGTGGTTTCTTGGCGGCCGGCGGTGCGTGCCCGCCCGCACCCGCCCCCCCCCCCCCTCCTGGATTCATTTTCGTTCAGGACGGGAAAAATACACACACACACACACACCAACAGTTGTCGATCCCCCGGAATATGGGAAGTGTGGGGGGGGGGGGGAAGACGAACACCCAGAAAATATTTAAAAAATTGGGGTTCTTGGGAGTTGTGTCTATTTGCTTGTGTGTCCCTGGGCCCCTTCAGTTCTGGCCCGAACTGCTGCGACAAGCCAGCCGTGGCGACGAGGGCGCCCCAGGAGGCCCCGGAGCACCCAAAGACGTCCAGACCTCGAATCCTCGATGCTCCTCGAGTCGCCAGGGGTCTGCCCCAATGCCTCGCCCTCCGCGCGGGTCGCGGGAAGCTCTCCGTGCGTGCCGCGAGGACGGCGGGGACGGCACGAAGACAGACGCACCCACAGGCCGCGCCCGAGGAATTGGGGATGAAAAGGGGGCGGATGTTGGAGGAGGAGGAGGAGGAGGAGGAGGAGGAGGAGGAGGAGGAGGAGGAGGAGGAGGGACAGGAGGGGCGGTGAGGAGAAAGAGTAAAAGGAGGAGGAGGAGGAAGAGGAGGAGGAGGAGGAGGAAGAGAAGGAAGGACAAAAGTAGGGGCACAGTGGACACAGTCCGTTATGCTTTGGGCGACGAGGAGGAGGAGGAGGAGGAGGAGGAGGAGGAGGAGGAGGAGGAGGAGGAGGAGGAGGAGGAGGGGAGAGAGGCGGAAAAAAGGTGCAAGACAAGCAGCAGCAGCAGCAGCAGCAGCAGCAGCCGCAGCAACAGCAGCACCGCCACCACCACCACCACCACCACCACCACCACCACTACCAGCTAGACCAGTCCAGAGGGCCATGGCATTTTTTCGCTATGGGAAATGGTTCAGGCGATGCGTGCGCCTATGCTGTGTACGCGATCACGCGCTTCAGTTTTGCGTATATACATCCCCTGATTCCTTTGATACCCCCCCCCCCTGGAATGCGGGGGGGAGGGAGGCGTGGCGCGTCCGTCTGTGGGGGTGGTGGGGGGGGGAGGGGCGCAGGGGGGAGGGGGCGTGGGGTCGCGGGGGGGGGGGGGGGGCATTTCTCGCTGTGTGCCTGGGGGTGTTGGCATGCAGGGGGGGAGGGGGGGCATGTCAAACGCCTCCAGGGTTGGCACGCAGGGGGGGGACCTGAGAGCGTCCAAGCGGATGCGGGGGGGTCGGATTCGAGGGCGGCGCTGCGGGGGACGGGAGTTGGCCGCGGCTCGTTTTCACGTTGGCAACCGCCCCCTCTGGTTAATGATAAGTTTAGAGTATACGTCCGTACGCACGTATACGCATACGCCCACATACACGTTCTTCATGAATAAGATACCACGTTGGAGGTTTTACTCAGCGTTCTGATCGGATGGGCTTGGCCCTGAAAATGTTGTATTGCGAACTGAACTGTTCCTGTGGGGGTCCATGTGCTGTCCTACGGATTCCGATGGACTTGTCCGTGCTCGTGCATGCTACTACGTGATCATATGGCACATGAGCGCTGGATGATATCCGTAAGGGTTTCGCCCCCTGCCGTTGGCCCGCTCTCTATCAGAATGGGGTATATCAGAGTCGCGCCGGTGCGTCTCGGCGCTGCCTTGGCGCATCTGGGAACATCATGCGGGGGCGGATAGGAATCATCAGCGCATTTTGAGACGGTGGCGTTATCCTAGTGGCCTTCGGTCCATCCCGCCACTGTGCCTGGGTTGTGGGTCTGAGGCCTCTTGTATCTGTGTTGGGGTGTCGTGAGTTGCCTCTCGGGGGCGTCTTAGAGGCGGTTTGGGCGCCTCTTGGGGGCCTCTTGGGGCCCCGTGTGGTATTGTTTGGGCCTCTTGGAGGCCTCTTTGGCGCATCTTGGGTGCCTCTTGGGGCCTCTTGGGGCCTCCTGAGAGCTTCTCGGGGCTTCTCGGAGCGCTTCTTGGGCCATCTTGGAGCCCTCTCGGGCCGTCTTGGGGTCCTCTTGGAAGCGTCTTGGGCTCTCTTGGGGCGGTCTTGTGAGCGTCTGGAGCCATCTTGCAGCGTCGGAAAGCCGAAAATGCAAGAACTTCAACCTTCAAAAACCTTTTGGTAATATCGACGATGTTGGCATCTTGGGGCTCTCTCGGGAGGCCTCTTGGAGCGCTCTTGGGGCCCTCTTGGGCCGTCTTGGAACCATCTTCGGGCGCCTTGGAGCACCCTTGGCCTCGGCAATGCGAATATGCCGTAATTTGCGAGGGTTTATGGCCCCAGGAATTCAGGCAACCCGATTTGGGCGTGGTCAAATTTCTGGTTTGGGGTCCCCCCCCCTCGCGCGGACTTCAACGATTTACAATAGTAAGCAGAAATCAAGACTGTAACGTTGGAGACTTGAAACTGCAACTGGCGCAGGGAGCAGCAACCTAATCCTACAGCCTGGTGGCCCCACATGGGGACCAGTGGATTTTCCTGACAGAGCTTAATGATCATCGGGAGGTGACCCCCCGACCGGGCCATACGGGAGATCAGGCACATCGACGGGGACATTGGACCAACACCGCGGCATAGATGGTGCTGGCCGTGAGCAGGGTCATCTCGTCGGCCCTATTCGTTAACTATCGCCACTGGTCTTGGGACGCCCAGGCCGCCCGGAGCGCGCGGCCCCGCCAGGCGCTTACAACCCAGACGACTACAAAGGAGCCCCGGGCGCTGCGCTGGGGGGAGGAGGAGGTTGGAGGAGACTTCTGGGGCGCCTGATCCTTCCGAACCTCGACCCTTAGGACAAACTGGCGACACCCTCAGTGGCGATCACACTGCGGCATTGCTCCAGGCCTCCCAGATGGGGTCCGAGGAGATGGGGTCGGAGGATCGCGCCGCATCGCCGATGCATCGCCGATGAGGCTCGATGCGGAGCCCGATTTTCTCCACGCCGACGTCGCCGATGCTTCGCCGACGTCAGCGGTGCATCGACGATGCATCGGCGATGCATTGTCGATGCGGCGCGATCTTCCGACCCCATCTGCTCCGACCCCGTCTAGGAGGCCTCCAATTGCCTGGGAGGCTGCCCGACCGCACCGTTTCTGGCAGCCGCGCGCTGCCCGCGCGCACGAGCATCCCCCCCTGGCACGCGAGGGGGTCCCTCGGCCTGGCAGCTCTTCGGACCCTCACCCCCATCTCTCGAAGGTCAGGGTTTTCAAGCGTTCTCGTCGGTTCCTCAAGGTTTTCCCCAACCATCCTGTGGTGCTGAGTCTTCGTTTTGAAGAGACAGCGCCACGCGTCTCCTCCTCTCTTCCTCTCCTCTCCTCCTCCCCTCCTCCCCCCGCTCATCCATCCTCCCCACCCCCATGTCGGCACACCCCTCGCACGTTTTGCGGCCCCATAGGGAGCCACACCCCTCACACGCTTCGTGACCCCATAGGGAGCTCCACCCAAGGCCTCAGCGGCAGCGCCCGCATGCAGTTCTACCATCCAATAGGGAGCTCCACCGAAGGCTCAGTGGCAGCGCCCGCATGCGGTTTCACCCCCGAGTTCGGTGCACCCTTCCCACGCTTCGTGGCCCCATAGGGAGCTCCACCGCAGGTCCAAGTGACAGCGCCCGCATGCGGTTCCACCCTCAATTTCGGTGCACCCCTCACACGCTTCGTGACACCATAAGGAGCTCCACCTAAGGCCCCAGTGGCAACGCCCGCATGCACTTCCACCCTCCATTTCGGCGAATCTTTTGCACGTTGCATGGCCCCATAGGGAGCTCCACCTAAGGCCCCAGTGGCAACACCCGTATGCGGTTCCACCCCAATGTCGATGCAATCCTCACACGTTGCATGGCCCCAAAGGGGCTCCACCGAAGGCTCCAGTGGCAGCACCCGCATGCGGTTCCTCCTTCCATGTCCGCAAACCCTTCACGCGTGTCCTGCCCCACGGAAGGCTCGAGCTACAGCCCGAAAGCTTCAGAGCTGGGCTCGAGGATCGAAGTGTTTACCCTGACACCCCCCACCACCACCACCTACCCACCCACGAATAGAAAAAAATAGAGCGACATGTTGGTCACTTGTTTTCAATTTCTGGGGCCCTGCATTGGGCCCTGGGGCCATCAAGACATGGCTCAGGATGAAAAACTGGCCATGAGGAAGGGTCGGGGAACTTCCATCGAAGAACAAAGATAGTTTATGTTTATGCCGTTTGTTGATCTTCTACTCTAGCGGGACAGGGAATCCCGGCGTTTTCCCCGATCTCAGCTTCCAGGGGCGCGTGTTCGCGCCCTCGGGTCGTTCCCGCACGCCGCGCGCAGGGATGAAGGTCTCGGCCGACGTCGAGGAGCTCTTCACATACATCCAGCGCTACAAGCGGCGGCCTTATGTTGGCCGCACTCTCCCGTGGTCCTCCTGCGCCCCCTCATCCCTAACCTTCTCCTCACCCTCATCACCAACAACTAGATGCTGACTTTCTTTATTCAACACCCTATCACCATCGTCATCTTAATCGTCGTCGGCCGAGGTGTCGGCGTCATCACCCTCATCATGGCCACCATGAGCATCTTCACCAGCAGCAGCAGCATCATCATTGTACGTATCACTCTTCGTTGTCGTCGTCATCGATATCGTCATCATCCTCGTCCTACTCATCCCTCCCCCCAACGTATCGTAGTCGTCATAGCCGTCGCCGTTGTTGTCGTTATCAGAGCCGCCATCACGATTGGAGTCACCGTCATCATAGTCGACGTCAGCACCGTGAGCATCGTAATCATGACCATCACCGTCGTCGTCATCGTCATCGTCATCCTCCTCCCTACTCCAGATTTCGTAATAAAAGGGAGGGGGTCTCATTTCGGGGGGGGTCTCTTCCAGGCTATCTTGGAGGGCCTGGGGGGTCTGGGGACGATGTATTGGAGGGTTCTCCCACGGGGGAGGTCTGAAATGGCTTGTCTTGGAGGGTCCAGACCCCCTCCCTTGTATTACGAAACCTGGAGTAGCCCTCCCTCCTCCCAGAAGCCCGACGCCCGACCCCGCACCTGGCGCTCGACCCCCAGGAGGGCCGCCGCTCGGGCGAAGGGGGCGCATCGTCATCCTCATCCTCATCGTCATCGTCATCGTCATCCTACTCCCTAGCCCTCCCTCCTCCCGGAAGCCCGACGCCCGACCCCGCACCTGGCGCCCGACCCCCCGGGAGGGCCGCCGCTCGGGCGAAGAGGGAGGGCGCCGCGTTCCGCCCGCGCAGAGCCCCGCGCCGCCGGGTGAGAGGGTGCTCCGCAACGGGGCCTCGCCGTGGAGAGCTCGCGGGTCGGAGGGGGGCCTTGAACGGGGGCAGGTCCGTGTCCGCCCGCGCAGCCCCGCACCGACGGGTGAGGGTGCTCCGGAGCGGGGCCTCGCCGTGGAGAGATCGAGGGTCGGAGGGGGGCCGGGGCGGGGGGCTGGAGGCCCGCGGCTCTCGATGCAGCATGGCCTCCCTAGTAGAGCAGGAGGGCCAGAGGATCCTCTCCTCCTCCTCCTCCTCCTCCTCCTCCTCCTCCGCCGTCGACCCGCGAAGATCGCTCAGGGTTGGCAGGTCTCGGGCAGGTCCGTTCCAGAGCGTGCCGGAACGCTCCGAGGAGGCCGCGGCGCCCGAGGCAGCCTCCAGAGCCCCCGGGTCTCAGAGGTCCTCGATGTTTCTGCACCCGAGTTCATCTTCGTCCTGGCTTCGTCGTAGAGAGGATGTCTCCAGCATCTGGAAACACACACACACACACACACACACACACACACCGAGGTGTTCGTCGGTTCCCAGAAGTGTTCCGGCCTCGATGCTGTCCAGCAGGTGCGCTTCGCCGAGAGCGCTCCAGACGTGCCTGAGCCGTCCCCGGCAGCCGCCGGAGGCCCGACTTATGGCCCGAAGACCACCGGTCCGACCAGATCTCCGACACGATGACAAAGCCATCGAGGAGGAGGAGTAGGCAGAGGAGGAGGGGAGGGGGATGAGGAGGGAGCGGGTCGCCGAAGCGCAGGAGTTCCAGGAACCCCGCTTTCAAAGCACGACGCCGGATCTTTGGCGAGAAATCGGGGGCTGGAGGCTGCTGAGCGGCTTCAGGCTTTACCTGGGCCTCCAGGAGCCTCCAGAGGTGTTCATGGCACTTGTTCGCGGAGACCTCCAGAGCCTCAGTGGCGGCCTAAACGACCCCTAGCAAACCATCCCCTTCCGTGACGTCCCCCTCGCCTCGCCCCAAGACGCATGTCTGCGGCCGGAGGGAAGCTTGAAAGGCGAGGGCGACGTCACGGAAGGGGATGGTTTGCCAATGCTTGAATAGACGGAGCGGGTACGGGCAGGCGCCGTTCGAGGATTTGGGAGAGCCGGTCAGCGCACGCAGTGGCCACGGGGCGGGTTTGGGGAGAAAACTTTTAAGAAAAGCCATATTGTTGACGCTTCGCGACTCCCCACGAGCCCATCCAGAAACGATGCCCAGAGGAATTGCCTCGATCAGGGAAGTGGGCAGCACACAGAGGAAGCCATTATGAGACGTCTTGGGATATCTGGAGCCATCTTGGAAGTAATTTTGGGCTCTCCCAGGCGCTCTTGGAGTCATCTTCATCGGTGCCCTCCTCTAAGAGGCCAACATGTGGCTAAAACCTTCGTAAAAAACCATGATTTGG
>CAUYUJ010022281.1:433593-458593 GCA_963575745.1 Prorocentrum cordatum | reverse complement strand
CCAAAATTGCTGGGGTACATCGCAGACCAGATGAAGGCGGAGGCCGCCATCAGCAAGGAGCGCCGCAAGGCTCGCGAGGAGCGGGCCTTGCGGGCGCCATGACGCCTGAGAACTTCAGGCCTGGCTGTGGGGCGCGCCACAGTGGCGCCAGACAGGCCCATTGCCCCCTCGCTGCACACCCCCTTCGGCAGCGAGACGTTTTCCCCCTCCACCCTCTTACCTGTGGAGCGAAGATCGGGCACTTCATCCATGGGTGGATCGGCCCGCAGACGGGTCGCCAGAGGAGCTGCTTGGCGTGAGTGGTACAACGACGCGGCGTCCAGTCTCAACGACATGTACCACTGCGACCCGAACGAGGTGATCGGCCCGCCTCCTGGTCTTCCTCCACGCGCTCGTAGTGGCGCTGAGGAGTTTCTTGCTCGACAGCATCGCGATTTTGAACTACCTCCTGGATATTCTGAATCTCCCCAGAGATGCGAGGCAGCCCTCGCAGAGTTGCTCGCATCGGCGCCTGGGTACTCTGGAGAGTCTCGGGTAAGACCCTACAACAAGGAGCTCGTCTCCTGGCCGAAGCACGTGGCTCCCGTCCCGACGGCCGACCTCGTGTCTGAGGCTGATCGTTCTACGCTGTCAGGGTGGAGGCATCAAATGCTACGTGACCCTGCTGATGCAGCTGCTCTCAGGAAGGACTCGGGACTGGGGTCACCCTATGTGGATCCATGCCTTCGGTTTCGACCTCGGGAGCATGCTGATGTTCTGCTACGCCTCGACCAGGCTGGCATGCTTGAGTGGGAGGTCGCCGATCGTCAGGCTACCTTTTCTATTGGCTTTTTCTTCGTCGACAAGTCCAACGGCGTCAACCTGCGGCTCGTCTTTGACACGCGGGTGGCCAACATGTCCTTCTCGGCCCCTCCTTCTACGAGATTGCCGACTCCGTCGGCACGGAGCGCAATCGAGGCCGACCACGACTTCTACGTTGCCCAGGGGGACATTCAGTGCGCATTTTACCATATGAAGCTACCGCCACATCTGCATCGATATTTCTCTCTGCCCGTCGTCCCGAATCGGTACTTGGGCTTCAAGCGGCTCAACGGCGTGGTCATCGGGACGGACGCCTTTCTGCAGCCGTTCGTCTCCGTCATGCCGATGGGCTGGTCATGGGCCCTCCACTTTTGCCAGTCCGCCCTGACCACGGCCATCCTCGACTCGGGAATCGACGAGAGCTCCATGCTGGTGGATGGCGCCGCCATCCCTCCACTGCGGAAGGACTCCGACGTCATCGGCGCAGGTTACGTAGACAACTTTGCCACCGTGTCCCTTGACCCCGAGGTGGCCACGACGGCCTGCCAGGCCATACGTGACGTGCTCGTGTCCAGGGGTCTGCCCGTTGACGAGTTCGCCCCCGCAGCCAAGCGCGTGGTCTTCACTGGCTTGGACATCCTCGGCGACGCCGGCGTCGTCCGCTGCAAGATCGACAGGCTCTGCCGGTTGCGTCAAGCCTTGCTCGGTCTACTGAGACGCGGCTTTGCATCGCCCTTGGCCTTGTCAGCAGTGGTGGGTCACTGTACGTGGGGTATGATTACCAACAGACCCATGCTGTCGATCTTCAACTCAGTCTACCGCTTCATGGCGTTGGAATCCCAAGTGGCCGCGCCGCTGTGGCCGTCGGTCGTCGCCGAGCTGCGCGCGGCGGCCGCCCTCATACCGCTATGGTGGGCCGACGTTAGAGCACAGTGGTCGGCGACTACCTTCTGCAGCGACGCCTCCCCCTACGGCATCGGGGTCTGCCGCAAGACCGTCGACCAGGAGGTCGCCGCGGCCGCGGGGCGCTTGTCTGAGAGATGGCGCTATCGGTTCTCCGACGCCGTGCACGCCCGTGCCCACGCGCTCGGGATCGAGCCTCGCTCTGTGTTAGAAGCTACCGTGGACAAAAATTGTCTCGAGGAATGCCGCCTCAGTACGAAGCCTCCTAAGATCCCTGGGGGCCCTCCGTCTACGGCATCATCGTTACATCAACCAGCTGACGCTGCTTCCTTCGGCGGCTTCGATGAGGTTCCCGACTCGATCACGGCTTCCGACGGCTGGGCCACGATACACAGTTCGCGTCATTCAAGGTTCGGCTTGGACATTATGCGATACGAGGCGGAGGCTCTCGGGTTTGCGATGCGACACTCGGCTCGGTCTGGACGGCTTCGTCATCATCGCATTTTGTTCACCGTTGACAATTTGGCTCTAGCTCTTGCCGCTGGCAAGGGCCGTTCTGGCGCCCGAGGCCTCCGCGACCCTCTACGCCGACTATGCGCCCTGTCGGCGGCCACAGGCATCCGCCACGCCATTCGGTGGATCCCCAGTGAAAGCAATGCCGCGGACTCGCCGTCCAGGACAGGCTTCTTCGTCGGGCCGACCTTCGAGGAGCACCAGGCCTCTGCATCCCGAACTTCGAGGGCATCGGACCACGCCGCTGGCGGAGCAGAGGACCAGGACCCACCCTGGGCCCGCGATGCTCGCCCGAGGGGCCCTGTCGGCGCTGGAGTCGGCCGCCGCGCCGGACACGACCATGGCCAACTACTGGGACGCTGCCAAGAAGTTCGAGGAGTGGTGCCGCTCGAAGTCCCAGACGTGCGCCACGACGGAGGAGGTCGGTGTCATCCTAGTTACCTACTTCGTGAACCGCTTTCTGGACGGCTTCGACAGTGCCACGGGCCGTGTACTCATGCCCGCTCTGGAGCACTACCTACCCGCGACCCTTGCTGGCAGGACCCCGTGCCCACAGGCGGCTCGCGCCTTGACAGGCTGGCGGGAGCTCGTGTTCCCACTGACGCGTCTCCCTCTACCTCGAGCGGCGATGGCCTCCATCGTGGGCGTCCTGATAGCGTGGAAGCTCTTCGGCGTGACAATGTTCATCGGGCTGATGTTCGACACCTACCTGAGACCAAACGAGGCCCACCGCCTTACGGCGGGGAGCGTGATACGACCTCGACCCGTACACGACGAGGGCCCCACCGACGGCCTTTGGACCGTCGCTTTCGACGCGGTGCGGGGCATGTGCCGTCGATCAGCAGCCGCCCTCGGTCTGGAGGCCGAGTTGATTCTCTACGCGATTCGTCATGGGGGTGCGTCCGTCGACCTGCGGTCGCTCAGGCGCACGACGAACGGGGTCAAGGACCGCGGCCGCTGGATGACGGACCAGACCCCCCTCCGCTTCGCGAAGCGGGCCCGCATGCAGCAGCGGATCGCCAGCCTCGGCCAGAACATCGTCGAGTTCGACGAGCAGGTGGACTGGCAGAAGAACGACTTCATCCTCCAGACCACGGCCTCGGGCGTCTTCCCACGGCAGGTTCCACGGGCAGTGACGCCGACGCCGCCTGCGGTCAGGCCAGCGCCCGCACCGATCACTGCACGGCGGGCCTTCGCCTGACGCGCCTGTGGCGCGCTGCCAGGCGGGCTTCTACGAGAAGCAGGCACTGCCCCGCGCTGGTGCTCGGCTGCGGCGGAGGGGCGGCACGCGCCCTGCAGCGGATGGGCTTCGGCGTCGTGCATCTCGACACGAGTCGCCACCCTGGTGACGACATCACCGACCCCGCAGTGATGCGGCGCGTCTTGGGCTGGATTCGTTCTAACTGCATCTCGCGCGTATGGGTGGAACCCGACACCGCCACCTGGTTTCGTCATTCGCCTGCTGTTCGTTCTAAGCTGCATCCTCGCGGCCTCCCGACCTTGACCAACTTTAAAGCTCGATCTGTTTACATCGCCAACCTTTTCCAAGATCTGTACTTGCACGTCCTGTCTGAATGCTGTAGTAAGAAAGTGCCCGCCATATTGTGCCACCCCGACGCGTCTTTTATATGGGATGGCCGTGCGTGCACCTCTCTTGTGAGACAGAGTTCTTCTTCGACTGTTTTCGACTCTTGCATGTACTCTGGCCGCGTCAGGAACAGATTTTGTCTTGTTGGCTGGAACGTGAAAGATATTGATAGGCGATCCCTGACCTGTTCACCTGTTGCCTCGCCGTGCCGTCGCACTCGGAAGCGACATCTCGGTGAGTTAGGCATCCCATCGTTAGACCGTCAGATGCGCAACGCTGCGCGCCACCCGCCTGTCTGTGCACTACGATGCGCATGTGAAATGATGGTCAACAGTGTCGATAGCCTCCGATACGTCTCCCGACTATCTAGATGTGTGTGAGTTTTCATTCAAGCTTTGCGGCTTGCAGCCAGTGTCTTGGACTAGCCATAATACCTGGCGCTGGCCCCTGCGGCATCAGATTTCGCGTCCTCGCCCGGCGCCCCCTTGCACAAAAAGAATCGTCTGGCCACGGAGTCGTCCACATTACGCTGCCCGCGGCTATTTGTGGCTCTCTTTCGGGCCGCGCTTCCATTCTCAAGTCTCTCCCTCCCCTCCTTTGCTCCCAACTCAAGAATGTTTCTTTGGCCTGGTGCTGGCCCCTGCGGCATCAGATTTCGCGCCCTCGCCTGGCGCCCCTTTGCACAAAAAGAACCGCCTGGCCACGGAGTCGTCCACATCATCATCATCATCATCATCATCATCCTCGGCATGCTCTTGACCCCCATCAACCCTCAACGCTCATCATCGCCAGGCCCATGACAATCCTCACCATCGTCAGGCCCCACGACGCGTCCTACCCCAGAGTAGACGACGCAGGACGTCCGTTCCCTACGTTCCAAGCTTCCGTGGGAAAGCAATTGTAAAGTCGCGGGTCAGATCGGAATTCCCAGAAGCATCGCAAGAGTGATTACTCCATTGCAGATGAACACTACGACGTTTCTCCACTCGTTGGAGGACATGCGACTGGCATCCACGAATGCGAGGCGGCGGCTTCTGTACGGAGCTGCTCCTTGCATGGTGAGACGCGGTATCGACAATGAGCGGCACTGCCTCATGTGCAGCGACGCCCTGCAGAGCGGACGCCCGTTACCAACGCGAATACAGAGATGGTGGCGATGGAATGTCTTGCACGAGGAAGGCAGTTTGACAAGTAGAGTGGAAGATGCGCACAGCTTGGTTGAAATAATAGGTTAAGATGTGGTAGCGTTCGCAGGGCAACTCTCCGCTGCCTGTTTGGATAAATAGACCTTGTGTAAGATTCGCCTACTTGGTTATATGTACGTCCGTCGATGGTCCGGGAAGCCGCCTCAAAGTTGCAACAGGGCCGCACATAGGATGGGCGGTCGCATTTCAGCCGAAATATTGCAAGCTGCCCCCGAAAAGGTTTACGAGATGATGGTAATTATGTACTCGCTACGCTTCTCCAGTTTGCCGGCCTTGGTTTATGCTGATGGTTGGGGTGTTCACGATGTTGTTTTGTTGGCGAAATCGTCAGTCTCACCGCGGTATCGAGAAGGGGAGGCCAAGTCTTGACGCTTCTCGCGTACCCCCACTGGCTCATCAAGGAGCGATCGCCAGGCGAGTTGCCCGAATCGGCGAAGTACGCGGTCGGACCGAGGTACAAGATCGAGAGCGGCTCGGGGAGGGCACCCGAATGTTCTTCGCGCGTGTTGGATGCTCTTGTGCACCCTGGGGGGGGCACCCTCGAAGGCTCTCCAGCTCGGCTGGTGGAGGGCTTCACAGTCTCGAAAGGTGGTCTTCTGCCCCAGGCCCCGCCATAGAAGCACGCAGTGGAACAGCCGCCTTGGAAGCGGGTCGGGAGCGCAGACACGGCGGGAGCACGCGAGGAACGATCTGGCACGTGTTCCCACGCCACGGCGGCCAGAGGCTTTTCCGAACCATGTCGGAGCACTCCTGGAAGCCATTGGGGGGCCTCTCGGGGCCCTCTTGGGGGCCACTTGGGAGCCCTGTCGGCTCGAGTATGCAATCACAAGTGGGTCAGCTGCCCACATAGATTTGCCTCCTGCCAGAGCGTTCCATCGACCAGATACGCAGCATGCGGTTCAGCGCGGATGCATAGATTGCGCGTAGTGGGCTGGAACCCGCAGAGTTGCACAGGCGCACGGCAGGAAGAGATTGTCACGGGGCTGCGGAACTTCGACGCGGTGCTGCTTGCAGGAACACATCCCGTCGACTACCGACAGAATCATACAGGCAGTCAGATACTTCGACGACGCGTAGCAGGACGGTTGCTTCTCGAGGCGCCTTTTGGCCCCAGCCCGCACGCGAACTCAAGTTGCGGATGTGCTATCGTGCTCGTCGGGGGCCTGAAGGAGGACCACGTCGCGGCCAGCGGGCGTTCTCCGCAGGAAGCCCGTGGGGGAGCAATTGCAGTTCGAGTCAAGCGTGGACGCCAAGATTTAACTCTGGTTTCTCTTTACTTCCCGCCTCGGGATTTGAGACTACAAAAAACGAGCTCATTGTCGAACGGTACGAATCTTGAGAGACTGGCTCCAAGACATTTTATGTCAAACGCCGACGCGTTCAACACCGTTTATCTTTTGTGTTCTGAATGACGGGATGGGCTTACAGAAGCGAGGCTCGGGCAGCGTGGATTTGCGCTCGAGTGCTATCGGTTTTCCTACACTGGAGCGCACAGACGACGGAGCTGGTGCAATGTTTCGAGCAGTTCTGGAGGAACACAGGCTTCTTGCAGGCAACACGGTGGGTGGGAGAAGCTCGCCGAATTTCTATGGTGACACGTACAGCTCCAGAACAGATTACCTCAGTTATCCAGCGGACATGGACGCCATGACCATTACGCGTAGCACTATCCCGAAGTTGGGCGCAAAGTTGCAGCTACAACGTGGCGCGGCCCCCAGAGATCATTTACCGCTGGTGCGCGTTATGAATTATGCCCAGTTTTCCCCTGAAGTTTAATATGAACCCACTTTGAGATGGGACCGAGACGCTCTTATGATGGCATTGAAGAAGAGCACCCACAAGCGAGAGCTTCTTGAACACGTGCGCGATTCACTGAAGACGGTGGACCCGTACTTCATTAGGGAGAGCGCATCGCCAGATGACATATTCGAGATTCTGGAGGGACATTTGGTTTCTGCGGGCGAGAAGTTCTTTACTACGGCCTCGCGGCCGCCCCCTTGTGAAGAGCACTCGCAACGCTGTGCTGACCGTCGACGTTCGTTACAACAGCGAACAGAGATCAGAGCAGGGAAGTTCGGCGGCAGCGAGGACGAGGTGAGACAGATCGACTCGGACTTAGACAGCTTGACTAAGAAGCTGAAGATTGCACGCAGGCAGTTCCAACGTCGCCGTCAGAGACGGCTTTTGGATGAGGCAAACGACATGCGGAAGCAGAGGCGCGCAGCGGAGGCCATGAGGATCACACGCCCGGCAGCGAGAACGAGGATTGGCCCGAAGAAAAGAGACGGAGCGCTCATTCGGCCTGGTCCGTTACCAGCCCATCAGTGGCTGGAGGTCTGGATTTTGCCAGGCCATGATGGTGGCATGGCTGCGCAGCAAGTCGAGTGGGAGTCTCTTCGTGAAGAGCAAGATGGGCATTTTCAGTGGCCCCCAGATGCTGAAATTTTTGAGTTGTCGAAGGCAGATTATTCAGCTGTTTTAAAGCATGCAATTCGGGCACTGAAGCGAAAGGCGGTTCCTCCTGGGACCGCCCCATGGGAGTTGCGGCACATGTGTTTCTTGCCCAAGCCACGAAAGGACGCCCCGCAAGTTGCGGGAGTCGGCTCTTCTGACGAGCCCCCGCGTACTTTGACTTTCCAGTTTTTGGTGAACGTCGGCCTGGCAAAGATTAGGATGCACCAGCAGACCCCGCTGCATTGGCACACCAGTTCTGCATGCGGATTGCGAAAGTCTGGCCTCGAGGGGCCACGAGGACGCAGAGTAGTTCATGTCCTTCCAACCGTTAGTAAGGGATACTTCGGTCGTCGATTAAGAGGGGAGCCCTCTATCATGGACTACGGGTTCGTCAAAGAACGTCGCCGGGAGGAGGCGGTTTTGTGTTCACAATTTATTAGTCGTCGACTTCGGGAGGGAGGTTTGACGCACGCAGCTTGTTTGAAAGATCTTAGCAATGCATTCGGCAGTACACATCATGATACGCTTGACCAGGTCGTGGAGCTCCATGCGAAGCCAGAGGACCATCAGATGTGTAAGCAGCGCTTTCGGCAGAGTCTGATTCGATTCGAAGCAGCAGACGGCGCCCTTCTAGTTAGGCCCCGACAAGGCGGCTGCATGGGCGACCCGTTTATTGTCTTTGCCTTCGTGGGCGCCTTTAACTTTCCGATTCTATCGTGGGGAAGGGAGTTGAGGACGCGGGATACGAGATCGAAACTTTTGGTGGGGGAGTGGATGGGATGGAAAGTAGACACTTCACTTCAGAAATATGCAGATGATTTGAACAAGCTCGTAATTGCTGATCCAGGAGACTCGTTAGCTTCTTTTGTGGACAAGCTAGTGCACGTGGACAGAGACTTAGGCGAGGCCGTATCCATGCATGGTTACGCACAGAATGCCAGCAAGCAGGAGTTTCTTGTACACTTTGCCCAACGGGGTCATCTCGGACGCGCCAGAATCCGAGCGAGTGACCTTGAGTTGAAGGGAGCTGTACGGGAGGAGGCACGTTACTTGGGGCCTTTCATCACCATGCGGGATCCGGCTCGGAATGAAGTTGTTCCTAGATGCGCTGCTGCACGTACTGGTTTTCACTCTCTTAGTGGAATGTGGAAACTAACGGGACTGGCGAGGAGGTGGAGGAGGTGTTTATTCATCGGGTTTGTTCAAAATGCTTTACTGTCTGGTTTGGAGAGTTTCGCTTTATCAAAATTCGACTATGACATCCTAGACTCGTGTTTGTGCCGATTGGGGAGAGCAGCAATGGGTGGGAAGGCGGCTAATTATGAGGGAGAGCACATCACGAGCCTCACTAACACAGAAATCCTGTGGTTCTGGAAAATATTACCCTGTAGCCAGGAGATGAGGATTAGGCGCCTTAAGCTTTATCAGACCTGGGGTCGACGCCCTGCACATCATACCCAGGTGCTTGTCGCTCTTTTTGGGAAGTTTGATTTTGACACCAGGCCTCAGATTGTAGCAGGACGCCCATCCCAATATGCCTCGACGTGGCTGCAGCAAATGGCCGCAGACTTGAGCCAAGCACTAGAGTCACTGCCAGACTGCAGGATCGAGCCGATCGCTTCGAATTGAGCCCTCTTCGCCGACAAGGAAGCGATGGAGGATTTCTGTATGATTGATTTCGCGGAGCTGAGGAGCCGAGAGCTCGGCAGGCGGATCCCGCCTCCTGGATTTCAAGAGCTTGCTCCGTCGGTTGTTGTTCTGCCACCAGAGCGAGACCCGTCGGAAGTCCTCACATGCAGGCACAGCAAAAATGGAGTTGAATGTGGAGCCAGTTTCTTTACGAGGCCTGCGTACCTATCACACATGAAGTCGGCACATCATGTCCGCAACCTCTACTTCGTTATCACACCGACGAACACGTGTATCAGCTGTCGTCAAACATTCGCTACACAAAGAACGGCCGCACAGCACTTATCACGCGCACTTAAACGTGGATGCTGCCAGAGAGAAGCAGCTCGTACCCTACTTCCTTTCAAAACGCTTAGATCGCTGAAATGCTTATGCTGTGAATATGAAGGCGGCACTCTTGATGATCTCTGCAGCCATCTCTTGTCGAACCACTCGCCAGGAAGCATTGGGCCGACCCCACAGAGTCAGCCTGCGAGCAGATATGCCCGAGGGGATGGAGCAGGAGCCGAAGCTCGCCATGCCGTCGCGGTTCAGCCAGTCCATCACCGCTGGCGGCGTCTCCAAGCCAGAAGACCTGCAGGACGAGGTGGTGGGAAGGGACAAGAAAAAGTTCAAAGGCGGCAAGGGCGACATCTTGCTGCCCGCGGTGAAGCTGAAGCTGGTGCTGACCAACACGAAGGACATCGCCGACCTCGGCGCCCTGCTGCACACGAAGTACGAACTGCCAGTGGCAGTGGGGGTGGCGGCGATCAGCCAGCAAGCTGGCAAGAAGTACAACGACGACTCGGCGGCCCTCAAAGCAAAGGAAAGGGCAGGCGAGAAGCAGGATCACAAGGCAATGGGGCGCCGCTCACGCTCAGATATGCACGGCAGCCTTCGGCTACAGAGCAACGAGGACGGCGACGGCAGGGACCACGCAAAAAGTGGAGGCCAAGCTGAGCACGGAGATGCTCGAGTTCTTCAACGAGGTGCTGAGCAAGTGCGATGGCCCGAACGCAGTCGGCCAGCTGATTACGCACTTCAGGGTGAAGTTGCACAAACAAGAAGAGGGCACGACGCCGAAGTGCACGTTGATGTGGCACGTGGACCCGCGCCACCAGCACGGCACGGTCGTGCAGCAGTGGCTAATCAAGCTCGTGGAGTTCGCGGGTGGCAAGAGGCTGGTGGGCGCTCCACCACGCGGCCCGCTCGAGAGGGTCCTCAGCAAGTACGTGGACGAGCGCACGAAGAAGTAGAAGGGCTCCCGAGAGTTTTACAGACGAGCTCGCGTTTGGCTGAGCTGAGGTCAAGAGGTTGTGTTATCCCCCCTGCTTTTCCTGCTCCTCCGTCCTCGTATTCGGCCCCTCCTCCTACTCTAAGTCCGAATGCGCAGCAGGCAGTTCCCGATCCCCTGATTTTTCCGGACGGTCCTCCAACAGTAAATATCCTTAGGAGGCCGTGGGGAGGGGGTAAGGGGAAAAGTGGCCGCTCGAGAGGCAAAGGTCCCAGCAAAGGCAAGGGTCCGCGTACCTGAGGCCAGCCGAGCCTTCGGGGCGCTGCGTGCATCGGGCTTGTGCTGGCGGGGTCCGTGCGGCATCTGGCCGAGTGTGGATCGTATCTTTTTCGCAGTATACGTCGGCTTCGTAGGTTAAGCCTCCTCAGGGAACAACCCCGTGGGCCGCTAAGAGTGCTTCGCGTTTCGCTTCGATTCTGCGTCGCCAGTGCTCTCCTTCGGACCTGGTCCCCATGAGCTAGAAAGAAAGAAAAGGGCCACTTGGGCGTGCCTTGGGGCGCTCTTGGGACGATCTTGGGCCCCATGGCTCGAAGGAGGGGGAGGGGGTTGATTCGGGCCCCTCTCACCTGGAGGCGGAGAATCGCCCCTTGAGCCCCTCTCGGGATAGGGACGCTCTTCGGTGGCTCGTGGGCGCTATTGGGGCCCTCTCGGTCCCCTCTTGGGGCTCTCTTGAGCCATCTTGAGCCCTCCAAGAACAATCGGAAGCGAGAAAGCACAAAACAAGCATGTTCGGTTTTTTGAAGGATGTGGGCCTCTTGGGGGCCCCTGTGGGAGGTTCGAAGGGCACGTGGAACCGTTTTGGGGCTGCCTTGGGGCCTCTTGGACGCATGTCGAAGGATATCTTACGTCATCTTGAAATAGCTTGGGCCATCTTGGAGGCCATTTTAGACGCTCCAATGGGTCGCGGGGCCGCCCGTCCAGACCAAGATGGAGGGGTAGGCGGAGGGGTCAAGCTGCCCCCCCCGGAGGACGGCCGTCGCGATCACCCCCACCCGCCCTGCCCTCCCACCACATGAGTAGCACTCGAGTCTCAGCATGGGCAGGGGCCGCCATCAACCATGATCGGGAACCAATGCAGACGCCAGCCAGGTCCGCGACGCCCGCGAAGTGCGCCGCACGTGCCAGGGCACCCCCATCATCCCCGTCAAATAGAGATGCAAAGTGATCGCGGGCTTTCCGCGCATGATCGTTGCCAGAAAGTGGAGTTACTATTGTTTCTGGGCCGAGATGATCTGATTGCGCGCAGCAGGCAACATGTCGGCCCCCCTTCGTTTCTATCAACAACCATGCACTGTGATCGCTTGGCTCCCGCGGGTGATCCAGATTTTGCCGCAACGTGCGCTTGACCATATTATGTTGCTAGGGGTGGCATTGCGCACAGCATGCAAGATGCCGGCCCCCTAGCCGCCCCCGTCGAAAATCAGTGCGAAGTGATCGCGGGGCGTCCGCGCGTGATCCAGATTTTGCCGCCACGTGCGCGTTCTGATTTTGTTTACATGGATGGCTGGGGGGTGTCGGCATTGCGCACAGCAAGCAATATGCCCCCCCCCTCCGCCGTCCTTGTCAAAAAGCAGTGCGAAGTGATCGCGATGCGTCCGCGCATGATCCTGATTGTGGTGCAAAGTGGATTTCGCACTGTTTGTGGCCAGGGGGTGTGAGATGGGGTGGTCATGGTCCCGGGTTTCTCGCCAGTCGGGTGTGGGAGGGGTGTATGTCAATAAGGAGCAGTGATAACCACTTCCCTCGAGCATGGGAAGAAAGGGTTTGATAGAAGGAAGGAAGTAGTTCTACCAACCTTCGCTCAGAGGGCTAGTGGGATTGCAGTCTTGTTTTCCAGGTGTGTATGCGATCTTTGTTGCCACAGCTGGCAAACTGAAGAAGATGCCGATATGCGAACGCCAGTTCGCCTCATGGAGCATTACACTACCAACTTGTCGAGATCACGTTCACCATCCAGCAATTGATCGTGCAAGGCATCGAATTCCAGAGCCCGTCGTGTTGTTTCGACTGTGAATTCTACAAGGCTCGCGGTACCGTGGACCATCAAGTGTGGTGTGACGGTGTTGGCACAGTTCGAGTGGCTCAGCCCATAACGGCATCTTTGATCCAGGAGGCGAGACGGGGCAGAACCATGTTCAAGTTGTTGTCAGACCCCCCACTCCCCAACTCGGCCTGCCCCCCGAACCCGAAGCATGCCGCAGGGGGATCCGAAAGCATTCGCGTGTTTCAAGATTTGTTTTGCCTGCGTTCTGGGTGGTTTGTGTTCCCCATGGAGACTTGCAATAAGGAGGGATGCGGATATAAAGTACCCCATGCACATTAGCGTCGATTCTACCTCGGGCCCGAAAAGTACAGGGGGCGTAAACCGAAGAAGTCCTTGCTGACTTGCAGTGCCGAGTTTTCGATTGTCCCCATTCGGGCGTACGCCGACAAATAATGGAGTTGCGAGCCTAGCAAGAAAAAGCCCAAGCAAATGGTGGATATGTGAATCCGCATGGTGAAGGCTCGCCTGATGAATGTGTAGCTTTCAGACTGCGCGTGCAGCAGTACAGCGGGCTGCCTCGCGCCATTGGAGCTCGAGGATTTGTTTTCGGCCTATTCCACACAGTTTACGCTTCCACATTCGCCGCGGAAGCAAGAGTTCACAGTGTTGGGTTGTCAAGGAACGTTCAATAATGATGCTACCCAGGAAGTGCCGCGGCCTGGGCCCAATTCCACAACCACTAGTCATTGTGGACAGGACGGAGGAGTTCCATTCGCCTGAAGTTCGACGCCGTCCAGTGTTTCGTGGCCCCTGCAATGCTTAATTGAGTGGAGCTTACACCTTGCCCAGCGCCACATGCAGCAGCTCAGAGCGTCGGAGATTCAGACCCTTCGGATGCTCCTGGGCTGGCTGTAGAGTGGAGCTCCTGAACGTTGACGAAGCGGACGCAGGGGACTTCACAGCGGCCTTCACTTCCAAGTTCGATAAGCTACTGAACACACATCAGCATCGACGGTGAGATCTTCCAGCTTCGCACCGGGCGTACTCCTGGGCTGAACACGCATCTGGCTTCCCTGAGTGGGCGCGAGGGAGGTTCGCATAGAAGTCTTCCGTCTACTGGGACAGCTCGTATGTATGAGTCGTTGACAAAGTGTGTTCGTATCCTGGAGGATGTTTCTGGTGGCTGGCTGCATGGGAAGAAGTTCAAGGTCTGGAGGTACGAGCAGCAGCTCTCGAACATCTCAGGCCCCCAGTTGCACTCAGTGTATACAAAACAGGACGTTGAGGATCCACGCCGATCGCATTGGCGGAGAAAGCGCCCAAGCGGGAAGAAGCAGCGACAGTCCCTGTAGTTGCGTTTTCCTTGGCATGGCGGATACCGCGCTCACGCCGTGAAATCAGAGCAGTGGAATACACCCATCAGACATCTTAAGAAAAAGCAGCAACTTTCACGAGCTCCAGATTTCGTTCTAACGAAATCAGTATCTGGACTGGACTCTGGGCGTTTTCTTGGAGCCTCTTTTCTTCGTAGAGGGTTCTCGTAGATCTGGACCTGGACTACTGTCTGTGAAAATGCTTGGCGTGAAGTCCTTGTCTCAACTCTACGCAGGGGTGTAGATGTTCGTCGCCGTGGTCGTCGTCGCCAGAAAGACAGGACGCGGGAGCTGTGAGCCCGCCGTGGCCCACTCCGGGCGTCCGTGCCGCGCCATTGGGGGCGAGGGTCCCGCTGGGCGGGCTCCAGCCTCGTGTCGCCCCCGCCTAGTGCGCTATCCTCCTGCTGCTGCGCGATCTCGGTTTTCTCCTCCCCCCCGCAATGAATGGCAGAAGATGCTTTCAGGGGCAACGATGGGGGGGGATAGGCATAGGGGGCCATGCATCGACCCCCAATCGCCCATTGATCGCCGATAGGGGCCCGATAGCCCCAACCTGCCCAGGAAGGTGCGGATTCACTATCGGGTACCTATTGCCGATCTATCGGCGATGTATCGCCGAGTCAGATCGATGCATCCCCCCCATGCCGGTCCCCCCTATCGTTGCCTCTCATCCTCCCCCCCAGAACGAATGGGATAAGATGTTTTCAACAGTGCGTTGGCCCTCGGGGACTCTGCCAGCCCTCGATGCATTAGCCTCGCGTGCTCGGCGCGTTGGGCCAAGAAGCGACGCTGACCGCACCCTTGCGAAAGAGCCGCTGACCTGCTCCTTCCGGCCAACGTCGTCTCCTCCTCCTCCTCATCCTCATCCTCCTCCTCCTCCTCCTCCTCATCATCATCATCATCATCATCAGCATCATCATCATCATCATCATCATCATCATCATCATCATCATCATCATCATCATCATCATCATCATCATCATCATCCACCTCCTCTTCCTCCTCCTCCTTCTCATCCCTCTCCTCCTCCTCCTCCTCCTCCTCCTCCTCCTCCTCCTCCTCCTCCTCCTCCCTCCTCCTCCTCCTCCTCCTCCTCCTCCACCTCCACATCCTCCTCTTCTCCTCATATTCCTCATCCTCCTCCTCCTCCGCCGTCCTCCTCCTCCTCCTCCTCAGCTCCTCCTCCTCCTCCTCCTCCTCCTCCTCCTCCTCCTTCCTCCTCTCTCCTCCTCCTCCTCCTCCTCCTCCTCCTCCCTCCTCCTCTCTCCTCCTCCTCCTTCCCCCTCCTCCTCCTCCTCCTCCTCCTCCTTCTTCCTCCTCCTCCTCCTCCCCTCCTCCTCCTCCTCCGCCCCTCCTCCATTTCCTCCTCCTCCTCCTCTCCTCCATCCTCCTCCTTCCTCCTCCTCCTTCTCCTCCTCTCCTCACCTCCTCCTCCTCCTCCTCCTCCTCCTCCTCCTCCTCCTCCTTCTCCTCTCCTTCCTTCTCTTTCGTCTCCCTCCTCCTCCTCCTCCTCCCTCCTCCTCCTCCGCCTCCCTCCTCCTCCTCCTCCTCCTCCGCCTCCTCCTCCTCCTCCTCCTTCTCCTCATCCTCCTCCTCCTCATCGTCCTCCTCCTCCTCCTCATCATCATCATGATCTCCTCCTCCTCTCTCCTCCTCTTACTCCTCCGCCTCCTCCCCCTCCTCCTCCTCCTTTTTCGCCTCCTCCCTTCCTCCTCCTCCTCTTACTTGTCATCCTCCTCCTCCTCCTCCTCCCTTCCTCCTCCTCCTCCCTCCTCCTCCTCCTCCTCCTCCTCCTCCTCCTCCTCCTCCTCCTCCTCCTCCTCCTTTCCTCCTCCTCCTCCTCATCCTCCCCCCCCCCCCACCTCCTCCTCCTCATCCTCCTCCTCCTCGTCATCCTCCTCATTCCCGTCCTCCTCCTCCTCCCTCTCGTCCTCCTCATCCCTCGCCTCGTCCTCCTCTTCCTCCTCCTTCTCCTCCTCCTCCTCCTCATCATCATCATCATCATCAGCAGCAGCATCAGCATCAGCATCAGCATCATCCTCAGTATCCGTGTCGTCTTCCTCATCCTCATCGCCATCCTCCTCCTCATCATTATCATCCTCCTCCTCCTCAGCATCCTCATCCTCGTTGTTCTCCTCCTTCCGCTCCTCCTCCTCCACATCCTCCTCATCCTCCTCCTCCGCCTCATCCTTCTCTTCCCACTCCTCCTCCTCCTCTCCCTCCTCCCCCTCCCCCTCATCCTCCTCTTCCTCCTCCTCGTCATCCTCCTCAGCATCCTTCTCGTCCTCCTCATCGTCATCCTCATCAACCTCATCCTCCTCCTCCTCATCCTCCTCCTCCCTATCATTCTCCGCCTCCGCATCGTCTTCCTTCTCCTCCCCCTCCTCAGCTTCCGCCTGCTCCTCCTCCGCCTCCGCCTCCCCCTCCTCCGCCTCCGCATCATCCTCCTCCTCGTCGTCCTCCTTCTCATCAGTCTCCTCCGCATATTCCTCATCTTTGTTTTCCGCGTCCTCATCCTCATCTTCCTCATCCTCCTCCCCCTCCTCCTCCTCCTCCTCTCGTCCTTCTCCTCCCCCTTTACTCCTCCTCCCTCCTCCTCCTCCTCCTCCTCCTCCTCCTCCTCCTCCTCCTCCTCCTCCTCCTCCGCCTCCTCTCCTCCTCCTCCTCCTCCTCCTCCTCCTCATCGTCTCATCCTCCCCCTCCTCTCTCCTCCTCCTCCTCCTCCTCCTCCTCATCCTCTCCCCCTCCTCCTCCTCACCTCCTCCTCCTCCTCCTCCTCCTCCTCCCCCCACACCTCATCCTGCTTCCTCTCATTCCTCCCCATCCTCCTCCTCATCTTCTCCTCATCCTCATCATCCCTCTCTTCCTCATCATCCCTCTCCTCGTCCTCCTCGTCCTCTTCATCCTCATCACATCAATCTCATCATCATCATCCATCCATCAGCAGCAGCAGCAGCAGCATCAGCATCAGCATCGGCATCCTCATCAACAGCATCATCAGCAGCAGCATCAGCATCAGCATCAGCATCATCCTCAGTATCCGTATCGTCTTCCTCAGTCTCATCGGTTTCCTTCTCCTCATCAGTATCATCATCCTCCTCAGCATCATCCTCGTCGTCATCCTCCTCCTCCCTCTTCTCCTCCTCCTCCTCCTCATCCTCACCCTCCTCATCCGCCTCCTCCGCCACATCCTTCTCCTCCCACTCCTCTTCTTCTCCCTCCTCCCCATCCCCCTCCTCCTCATCTTCCTCCTCCTCGTCCTCCTCCTCATCTTCCTCATCATCCGTCTCGTCGTCCTCATCTTCCTCCTCATCCTCCTTCTCCTCATCCTCCTCCTCCTCCACCACCTCCTCCGCCCTATCATTCTCCGCCTCCTCATCGTCCTCCTTCTCTTCCCCCTTGCTCAGCCTCCGCTTTCTCCTCCTCCGCATCCGCCTCCTCCCCCTCCTGCGCATCCGCGTCCTTCTCCTCCTCCTCCTCGTCCTCGTCCTCCTCATCATCCTCCTCCGCCTATTCCTCATCGTTGTTCCGCGTCCTCCGCCTCATCTTCCTCCTCCTTTCTTCCTCCTCCTCCTCCTCCTCGTCCTGCTCTTCCTCATCATCATCATCATCATCAGCATCATCATCATCATCAGCAGCATCGTCATCATCATCATCAGCATCATCATCATCATCAGCATCATCAGTATCATCATCATCATCATCATCATCAGCATCATCATCATCAGCATCAGCATCCGCGTCCTCGCATCCTCATCTTCTTCCTCAAGCTCCTCATCGTCCTCATCCGCATCCTCTGCATCATCCGCCCCCTCCTCATCATCATCGGCTTCGTCCTCCTCCCGCTCCTCCTCCTTCATATCCTCCTCCGCGTTGGCGTCATCTTCCTCCTCCTCTTCCCATCCCTCCTCCTCCTCCTCCGCCTCCTCCTCCTCCTCCTCGTCCTCATCCTCCTCCTCACCATCATGGTTGTATTCCTCCTCCGCATCATCGTCCGCATCTTCCTCGTCATCTTCCTCCTGCTCCTCGTCATTGTCCCCATCCTCCTCCTCATCACCATCCGTCTCATCCTCGTCCGCCTCATCATCGTCATCATCAGCAGCATCAGCAGCAGCATCATCAGCCTCATCATCCCTCTCCTCCTCGTTCGCCTCATAGTCATATTCGTCATGTCCCGCCTCATCATCATCATCATCATCATCATCATCATCAGCATCATCATCATCATCATCAGCAGCATAATCAGCATCATCAGCATCAGCAACAGCATCAGCATCATCATCGGCATCATCATCATCACCATCGTAATCAGCCGCATCATCATCGTCAGCTTCAGCATCCTCATTTGCCTCGCCCTCCTCAGATTCCTCTTCCTCCATCTCGTCCTCCTCCTCCTCGTCCTCCTCCTCATCATCATCATCCTTAGCGTCGTCATCCTCCCTCTCCTCGTCCTCCTCTTCATCATCCTCAGTATCATCCTCCTCCTCGTCATCATCCTAAGCATCGTCATCGTCGTCCGCATCCTCATACTGCTCTTCGTCCTCCACCTCCTCATCATCATCATCATCCTCATATTCCTCCTCGTCATCCTCCTCATCCTCATCATATTCCTCAGCATGCTCCTCGTTGTCCTCCTCCTCCTCATCCTCCTCATCTTCATCCTCGTCCTCCTCCTCGTCCTCTCCCTCGTCCTTCTCATCATCCCTCTCCTCCCTCTCCTCCTCATCATCCTCCTCCTCCGCATCCTCCTCCTCATCCTCATCATCCTCTTCCTCCCCCGCCTCATCTTCCTCCTCCTCTTCCTCCTCCCCCCTCCGCCTCCTCCGCCTCATTCCTCCTCCTCCTCCTCATCATCATCAGCAGCAGCATCATCATCAGCATCCGTCTCCTCATCCTCCTCCTCCTTCTCCTCATCCCCCTCCTCCTCCTCATCGTCTTCCTCCATATCCTCCTCCTCCTCTCTCCTCCTCCTCCTCCTCCTCATCCTCCTCCCCCTCCTCTTCCCCCACCATTCCCGGGCTGCAGACGACCAGGGGGGGGGGCGAGGCGGAGGCGGGGCGGGAGCCCAGCTCCGAGCTGCGCTCGTGGCAGGCACGCATCGCCCGAGACCCGAGGGCGGAGAGGACTGGGAACAGTGCAGGGGCCGGCGCCCCTCGGCGGCTGCCTTACAGTCGAGACTCATTAGTAGGTCGACCCTGCCAAATCGAGGGTACCCTCGTGTCCTGAGCTTCGCGACCCATGCCTTCTCACATTCCTATGGCAACGTGGCCCTCGGAAGGGTCTTGTGTCCTCTCGCGTGTCCTCTCCAATCTAGCCCGACTGTGCGGTAGGTTCACGCGGCGACGGCGCGCCCGTGACGCCAGCGAAGGCGTTCGAGGTTAAGGTCCGCATGATGGAACGACGCGGAACCACTGAGGTGGCACGGTAATGCCACAGGGCCCCACGGAATTCGTTTTTAACGATCGGGGCCGCGATCGGTTCAAGGTTGAATGATCGACGGTGTCAAAACCTTTGCCCGCGCCGACGCCGCACGAACTTACCGTAGAGTTTTCGCCCACGAGCTGGATCAACGACATCATCGAAGCGACTTTGTTCCCCCTCCTGCTGCAGGCTGCACTTCAAGATTGTCCAGCTTCCCTGGCGCATTCCCATCCTGGCAGTTTCCGCTCGTGAGCTGGTGGCAACACACCAGAGGATCTATGAACCGAGTCTGGTTGCGATGAGATTTGGGGCAGGCAAACATCAGCAGCAGCGTCATCATCATCATCATCATCATCATCATCATCATCATCATCATCATCATCATCATCATCATCATCATCATCATCATCATCATCATCTTTCTCCTCCCCGTCCTCCACCACCCTCTACCCATCTCCTGCTTACGAGGTCGACGCATTCCTCAAGATGCCCCGGCCAGACGGCGAGCCGATGGGGCTCGGCGTCACTTGCCTCGACGCGCTTGCCTCGGGGGTTGTCCGCCAAGACGGCGGCGACGACGACGGCAGCGACGACGGCGACAACGATGAGGGAAAGTGTGTTACGTTTCGTGTCTTCTGGAGCCTCCCTGGGTGGGCTCGAAGTTCTGAAGAACGGCGGCGGGGGCGGAGGCTTCGGCGATGGACGTGGCGGCGCCGGCGATTGCGACTGCGGCTGAGGGGGGGGGGGAGGGCAGGCAGGGGGGGGGCGCGAATCTTGCTCGGGCAGAGTGAAGGTCGGGGAGCAGGGAGCGAGGAGCGAGGAGGAGGAGGAGGTGGAGGAGTAGGAGGAGACAGGAGGAGGAGGAGGAGGAGGAGGAGGAGGAGGTGGAGAGAGGAGGAGGAGAACGAGGTGGAGAGAGGAGGAGAGAGGAGGAGAGAGGAGGAGGAGGAGGAGGAGGAGGTGGAGGAGGAGGAGGTGGAGGAGGAGGAGGAGGAGGAGGAGGGGGAGGAGGACGACGAGTACCAGAGTAAATCCAAGATGTATGAACGATGCTGCCATACACCCTCCAGTCCCGACTCCCCCACACACTCGTCCATACAAGCATTCTGCTTCACTGCGCGAAGCTCCCCCCTTGAAAGACGAATGGCCCATGGGCTCGCAAGTCAGGCAGGAGCTCCATTTTTGAAAGGACCTTCCCTCCAGCCGTCGAGCCATAACGAACACGACAAGGTGCGGTCAGAAAGTGCAGGGAAGTGCCGAGCGACGGCCCCTTTTCAAGAGGAACCGCGCTCCATCCGTGTCGCTGCTGCGCACTCCTCATTCCTGGCCATAAAATAACCAAGAGAGTTCTGAGCGACAGCCCGTGTTTGAGAAGGCACCGTCGTGACCCGTGCAAGCGTTACGCAATGACGTGTGTGTGGCCATATGTTGTGAGGAAGCCTCCGGCGATGGCCCCGTTTTGAAAAGGAGCCGCGTCACGCCCGTTGTTCGACGGTTGCGCGCGGCGCCCAGGCGGGAGCCCCACTGAAAGCGACCCCGCTCCACGCGTGCAGCAGTTGATCCCGGTGAAGACGGGTCTTGCGCGGCGCCAAAACGAGGGCCCTATTTCGACAGACAGTCCGCCCTCCGTCCGCGTAGCTGTGGGACAGCTCCAGCCTCGAAGTCGCAAGCGGTGAGGGCGTCTTGGGCGAGGCGCCCGGTCCGCCCTGATGACGCGCCTGGTGACGAAGGGGAGGCGAGCTGCTCATAATGAGGGGGAAAGTGACGAAGTGGAGGAGGAGGAGGAGGAGGAGGAGGAGAAGGAGGGTGGGGAGGTAAGGAAGGGGTGGGGAGAGAGAGAGGAAGAGGAAGAGCAAGATGAGGAGGAGGAGGAGAGAGGAGGAGGAAGAGGAAGAGATAAGGAGGAGGAGAAGGAGGAGGTGGGGGGAGGAGAGAGGAGGAAGGCGAAGTGAGAAGCTAGGAGCGAGGAGGGGGAAGAGGCGGAGAGGGAAAGAGGGAAGAGGAGAGGAGAGGTGGAGAAGAAGATGAAGGAAGTGGCAGAGGAGGAGGAGACGAATTCATCAAGACGAGAAGACGAGGAAGGGAGGCTGAGAGAGATGGGGGAGAAGGGAGTGGAAAGTAGGGAAGGGCATGAAGCGAGAACAGAGGGAGGAGGGAGCAGAGGGAGCAGACATGAGCGGAGCCCACCCAACCTGGCCATCGTGTCTCTAAGTATGGAGACATACCCCACGATCTCTTTTCATTATGGCCAGGGCCCTTTTCTCGCCTGGGAGGCCCTCCGGTGCCCTCTCTGCCAGCCCAGCCCCGAGTAAGGTGGCAGCAGAAGCTTTGCTCGATCTTAATTTTGCTCAGGCGTTCCAGCAGCACCTCTTGCCCAGCTCGAGACACCAGCGCTCGAGGTGGCAGTCTAGCCCGGCCTCCATCCCCTATGGCACGCGACGACCGCGCTGTCCCTGCCCCCCTGCTCGGCGTCCTCCCCCCCTTTGCCCCCACCTAGCCGGGGAGTGCCAGAGGATCCCAGCACGAAGTCGCGCGGGCCTCGGAATTTCGTTCCCCCAGGTGCCCGGGGGGGGGGGTCCGGAAGTGCCCCTGGCCCAAGGTGTCCCCAGGATGTCCGAGGAGGTCGCCCGCTGCCTCCAGAGCACCCCTCACGAGGCCCAGAGGGCCCCAGGAGCTCCACGATGGAGCGAAAGCTTCCGCACCCCCCCCCCCTTCTGGGGCGACGGCAGCGGCCTGCGGCGGCCCGCGGCAGCGGCTCGCCGCCCAGGAGCAGGCGCGAAGGGCGGCGCAGTCGTCTGGGGGGCGCTCGCCCCAGCGGTCGGGCTCGTCCCCGGGCCGCCCGAGCGGCGGGTCGGAGGGTCCGAGCCGCCCCAGGCGCCCAAGCGGTCCGGTCGAGCCACAGCAGGCGAGGGTCGGAGGGTCGCGCCGCATCGCCGAGGCACCGGCGATGCGGCGCGAACTTCCGCATCCCCACAGTTGTTCAAGCCCCGCCTGGGCGGCCTCCGCCGTCAGGGCCACCGTCGCCGCCCAGGTGCTGCGCCGATCTGGCCTGGCGGGGGCAGGCCGAGGGGAGAGGAGTGGAGGGCGTCGCCGAGGAGCCCACCATGAACCCGTCGGACCCGTCGATCCTGGAGTTCCAGCTCCGGTCGCTCAGCAAGAACCAGGAGCCGCGCGCATCCCGCCCGGGCCTCCCTTCCAGGCAGCGGCCGCGGCGGCTCGCATCCGGCAACCATTTGCCGTCGTCGTCGACGTTGTCGTCGACATCAGAGGAGGAGGCGGAGGAGGAGGCGGAGGAGGAGGAGGAGGAGGAGGAGGAGGAGGAGGACGAGGTCTCCAGAGATCCCCAGAGGTCCCCGAAGATTTGTGCAGGCTACCAGAGGCTCCCAGAGGCCAGAGAAGGACTGAAGAAACCCAAAACCTGCCCACTCCTGCGAACACAACAACGACTTGACCACAACAACAACCATTTTAATACTGTTCGCTCTTATCTTCTCGCGTGCCACTCAACACGTATATCCCGAACCCTCGATACCCGCCCTTTTCGTCGTCGACCGTACCCCCTTGGCGGCACATCTTTCTTACCTGCAACGTGTATTTCGCGCAGCCTCTGAGGCAGGGAAAAGAGGACGGATGGAAGGAAGGACAAGGGGGAGGGAGGAGGATAGAGCACGGGCTAGGAGCAGACAGCACGTGCCAGAACCAGACGGGCAGATCGGGCGGGCAGACCCTACCAGGCGGGTCAGGAAGGAGGGCCCAGGCGGCCAGGTCGAGCAGGCTGGTTGCTGAAGCGTGCGTCCTGCTTGAATCGCGAGGAAGTCTCGAGTGACAGCGCGATTCCCGAATAAATCGTGAGCAAATCCACAGCGAGAGCGTGACTCCTGAATGTCGAGGGCGCGGCGTTTGAATAAATTGCGAGGAGGTCCCACGCGAGAGCGCGATTCCTGAATGAATTGTGAGGAAGTTCCGCGCGAGAGCGCGATTTGGGAATACATCGTGAGGAAGTATCAGGTGGGAGCCGATGTTGTTATAACTCGGGGGCCAGGGGCCCGGTTTGACCTTCAAGATTTTCCTTGATAGAAAACAAGGTGCCAGTCCCAGGAGGGGCACTTCAATTAAGAAAGTACAACGGCTACCAGAGGGACCAACAATACTTATTTCTTAGAAACAAGAGTTCGACCACAACAACAAATACTACTACTACTACTACTACTACTACTACTACTACTACTACTACTACTACTACTACTACTACTACTACTACTACTACTACTACTACTACTACTACTACTACTACTACTACTACTACTACTACTACTACTACTACTACTACTACTACTACTACTACTACTACTACTACTACTACTACTACTACTACTACTACTACTACTACTACTACTACTACTACTACTACTACTACTACTACTACTACTACTACTACTACTACTACTACTACTACTACTACTACTACTACTACTACTACTACTACTACTACTACTACTACTACTACTACTACTACTACTACTACTACTACTACTACTACTACTACTACTACTACTACTACTACTACTACTACTACTACAGCAACACCAACAGCAGCAGCAACAACAATCATAAGAAACTGGTGATGATGGTGGTGATGGGCATGGTGATGGTGAAGGTGATAGGTATGGTGATTGCGATGGTGATGCTACTAATAAAAATGTTGACGATGACGATGATGTTGATGTTGATGATGATTATAAAGATGATGGTGCTGATGATGTGAATGATGACGATGATGATGATGGTGGTAGTGGTGGTGGTGGTGACGGAGATGATGATGGTGGTGATGGTAATAATGGTGGCGATGATGCTGACGATGACGATGACGATTATAATTTTGATGGCAGTGGTAGTGGTGATGATGGTGATGATGATGATGATGATGATGGTGGTGGTGATGGTGATGGTGATAGTTGTTGTGATGGTGATTGCAATGATGTTGATAATAGTGATGGTGATGGTGATTATGATGATGCTGATGCTGATTATGATGATGATAATGGTGATGCTGATGGGATGTGGAGGAAGAGGGGGACCGGGGAAGCGGAGCAGGGAGTGACTTGGTGCCGGAAGCCGCGGCAGAAAGCCGGTTACGGAGCCCAGGGTTCCGCAAAGCACACGTGGAACTCGAAAGAAGCGTCCCTCCAGATTTGCAAGGAGATCGCACTCCGACAGACAAGAAAATCCAGCGTTTCCCCGCAGAGGCTGTCGACGTAGACGACCTGGTGCTGGAAGTCGTAGCACGAGCCCTAGCATGCAATCCAATGTTCAGCAAGGCACGCAAATTCTTATGAATGAGATTCCCCGCAACGGGCTCGCACCTTGCGGCTGCCATGCCAAGTTGGCCAAAACCGTTGGCCTCAAGAGCAACCCGACTACGAAGCTCCAGAATCCACCCTCAGGTACTTCCGGTTTGTCTCCTCTTAGTCTTCCTCTTGGAGGGGGGAGGAGGAGGAGGAGGAGGAGGAGGAGGAGGAGGAGGAGGAGGAGGAGGAGGAGGAGGCGGAGGAGGAGGAGGAGTAGGAGGAGGAGAAGGACGAGGACGAGGATGAGGACGAGGACGAAGACGAGGAGGAGGAAGAGGGAGGACTCGAAGGAGAGAGGAGGTGGAGGAGGAGGAGGAGGAGAAAGAGGAGGAGAAAGACAAGGAGGAGGAGGAGGAGGAGGAGGAGGGGGCCTCAGAAACCTTCCGAGATCTCTGGAGGCTTCTGGAAGCTCGGGAAAGACCAAGTTCACGCAAAACTTTTGATTGTG
>CAUYUJ010022281.1:276093-428593 GCA_963575745.1 Prorocentrum cordatum | reverse complement strand
TTGGTCTGGTCCCCCGCGTTTCGCACGGTCTCCCGCATGGTCACCCGTGTGGTCGCCCACGGGGTCTCCGGCACTGTCTCCCGCATGGTCTTCTGTATGGTCTCCCGCATGTTACCCCCCGTGGTCTCCCGCGCAGTCTCTGGCACGGTCTCCCAGATGGTTGCCCGTATAGTCTCCCGTGTGGTCTCTCGTGCGGTCTCTCGCATCGTCTCCCGCGCAGTCCCCCGCGGGGTGTCCCGCACGGTCTCCCGTGTGGTCTTCCGCACGGTCTCCCGCACGGTCTCTCGTGTGGTCTCCCGTCGGGTCTCCCGTACTCTCCACGGCCTCCCATCTGCTCTCCCGTACGGTGCCCCACATGTGATTTCGGTACTCGCCACTGCACTCTGCATAGTCACACTCTCTCCGTGCAGTACCCTCTACCGGGTTCCCTTCAGTAATTATCCCAAGGCGTTGTTTGGGGCATTCCGCCGCCGAGGGTGCAATGCGCTGTCTTTTCCCCAGAGGGCACGGCGCAGCACGACACGGCATCCGCACGTTGCGCGTCACCACGGCACGACACCACTGCACGGCATGGCACCAGCGGCCAGTGGGCCACCAAGTCACGCGCTGGTGGCATCTTGAGCTTGCTCTGAGATGTTGGCCCTTTCGACGCACCACGTCACTGCACCATGGCACGGCATGCAGCTTGCACCACGGCGCCGCACGACGCCGTGGCACGGCACAGCACCATCGGGCCGCAGGATCGCTTTGCTGTTTCTGTCCCCACTGCGCCACGCCACGCCGCGGCACTGTCGGGCGACCTCCCAGTGCAGCACGGCACCATGGCACGGCAAGCCACCGGCGTCTTAGCAGGTCGAGTTTGAAACGACGACGTACGGGCACGTGAATCCACATGGGACTCGACAGAGCGCATGACGCAAGCGTTGGTGCCATGAGGTTGACCTCGCGAATTGGGGGGCATACAAATCCAAGTGGCTGGGTGCGCACGTCATTTGGGCCTTATCAGTGCAACGCAGCAAGGCCCAGCACCAGTCGTTTACCAGATCGCTTTTTGGTATTTCTTGGACGGTTCGTATGAGTGTTGAGTGGTGGAGCTTTAGTTGCTTCGGGGGAGTCGTGCGATCGTGAGAAGAGAATGTTAAAGCCGACATATCTGATTAGCATTGTGAACCTACTTGCGCGGCCGCGCATACCCGCCACCGCACTGATAGGGATGGGCTGGGGTTGGGGGGATCCGCGAAAAGCTCTGCGCGGGAATGTGATTTGAAGCTGTCTGGAAGCCCACAGAGCAGAAGTCATTTGGAGGCTTTGGTGCCGTCTGTGGTGTTTTTGTCGGCTCGCAGCAGTGCCCGGTGGTGTGCATGTTAGGGCTAGTGTATGTTATGAGTCTGGTGGGGTTATGTTGTGCATCTTTTTTTCTCGCGAGTACACTAAACGTACGGCTGTGTTTTTATGTTGCGGCAGTTGACAGACGCTTGTTTTGTCGATTGGCCGATCATGAATATATATATATATATATATATATATATATATACATATACATATATATATATAGTCATACACACAAACATACAAGTATATATATATATATATATAACATTTCCCGTGGGGGGATAATAGAGCAGCAGCTCACAGAAAAGAAGGTTTTTGCTAAGTTGCGCCTTTGTTTGCCCTGTCGGCTGCGCCGGTCCTGCATTCACCGCCCTGGCCAACGCTCCACCGTAAGGGACTCCGGCGGCCACTGAGTTTCCGCGCCCTTCTCTTTTCACCCAGAGCAGCTCATTTGCCGTCTGCCCGTTGCCCCCCCCCACCCCACCCCGCCGCCATAAATGAGGTTCATCGAGAACGCCGAGAAGAACCCCAAGGAAATAGAGAATTGGTTCAAGCGCATCGACGACCTGAATCGGAACAAGCCCGCGCCGACTGTCCGGTACCCCGCCTCGGTGCGATGAGGCCGACGACGGAGGTGGAGGGCTGGAATGGTGCGGGGTCCGAGGTTAGCTCGGATGAGCTCGGCGATTCGGGGCTGGCCGATTGGGGTGCGAAATGTCGCCCGCGCCTCATAGCAGGAGGTGCGAGAGAACACGCGAGATCGATCCCTCCTCCACCACCTCAGCCCAACTTCCGACTCCACCCCTCCTCTCTCCTTCCCCCCTTCCCCATCCATCCTCCTCCTGCGTCACTTCTTCCCCTCCCCCTCACCCCCACCTCCGACTCCATCCCTCCTCCCACCCTCCTCCCGCTTCCCTTCTTCTCTGTCCTCACTCCCTCTCTTTTCCTTCCCTTCCTCTCCCGCAACCCCACCTCCGACTCCACCCTCCCTCCCCTCCCTCCCCTCCTCCCCTCCCTCCCTGCCCTCCCTCGCTCCCTCGCTCCCTCCCTCGCTCCCTCCTCTTGCAGACAGGGTCGCGCAGGCCAGCACAGTGGGGAGAGTAGAGCGGGGACCTGAAACTCAGGCCCGCCCTTCCGGCGGCCCGGCGCAGGCAAGGAGACGGGTGACCCGGCGGTGTGTTTTGCACCGCTGCGTCAGCAGACCTCCCAACGTTTTGAAAATCGTTACGGAGATGTTCCGCCGTTTCCAGCCTCGGGGGGTTGGGCACTAGCCTCCAGGATCGTCCAAGAACAGCTCAGGATGGGAAATCGGCTCTGGAGAAGTGGCCGGACCTTCTAGGGCCTAGGACTGAGAAACAAAATGAGATTGTTGCACATTAGGGTCCTCTTCGGCATGGGCGGGGAGTCGCATCCTGTTGTGGCATCGCGCCCCCTCTGCACAACTCCTTGGGCTGCTCCCTCCTCCTCCTCCTCCTCCCCCCACGCTTCCCCGCACCCCTTCGTCTCCGAGCGCGAAGGAGGACGGTCTCGACCGATACCGGCGGCAGCAACTTGCGGCGACTGCGGCGGCGGCGGCGGCGGCGACGAGAACCGAGGTCGCACGGGGCCAGGACGAGGATAAATCCGTTCCAGAGCGTTCCGGGACATTCTCGGAGCGTTCCGGAACGCTCTGAGGAGGCCGCGACGCCCAGCACTTCCTCCAGAGCTGCCAGATCTCCGAGAGTCGCGACTTCTCCTCACCCGATTTGAATCCTCGTCCGGGCTTCGTCTTGCGAGGGCGACCGCGCCCGGGCCGGCCGAGGTACACCAAGCGCATGCCCGAGATCGAGCAGCTGATGGAGATCTGGCCCAGGGACTTCGAGGAGCCGCCCTGGCCACCAGGCCGCGGGAGGGGCTGGGCAGCAGGCCTTTCGGATCCCGTCCAGGAGACAGCAACAACAAAAACAACAAAAACAAAAAACGAAACAGCAAGGCGACAACAAAACAAAAACAGCAAAAAACAAAAACAAAAAAAAAACAAAAACAGCGAAAAACAAATTGGTTGGATAGTCGCCCTGTCGGTCTTCGGAGCGCCCAGGAGATCGCCGAGGCGCCCCAAAAGAGGCGCCGAAGAGGTAAAGAGAGAGGCGGAGACTCCGCTGGGGGAGCGGGAGGGAGGAGTGGAGAGGTGGAGGGGGAAGTGGACCCAGAGATCCGACGCCTGCTGTTTGTTCATGCACGGGGCCCCCGCAAGTCCTGGCCCTTTCCCTGGGGCCAGCTCTTCATCCCGATTCATTATGCTGATGGCCCCCAGGCTGGGAAGCGGCCTTCGGGTGCCAAAAAATATGGCGACAACATGTCGTCTTGGTGTTTTGACGACGTTGGATGCCTATGGACGGGAGGGAGAGGGGGAAGCGGGAAAGGGAAAACGGGAGGTGGACGGAGAGCAGGAGCGGGGAAGCGGGAGGGGGACGGAGGGGGCAGCGGGGAGAAGGAGCGGAGGCGGAGCGGGGGGGAGGGGGGAGGGGCAGATATCCGGGCATCCCGAGGCTTCTGAGGCTTAGGTGTCTCCAGAGGCCTCTGGCGGCCCAAAAAACAAAACAGATGGCGTCACAGCGATCGTTCCTCGATCCTTCGGTTCTCGAAGGCTCGATGGGAGGAGGAGGAGGAGGAGGAGGAGAAGGAGGAGGAGGAGGGACAGTGGGGGTGGGGGGGGGAGGAAGGGGAGGAGGAAGGGGAGGAGGAGGAGGAGGAGGAGGAGGAGGAGAAGGAGGAGCAGTGCAAACCCAGCAAACAAAAAACTGCCTCCAAGCTCCCTCTTCATAGGCCCCTAGAATGGTTCATTGCCATTGAGGAACTGCCTCGTTGGAAGACAGCCTTTTGAATACCTTGAAGCATGCATAAACATTGTTCTCGGGATTACAACGCCACGGATCAACCTGACTGTTGCGTCTTGACGATCCTAAATCGTGGCAGAACGCCGTTCTTGGAACTTCAACACCACGAATCAACGCAACTGTTGCACCCACAGATTCTCGAATCCTCCAAAACATGATTGTACGCTGACCACGGGAGCCCGTGAAACTCTTGCCCAGTATAAAGCGAGTGTGCGCGGCGCTATGGCGAGAGCCACATTTCGAAAAGGAGCCGCCTCCAATCCGTGAAATCCTTGCAAATGTGTACAACGAATGTGCGCGACGCTAAAGCGAGAGCCACATTCTGAAAACGACTCACCCTGAATCCGTGCAACTCTTGCACATGGTTAAAACGAATGTGCGCGGCGTTGGCGCGATAGCCACATTTTGTAAATGATCCGCCCTCAATCCGTGAAATGAAAGAGCGCGCCCGTCGCGACCGGAATAAGAAAAGGGTGGCCCCAGCTTAAAGCTACCCCCCCCCCCTTCCTTCCAAAAGGAGGGGGGAGCTTCCGAAGCTACCCCCCCCCCTCCTCCCTTTCTTAAGCTGGGGGGGCTCTGGCTCAAAGGCGGGGGGGCTTCGAAGCTACCCCACCCCCTCCCCCTTTTTTTTGGAGCAGAAGGTGAGCCCGGGCTTACCTTTCAAAGGGGGGGGGCTTCGGAAGCTACCTCCCCTCCTCCTTCCTTTTTTGGTTTGGACACAGGGGGGGGCGGCTTCAAGCTATCCCCCCCCCTGTGCAAAGGTGGGGGGTGGTCCGAAGCTACCCCCCCCCTCCCTTCCGGAGCTCTGGCAAAATGGCGAAATCTCTGACGACAGGTGCGCACCACAGCGCTAGAGAACGAATTGGAGAATAGTGTCGATCCCTGGTTCGTTTTCTTGTTGTCGTGTTTTCTCGGCCCCTGGTTCGTAGTCTCGTTTTCTCGGGCCCTGCTTCGTTTTCTTGTTTTTCTTGTTTTCTCGTGTTTTCGGCTCATGGGTCGCGGTCTCGTTTTCTCTGATCCTGGTTCGCGTTCTCGTTTTCTCGTTTTCGCGGCGCCTGGGTCGTGGTCCAGTTTTCTCGGACCCTGCTTCGTTTTCTCGTTTTCTCGGCGCCTGGGTCGTGGTTTTGTTTTCTCGGACGCTGGTTAGTAGATTCGCTTTCTCGTTGTCTCGGCCCCTGGGTGGTGGTCGTGTATTCTCTGACCCTGCTTCGTTCTCTCGTTTCTTCATTTTCTCGGCTCCTGGGTCGTGGTCTCGCTTTCTCGAACCAAGCATTTTCTGGTTTTCTCGGCCCCTGGGTCGTGTGTCGTTTTCGCGTTTTCTCATTTCCTCGGTTCCTCGGTCGTGGTCTCGTTTTCTCGGGGCCTGGTTCGTTTGCTCGTTTTTTTTTATTTTCTAGGCCCTTGGGTCGTGGTTTCGCTCTCTGTTCCGGCTCGTTTGTTCGTGTTCTTGTTTTCTCGGCCCTTGGTTCGTAGTCTCGTTTTCTCGGGCTTTGATTCCGTTTCTCGTTTTCTCGTTTTCTCGGCCTTTGGGTCGTGGTCGTGTTTTCTCAGACACTGGTTCGTTTTCGCGTTTTCTGTGCTTTTGGGTCGTGGTCTCGTTTGCTCGGACTTTGGTTTGGTTTCTCGTTTTCTCGTGTTCTCGGCCCCTGGGTCGTGGTCTCGTTTTCTCGGACCCTGGTTCGTTGTTTTGTTTTCTGGCTTTCTCGGCTTTTGTTTTTTTGTGTTGCTTTTTCGGGCCCTGGTTCGTGATTTCGTTTCCTGTTTTCTCGGCCCTGGGTCGTGGTGTCAATTTTCCTCGGACCCTTGTTAATTTCCTTGTTTTCTCGTGTTCTCGGCCCCAGGGTCGTGGTCTCGTTTTCTCTGACCCTGGTTAGTTTTTTGTTTTCTCGGCCCCTGGGTCGTGGTCTCCTTTTCTCTGACCCTCGGTTCGGTTTCTCGTGTTCTCCGTATCTCGGCCCCTGGATTGTGGTTTTGTTTTCTCTGACCCTGGTTTGTTTTCTCGTCTTTTCGTTTTCTCGGCCCCTGGGTCGTGGTCTCGTTTTCTCGGGCCCCGGTTCGTTTTCTCGTTTTCTCTTTGTCTCGGCCCCTGGGTTGTTGTCTCGTTTTATCGGCCCCTGGTCCGTTGTCTTGTTTTCTTGTTTTGTCGGCCCCTGGGTCGTGGTCTCGTTTTCTCGGACCCTGATTCGTTGTCTTGTTTTCTTGTTTTATCGTCCCCTGGGTCGTGTTTTTTTTCCTTGGACCCTGGCTCGTTTTCTCGTTTTCTTGTTTTCTCGGCCCCTGGTTTGTTTTATCGTCGTGGTCTCGTTTTCTCGGACACCGTTTCGTTTTCTCGTTTTCTTGTTTTCTCGGCTCCTCGGTCGTGGTCTTTTTTTTTTGACCCTGGTTCGTTTTCTCGCTTTCTCGGCCCCTGGGTCGTGGTTTGGATTTCTCGGGCCATGGTTCGTTTTCTTGTTGTCTCGTTTTCTCTGCCCCTGGGTCGTGGTCGCGTTTTTTCTGACCCTGGTTCGTTTTCTCGTTTTCTCGGCCCCTGGGTCGTGGTTTCGTTTTCTCTGGCCCAGGTTCGTGTTCTCGTTTCTTGTTTTCTCGGCGCCTGGGTCGTGGTCCAGTCTTCTCGGACCCTGCTTCGTTTTCTCGTTGTCTCGTTTTCTCGGCTCCTGGGTCGCGGTTTGGTTTTCTCGGACGCTGGATTGTTTTCTCGTTACCTCGTTTTCTCGGCCCCTGGTTCGTAGTCTCGTTTTCTCGGGCCCTGATTCCTTTTTCCGTTTTCTCGTTTTCTCGGCCCCTGGGTCGTGGTCTCGTTTTCTAAGACCGATATTCGCGTTTTCTCGGCCTGGGTCGTGGTCTCGGTTGCTCGGACCTTGGTTTGTTTTATTGTTTTCTCGTTTTCTCGGCCCCTGGATCGTTATCGTGTTTGCTCGGACCCTGGTTCATTGTCTCGTTTTCTTGTTTTCTTGGCTTCTGGGTTTGTGTGTTGTTTGTTTCCGGACCTGGTTCGTTTCTTGTTTTTTCTCGTTTTCTCGGCCCTTGGGTTGTGATCTCGCTTTCTTGGGCCCTGGTTCGTTTTCTCGTTGTCTCGTTTTCTCGGCCCCTGGGTCTCAGTTTCCTTTTCTCGGGCACTGGTTTGTTTTCTCGTTGTCTCGTTTTGTCGGCCCCTGGGTCGTGGTCTCGTCTTATCGGACCCTGGTTCGTTTTCGCGTTTTCTCGGCCCCTGGGTCGTGGTCGCGTTTTCTCGGACCCTGGTTCGTCTTTTTGGACCCTGGTTCGTTTTCTCGTTTTCTCGGCCCCTGGGCCGTGGCCTCGTTTTCTCTGACCATGGGTCGTCGTCGTCGTCGGTCGCGCGTCGTCCGTCGTCCGTCGCTGTCTTCGTATGACCTCGTCCTCGTCGTGGCGACCACGACGAGGTCATGCGAAGACGGCGACAATGACGGCGACGGCGGCGACAACGACGACGAGGACGACGACGGCGTCGTACGAAGACGTCGAGCGACGGCAACGGCAACGACGACGGCGACGGGGGAGGATCGTCCGGCAGGGGGAGTTCAAGGGAGGGGGTGGTAGCTTCCAGCAGGGGGGGGTCAAAGGGGGGGGGGGGTAGCTAAGCTCTCCTCCCTTTGGTAAGTGGGGAGGGGGGGGGGAGCTTCCGGAGCGGCAAAAGGGGGGGAAAAGGGGGGTAGCTTCCGGGGGGGGGAAAAAAGGAGGGGAGGGGGTGGGGGGCTCCCCGCAGAGGGGAGCCAAATGGGGGGGGGTAGCTAAGCCCTCCCCCCTTTGGAAAGGGGGGGAGGGGGTGGGTAGCTTCCAACCGCCGAAAGTGGGGGAGAGGGAGGGGAGCTTCCAGGGGCGGACGAAACAGGGAGGGGGGGGGGTAGCTTCCAGCAGGGGGGGGTCAAGGGAGGGGGGGGGGTAGCTAAGGGGGGGACCCCCCCCCTTTGCTCCGTCACTGTGGGCGCGCTCTCTCCGTGAGATTGTTGCACATGTTTATAACGAATATGCGCGGCGCTACGGGAGAACCACATATTGAAAACGACTCGCCCTCAATCCGTGAAACTCTTGCACATTTTCCAAAAAACGAATGTGCACGGCGCTCAGGCAAGAGACACATGTTGAAAACGGTTCGCCTTCAATACGTGAAAATATTGCATTGTTTAAAACGAATGTGCGCGGCGCTAGGGCGAGAGCCACATTTTGAAAATGGCCCGCCTCCATTTGTGAAATTGTTGCCACTGCTTAAGCCTCGGAGTCATAAGTGGTGAGGAAGTCTCAGGCGAAACGCCCGGCCCGCCCTAAAAACTGGCCTCGGGGTTCGTCAGGGAGAAGTTTCTTATAAGGAAAAGGAATGGGAGGAGGAGGGGAATGAGCGCGCCTCAGAGGGAGCGGTGCCGCCACCCTCCGGGGGGGGCCTGGCATCCACCTGAGGAGCCAGGACCCCCCGACCGCGAAGACGAAGAAGACGTGCCACTGCTCACACCACAACGGACTGATCCATGCCGACGGGCATCACGACGCGCCAGTAGCGCCAGGCCGACGACCACGCGCCTGCTGGCTCGCCAGCCAGCCTTGCAGCGCCGCGAGGTCCTCCGCGTCGACGCCCTCCGAGCCCACGCTGGCAGACGGGACGGGGAGCTGCACAGGCACCAACTTGTCCTCATCCTTGCCCCTGCTCTGGCCCTCGGCGCTCACGACGGTGGGCAGCGCACCAGCCCACTCGTCGGACGCCAGCGGCGAGGCGGGCACCGCGGCGCCCCGCGCCGCTCCCTCCGCCGCTCCGCAACCCGTCCACGGCCGTCCCCGTCGTGCTCCCGTCGCCCGCCCTCCCGCCACGCCCGCGCGGGCGGCGCCGCCGCCGAGAGGCAAGCGGGGCGCCCCACCGCCACCAGCCGGGCCGGGGCGGCCGCGGGGGGCCGTCGCCGGCACAGCGGCCGCCGTCCGGAGGATGCCCTCTGCGGCGCGGAGGAGGCACACCGCCTCCCGCTGGCCGCCCGCCAGCCCGGCCGCCGCGTGCGTCGCCAGGGCCGCGCCGCGCGCGGCCTCCGGCGTCGCCTTCGCAGCGCGGGCGTCCTGCGTACCCAGCTGGCATCGGTCGGACGGCGGGCCCAGCGGCAGCAGACTTGAGTTAAGATTGTATTAGGAGGAGGAGGAGGAGGAGGAGGAGGAGGAGGAGGAGGCTTGTCGTTGGGTCCCAGCTCTGCCAGGATCCGCGCGCTCCCCGACGCCCTTCCCCACAGGAGTTCCTGGAGCAGGGCTCGCTCCCAGAGATGGGTGACCTCGACCTGGACCTCGAGAGCTATATCAAGGCGCCGCCACCGCCAGATAACCAGCCCGAACCCAGACACCCAGCCCCAGCGTCGTGGAAATAATACAGACGGATGTTTTTGTCGGCCTCCATAGAGGCCGTCTCCCAGCCATAGAACAATCAAGAAACGACGCGGGATGAAAAGCCGGCCTTGGGGAAAGGGTCGGGATTTCTGAGGGGTCCAATCTGCAAAAGCAAAGCATCAGAAGTTTGGGAAGGTGGAGTGTTGCACGCTTTTATTTGGAAAGCGCCAGTGTTCGCCCTACATTGAGAACAGGAGGGGGGTGCCAACGAACCCGCCCCCTCCCCCCTTCAAGGAGGTTTCTGCTGTTCCACACATCCAAGGGGATTCTCGGTTTCTCTGGAAACTCCCCGCGCAGGAAAGATCGCCTCACCCCCTCCCCTCTGTTATTCACTCTCGCACTCTCGCACTCATCATCATCATCAGCAGCATCAGCATCATCATCATCATCATCATCATCAGCATCATCATCATCAGCAGCAGCAGCATCAGCATCATCGTCATCGTCATCGTCATCGCCATCATCAGCAGCAGAGAAGCATAAGCATCAGCATCATCATCATCAGTATCAACATCATCATCAGAATCATCATCAGCATCATCAGCATCATCATCAGTATCATCATCATCATCATCATCATCATCATCAGCGTAAGCATCGTCACCATCAGCATCAGCATCATCAGTATCATCATCAACAGCATCAGCATCGCCATCATCATCATCGTCGTAATCATCAGCAGCATCGTCATCATCATCCTCATCAGCATGAGCATCATCACCATCCGCATCATAATCCTCGTCAGCACCCTCGTCTTCATCCCCGTCATCGTCAGCATCAGCATCATCATCAGCAGCATCGTCATTGTCACCATCATTACAAACATCGATGTCATCGCCATAATCTGCATCACCACCATCATCATCAGCATCATCAGCATCATCATCATCATCATCATCATCATCAGCATCATCATCATCGTCATCATCATCAGTATCAGCGTCATCAGCAGCATCAGCATTAGCACCAGCATCGGCATTATCATCATCATCGTCATCATCAGCAGCATCAGCATAATAATCATCATCATCATCAGCATCATCATCATCATCATCGTCATCGTCATCAGCATCATCATCGTTGCCGTCGTCATCATCGGCAGCAGCATCAGTATCGTCATCGTCCTGAACACCATCATCAACAACAGCATCATCACAATCAGCATCGTCATCATCATCAGCAGCATCAGCATCATCACCATCATCAGCAGCATCAACAGCATCAACATCAATAGCATCAGCATCATTATCATAAGCAGCAGCCATATCATAATTGCCAGAATCATCAGCAGTACCAGCATTAACACCATCACCATCATCACCATTATCACTTGCTCGATCACTCACTCACTCACACACTCGCGCACTCACTTATTATCACCACCACCACCATCAGCAGCATCATCAGCATCATCGTCTGCAGAATCATCAGTGGCATCGTCATCAGCATCAGCATCAGCATCATCATCATCATCATCATCAGCATCAGCATCATCCTCATCGTCATCATCATCATCATCATCATCATCATCATTCTCATCATCAGCAGCAGCAGCATCATCGTCATCAGCATCGCCATCATCATCATCAGTATCACACCATCAGGGCCCACGAGGCGTGAATAGTCAGGAAGTCTCAGGCGGGGGGGGGGCCTTGTTTGTGAGTGAGTTGCGAGGAAGTCTCCAACTTAAGCCCCCTCCCCATGGGGCCCGCAGATCATGTTACTAACCCGAGCGGGACATTCGAAGCCTGAAATTGTCGTCATTGTTTGGCTCTTGAGGCCTAAACCTGGAGGACATCTCGAGCGCGGGCCGCGTTCCTGAATGAAGTACGAGGAATGGGGCCACCTGGTCAGGTTATTGATCCGAACGGGTCATCCAAGACTTGTAACCGCCGTCATTGTTCGGCTCTTGAGGCTCGAATTTAGAGGAAGTCTCAGGCGGGGACCTCGCCTCTAACTGAATGGCGACGAAATCTCAAGCAGGAGCCCCCCTCTCGATGGGCCCGCAGACCATGCGCAACCGTCCTCAATGTTCTGCTCCTGAGGCCTGAACCTGGAGGGAGTCTCGAGCGGGGGCCTCGTCCCTGAGTCAATGATGAGTAAGTTTTAAACGGGAGCCCCCATCCCTGTCAGATCATGTTACTAATCCGAGCGGGCCATCCCAAATCTGTAACCGTCGTCATTTTGTGGAGGCTGCAACCTCGGCTTGCCCCCCCCCCCCCCCCCCCCCGAAAGCAGCGCACCAAAAGTCACCCTTGCCCAAAGTTTCTCTTGTACGCAACCAACAGGGAAGAGGAGCAGCCAGACATAAGAACAACCAGCATGTAACAGCATAACTCAGCGGCGCACGGGAGGGGTGGGCTCCAATTGTCCACCCAGTAGATCCCTCGTTGGGCGTCCTGGGCTGGCAGAACTGCACTCCCCAGTGCGACTTCGAACCTTGATATGCAACCTTGATGCTGTTGGCGCCCCCCATGTGGACAGAACGCCCCGCCCTGGCCCGACGAGGGCCCGCAGAGGCCGAAAACGACGAGAAACGCCCGTACTGAGTTGTCCATTGCGCTTCTGGCCTGGGGAGAAGCATGTCCAAGCACATGATTCAACACAATGGTTCCCAGCGGTCTCCGTGTTGCTGGAGCCCCGCTCCCGGGTATAATTTTGAGCCACGGGATGCAACCCTGTCATTCCAGCTTTGTTGGAGGTGCCCGCGGGTAACGAGAGGACAAGTACAGCACCAGTAGGTCCATCTCGGCGTCACTGTCGGATGTGTACCTACCATCGCGGGCGACTTGTATAAATGAGAACACATGGAAAGAAACAGAGAGAACTAAAACCAAAAGCTGTGCGATCACGGCTACCATTGTTATTGTTGTTACCGGTCAAATTAACATTACTAAGCGTCATAGTAAGGTTACTACAATCCAGCACAATTGCCACCACTGCGGTATTGTTCTAATCATGTTCCTTCTCAGTCCCATTCTCCCTCCCTTCATCCCTCCATCCTCCTCCCCGAGTCCCAACTCTTGGCGGCCAGATGGCCCAGGAAGGAGGCCTTCGATCGGACTTCACTACGCGGGCAAGACCTGCGCCTGCTCTGCTCGAGGCCTGATCGTTGGAAGAGCGAGGAAGAGGAGGAGGACAACGACAAGGACGAGGGCAGGAGATCTGTTCGAAGCTCAGGAGTAGGAAGATGATCGGTGGAAGCTGAGGGGGGGAAGGCGGAGAAGGAGGACGGGCAAAACAGAATGAGAACAAGCGGCCCTCGAGGGGGCGTTCTGGTGGCTCTCCGAGCGAGCTGCGGTCCCGTGGAGTGGTGAAGGCTTGGGGAGCCCGCCTTCTCGTCCGCCTCGTCACCAGCATCCTAGCCATCCCCGTCGTCAGCATCAGATCGTCATCACCATCGTCGTGATCATCATCATCATCAGCAGCAGCATCATCATCATCCTCATCATCATCATTATCATTATCGCTACCATTACCATTACCATCATCATCATCATCCTCATCCTCATCCTCATCCTCGTCATCATAATCGTCACCGTCACGACCATCCTCATCGGCATCGTCAGCAGCAGCATCGGCAGCGTCATCACGATGGCGCCCGAGAGGTGATAGCCGCCATCTTGGACGTGCCAGTGCACAACCAGGCGGGTGGTGCCCCGCGCGCGTGCCACTTCAACTGAAGAAGCTCTGCACGCCGAATGGGGGGGGTCAACACGAATTATTCTTCACACAAGCACACAACACAATAGCAGCATCAACAGCAACAACAGCAATCATTACACCAGAATGCGCAATCGTTTCCGATGCAAAGTGCTTACATCATGATCGTCTTTTCCGTCTTAAGGAGATTATTTCATGCATCGGGGCCCCGATATTCCCTTACCCAGATCCCCCGACCTAAAATGTTTTACCAGCAATTCTTCCGAGGCACTTGACAATCTTCAGTTCAGATATTTGAAGCCTCCTTTGGCCGTTTTGGCGCCCTCTTGCGCCGTCCTGGTGCTCTCTTTCCGACAGCCTCTTTGGGCGCCCTTGGAAGGTTATTGGCGCCTCTTCGGGACCTTTGTGGCGCCTCTGCAGGGGCTTCCTCGCAACCCCCCTGGGGCCGTCGGGAAGCCCTTCAGAGGCGATACTGAAACGAGGGCACCACACTTGTTTGGAGAACTGATGACCTATAGAGCGAGAGCGTCGTTGTTGTAGGGGGGCTGGTTTGCGGCGCCAAAGCGCGAACATGATCCCTAAGTCAGAAGCAAAGGACAATCAAGCGGGAGCGATGATGTTATTGGAGAGTCTGTTTTCGGCGGGCGAGCAAGAGCGCCAGTCTTCAGAAAAAAAATCAAGGATGCATCGAGCAGGAGCGTCGTTGTTGCAGGGGCCAGGTTGCGGACCCAAGGCGGGAACGTCATTCCTGGATAAACGCGAGGGGTACCGAGCGGCAGCGTTGGTTTTGTTGGAGGGACGGTTTACGGCGGCGGGAAACAGCGCTAGAGTGGAGTAATAAAGCGAGGACGTATCGAGCGGCGGCGTCTTTTTTGTAGTGTTTCCATTTTGCGGGCCCAAAGCGCGAACGCCATTCCTGAGCAAACAGCGAGAATATATCAAGTGGGAACGCTGGTTTGTCAGGCCCGCTTTCGGCGGCGAACAGGACTACCGATCTTGCGTAAAAAGCGAGGAGCTATCGAGCGGGAGCATCGTGGTTATCGGGGGGCTTGCTTGCGGACCCAAAGCGCGGACGCCATTCCTGAGCGAATAGCTAACACGTGTCGAGCGGGAGCGTTTGTTTTGTTGGAGGCTCAGTTTTCTGCGGCGAGCAGGGGCACCAGCCCTGAGTGAAAAGCGACGAAATGTCAAGCGGCAGTGTTGTTAATGTTGTTGTGGAGTTCTCATTCCTAAAGGGTAATTAATGTTGGTCCCTCCCTCCGATGCACCCCATTACGCAATTTTGCGTGGGCGACGCTCGCTCAAGACAGAGCCCAATGGCGAAGCTCTGAAGAGGCTTATGCTGAGGCTTGAATGTTCAGGTCCTTGTCTCCCGTTTCCCTTTGCTCTGTTCTTGCATGCCGTTCCGTTCCTTCTCTCGTCCGTCTGCGTTGTTGTTTCCTCTCTCGCTTGCTCTCCTGCCTCCTCATTGCTGCTCTCGTGCTCGGTTTTTCTGCGGCGTTCCTCTATCCCTCCTCGCCGTCTACTTTTCTTCCTGCCGCTTCTGTTGTTGTCCACACATTGCATTGAGCGCTGTTTTCACGCTGTCGGAAATGATGCGGGGCAATGTCTAGTCTGACGGGTTGCTTCTGGGAGTTGGTTCCCTCAATGGGGTCATCACGCCAGCTGAACAGAACAGAGCAGAGAGGAGATGACCCAAGGCCCCCCCCCATGACGTTACAACATCCTCCGCCTCCTCCTCCTCGCGATCAGTTGACGGAGACGTTGCACGTCATTTTTACGCTCTATTCGGAGTTCAGGATGAACCACCACTTCGCCAAGGAGGGGCAAAGGGTAGAATCAGAGGAACAGTAGCTGCGGATCTTCCCAGACACCCGGCGGTTCATCAACATCGAGTTTGCATTGTTCTTGCAATTGTCGGCATCCGCTGGGCACTTCCGAACCCCAGTACCATCAGGACCCGATCTAGGACAAAAATCTGATACCAGAGAGAAGCCCCTATCATAATCTTTTTTGAGGCTATGGGGCTATAGGGCTATGGGGCTATGGGGCTATGGGGCTATAGGGCTAGAGGGCTAGAGGGCTACTGGAGGGCTGTTGCGCTATAGGGCTATGAGGCTATAGGGCTAGAGGGCTAGAGGGCTAGAGGGCTAGAGGTCTAGAGGGTTAGAGGGCTAGAGGGCTAGAGGGCTAGAGGGCTAGAGGGCTAGAGGGCTAGAGGGCTAGAGGGTTATAGGGTTATAGGGCTATGGGGCTGTAGGGTTATTGGGCTATTGGGCTATAGGGCTATAGGGCTATAGGGCGATAGGGCGGTAGGGCTATAGTGCTATAGAGTTATAGGGCTATAGGGCTATGGGGTACCCAGGCGCCCGGGCGGGCCGCCGAAATCGGGGACGCAGCTCCCGGTCACCTTGGCACCCGGGCGGGCCGCCAAAATCGGCGGCGCAATTAACCTAACCATATGAATCTGCTTGGACCCCTACAGAGGCAAGCTCGGATTGGGGAATATTGGGAATAGGGTCGAGATTTCTGGGGCCCGCGGATGAAACCACGGCCGGGGATTCGGCGCGATATGCAGAACCCCCGCAGACCCAGACTTGGCAGCGATTCGAAGTTATCAACAGAAAATGCATGCACGTATGTATGTATGCATGCATGCATGCATGTATGTCTAAATGAGTGTGTGTATATATGTGTGTCTGTATACAAATATGTAGGTAAACATGTACAAATATATACATATATACCTAAATATTTATATACAAGCATACATATGAGACGCGTAGATCACCACATGTGCATATCAGGTCCTGGCAATTTCGTCTGCGAGTGTCTTAGAGCGTCTAGGTAAGAGAATATTGGCTTGTGGCGACTGAGCGCTCCCCAGCGGCTCCTCCTCGGAGACCACAAGTGTTGTGGCTGCTATGGCGGGTGATCTCGGGACTTGCGCCCGCATTGTTCTATTCCCTACCTAGGCTCTGCCTAGAAGGGTTCTTACTCTGTAGCTTAAAGGGGCCGGGTAGTGGAAACCGTCCCGGGCGGTTCCCCCAGTCCCCTGGGAGCCAAGCAAAAGCAACAGCAAAGGTAAAAGCAAACGCGCGGTTCCCCCAGTTGCGCTCCCTGGGTGCCAAGCAAAAGCAAAGGCAAAAGTGAAGGCAAAAGCGAAGGCAAAGCAAAAGCATAGCATAGCACAGCGCAGCATAGCATAGCGCAGCATAGCACGACGATGAGGAGAAGGAGGAGGACGGCGTTTACCGCTCCTTCTAATGTTGCTTTCCTAGAGGCTCCAACTCCTAGGTAGGGTCGCACCGGGATAATGAGCTTCTGGGCGCGAACGGGCCCGAGCATGAGCAAGATTCTGCGCGCGCAAGTCCGAGCACGAGCGACATTCCCTACCACCGCACGTCGTTGTGCTCCGAACAGTGCTGCCTCATGCCAGTTTGCGCTGGGTTATGATGCCGTTTACTATGTGTTTGGGAGGGCGCGCGCGTAAGCACCCAGGCGAACAGCCACGCGAGCCCAGAACTGACGCAGAGCTGACGCACAGCTTACGTGGGATTACGGTGAGGCGACCAAGGACGCAGTACAGTGCGGACCCCATAGGGAGCGGGGTCCCACTCGAGACTTCCTCACGAATCATTCACAGACGAGGCTTTTGCCTTAGAATTCCCCCGCGCTCAGACCACAGCAGCCCAAAAGTGACGAATGACCGCCTCGGATAACTAAAATGACGCGCGGGCCCATCTGGGGAGGAAGGCTCCCGCCCGAGGCTTCCTCGGGAACCACCCTGAAGCATCCCCGCAATCTGGGCGCGAACGGGCAACTGTCCCCACCCCTGGCGGTTCCTCCTTGGGTTGTTCAAGTGGCACGCTTGTTGCATCGCGCTGATCAGTGGGCTTTGACAGGGAGAAGTCTGATCGACCAAACAGAAAACCCGCTTAATACATCCCCACCATTTTGGTACGAATTTGCAGATGTCCTGCCCCTGGCGGCTCCTCCTCGGGGTGTTAAAATGCCACACCGCCTACATCGCGACGAGCATGGGGATCTGCGTGCACGAGCAATGCATGAGTCTGAATGTGGCGTGGCTAAGTATGAGCTGATACAAATGAGAGAGTGTTGTGCGTATGAATGAGTATGACGATGTGCGAGTCTGAGTATGAGTGGGTCTGAGTGCGAGCGAAAGAGTCGGAGTATTAGCGAATCTGAGTATGAGCGAGTCAGAGTATGAGCGTGTCTGAGTGTTAGTGAACCTGAGAGTGGGCGCATTTGGGCGCTAGTGAGTCTGAGCATGACTGATACGAGCGTGATGAGTCTGAGCGTGAGTGCACCTGAGTGTAAGTGATCCGAGTCTGAGTGGCCTGAGCGTGATCAGAGAGAGAACGGAAGCGGGAGTGAGTGAGGAAGTGGAGGCGTCTCAGCAATAACCAGAACATTGAGACTCTGGGGAAAATCGAGAGGCCGCCGCGGACGCCTTGTGTTTGGGCCGAAGCAACGAGATCGCGCGCTGTCCAACACCCCGTGCCACCGTCGGGCCCTGGGCCACCCAGCCCGCCCACCAACCCGACCTCGCCCCCGCCCCCTCCCGCCTTGACACCCACGACGCGACGGCCTCCCCTCGGCGGACCCCATCGCCCCCGCCAGAAGAAGAAGGAGGATAGAATGAACAGCGACGCTTCTTCGCCCCGAGTGAGACAGCACGTGCGCAGCTTGGATTGGGTTCACCGTGGAGTGGTCGTGAAAATGGTGGCCACCGGGAGGCACATTCAGGAAAGCCAGAAGGATAATTTTGTACGAGCCTCCTGCCCAACAGAAGACAGGAAAACCATGGCCCACATCCCTCCGCCGTGTAAGAAGTTAATTTGTGCCGGTAGAAGGCCTGCCAGCACCAGGGCGGCCCATCATTTAGGGCAAAGATGGCGGTTCCTCTCTCCGGGCTCCCGGTGGGCCCCAGCCGAGGGAGAAAAGCTACGGCTCACGCACTGGCAGCGCGGGCGCGCAAGGTAAGCGCAGCTCTCTCTGGCCATGCGCTCCTGCGCGGCTGGGCACGCGCTCCCTCCTCCGCCGCCTCCCGTCGGACCCTGCGCAGGGTCGCCCGCACGATGGCGAGGCAGAGAGGACGAGATGGCCGGATCATGCGAGGGGGGGGGAGCGCCGGCTTCGGGCGAAAGATTGGCTCCCAGGCCCGTCCACCTCCTCCCCCCCTCCTAATTTTCCTCCTTATCCTCCCCCCTTCTTACGGGGGCGCTTCGGGCGTAAGACCAGCTCCCAGGCCCTTCCACCTCCTGCCCCCCTCCTCCGCCACTTCTTTCGCCTCCTCCTCCTCCTCCTCCTCCTCCTCCTCCTCCTCCTCATCATCATCATCATCATCCTCATCCTCATCCTCATCCTCATCCTCATCATCATCCTCGTCATCATCATCGTCATCATCAGCATCAGCATCAGCATCAGCATCATCAAGATCATCATATTCAGCATCAGCATCAGCATTAGCATCAATATCAACATCAGCAGCATTATCATCAGCATCATCAGCAGCAGCATCAGCATCAGCATCAACATTATCATCAGCAGCAGCATCATCAGCATCATAATCATCGCCATCGTCATTATCATCGGCATCGTCATCATCATCACCATCGTCATCGTCATTACAATCATCAGCAGCAGCAGCAGCTGCAGCAGCAACAGTATCAGAATCACCAACAGCATCATCATCATCATCAGCATCATCATCATCGTCGTCATCATCATAATCATTACCACCATCATCATCATCATCATCATCCTCATCATCATCAGTATCATCACCCGGACCCTGTGAGGGCTATGGTTTCATCGTCCTCCCCTTTCTTGGACATGCTCCCCTCGGTGAATGAAAAAGCATCCCCACCACCATCATCAGCATCAACAACATCTTCCATCATCATCATCATCATCATCATCATCATCATCATCATCATCATCATCAGCATCATCATCATCATTATCATCATCACTCTCCTCCTCCTCCTCCCCCTCCTCCTCCTCCTCCCCCTCCTTCTCCCCCTCCTCCTCCGCCTCCGCCCCCTCACGTTCTCCCTCCCTCCCTCCCGTCCCTCCCTTCTGCTGCTCCCCTTCCTCCCGGTCATCCCTCTTTATCCCCCTTCCCTTCCTCGCCCCGCTTCCATTGCTGCTGCGTGCCAGGTGGGGCAGATCGCCCCACCCCGCGCAGTCCCTTGGATTGCTAGCCCTTGGCATACTATGTTGTGGGTGGGAAGCTCTCCAGCCGAATGACAAGCGAGCACGGAGGGGCAGGAGAAGTAGAGGTTGCAGGAGGAGGAGGATTGCGGAAAAGTGGAGGAGCGGCAGCGGGAGCAGGAGGAGACAGCCCTCCAGCACGCCCGGCTTATTTCCCTCTCCCTTCTTTGTGAAGAAACATGTGCATATGTATGTATGCATATGTATGCGCGCATGCATGCATGCATGCATGCATACATACATACATACATACATGCATACATACATACATACATTCACATAGATACACTCACATACATACACTCACATACATACATACATACATACATACATACATACATACATACATACATACATACTTACTTACTTACTTACTTACTTACTTACTTACTTACACACATACGTACATACTTACACACATACATGCATACACACCCACCTACCTACCTACCGATCGACCTATCTACCAACGACCTACCTACATACTTACCTACAATCATACATGTATATCTGCTTACGCATATACACACATATGCACATCCGCATCAACATATACATCGGCATACACAAGTACATAGACACATACGTATACATTTACACTCCCAACTGCATATACATGTACATATACACAAATTCAGATACATATGTCTATACGTATGCATATCCTTCTAGTTATACATATATGGATTTATTTACATAAATATAGATATGTTGCTGAATGTGTTGATGCCCTGGTTTCATCTTGGTCGCGCACGTGCATCGAGGCGGCGCAAAGAAGCTCGAGCAGGAGGAGGAGAAGGGGAGGAGCAGGAGGAGGAACAGGAGGAGGAGAAGTGGAAGGGGGAGGAGGAGGAGGAGGAGGAGGAGGAGGAGGAGGAGGAGGAGGAGGAGGAGGAGTAGAAGGAGGAGCGGGGATGGGGATGGGATGGGGATGGGGATAGGGGGAATGCTCGCGGTCGCCTACCTCGTGCTGGCGTTCGCCAACAACCTCCCTGACAACGGAGTTTATAGGCCCAGGTCGGCGCACCCCCTCGGCTCGGGGGCCTGCCACATTTGAGCAGCGCGCTGGTCCTGTGGTTGGGAGGTTCTTACGTGTAGCCGAACGAGGAGCCTGGGCAGGGGGAGGACGACGACGAGGACGCCGACGACGACGACGACGACGACGACGACGACGACGACGACGACGACGGCGGCGGCGGCGGCCGCGGCGGCGGCGACGACGACGACGACGACGACGACGACGACGAGCACGGACGACGACCGACGGACGACGACCGACAGCGACGACGAAGACGACCGACCGACCGACAGACCGAACGAGCGACCGACCACAGCGACGAGGACGATAACGGACGACGACCGACGGACGACCGACGACAACCAACAGACGACGGACGACGACGACGACGACGATGACGGACGACGACCGATGCACAACGGAGGATGGCGACGACGACGACGGACGACCGACGGACGACGAACGACAGACGACGGACGACCGACGACGACGACGACAATTACGACGACAACGACAACGTTCACCACGACGACGACGACGACAACGACCGACGACCGATGACGACGACGACGACAGCGACGAACGACGACGAGGACGATTTCGATGAAAACAACGACGATGACGACGATGTGGACGACCGACGACGCCCGACCGATCGACAGATCGAACGAGCGACCGACCACAGACACGACGACGACGACTGACGGACGACGGACGACGACCGACAGACGACGGACGACGATGACGACGACGACGACGACGACGGACGACGACGACGACGACGACGACGGACGACGACGACGACGACGACGTCGACGACGACGATGACCGACGACGGCGACTGACGTCGACCGACGGACGATGGACGACGACGACGATGACAACGACGGACGACGACTGATGCACAACGGACGATGGCGACAACGATGACGACGACCGATTGACCGACCGACCGACCGACCCGCCACGACGACGACGACGACGACGACGACGGACGACCGACGGACGACGGACGACGAGCGACAGACGACGGACGACCGACGACGACGACGACGATTACGACGACAACGACAACGTTCACCACGACGACGACGACGACAACGACCGACGACCGATGACGACGACGACGACGACGACGACGAACGACGACGAGGACGATTTCGATGAAAACGACGACGACGACGAACGACGACGACGATGACGACGACGACGACGACGACGACGACGACGACGACGATGACGATGACGACGACGACGACAACGACGGACGACCGACGACGACAACGACTAAGACGACGACACACCATGGACGACGACGACGACGACGACGACGACCGATGACGACGACGACGACGACGATGACGGACGACGACAACGACGGACAACGACGACCGATGACGAACGACGACGACGATGACGCCGACGAAGACGCCTCGATGGACGACGACAACGACGGACGACGACGACGAAGACGACGACGACGATGACGACGCCGACGACGGCCACCACGACGATGACGACGATGACGGACGACGACAACGACGACCGACGACGACCGATGACGACGGCGACGACGAGGGACGACCACGAGGACGATTCCGATGAAAATGGTGACGACGAACGACGACGACGACAACGACGACGACGACGAAGACGACGACGCCGCGACGACGACGGACGACGACGACGACGACGACGACCGATGACGACGACGACGACGACGACGGACGACGACAACGACGGACGACGACGACGACCACCACGACGACGAACGACGACATCGACCGTCGACCGACGACGATGACCGACGATGATGATGACGACGATGACGGACGATTACAACGATGGACGTCTCCGACGACGACGACGGCGAACGACGACGACGACGACGACGACGCCGAAAACGGCGACGACGACGACGACGATCGACGGACGACGATCGACAAGGATGACGACGGACGACGACGAGGGACGACGACCGACGAAAGCGACAACGGACCACAGAGACAACGACGACGACGACGACGACGACGACGACGACCACGTCGACGTCGAAGACGACGAAGGACCACGACGACGACGGATGACGGACGACGAGCGACAGATGGCGAACGACGACCGACGACCGACTGACGACGGCGACGACGACGACGACGACGACAACGAACGACGATGACGACGACGACGGCAACGACGACGTTTCCGACGACGACGACGACGACGACGACGAGGACACCGGCCGACGGACGACCCACGACGACGACGATATTGATCACGACGACGACGAACGACGACGACGACGACGAAGACCACAGCCGACGACGTCGACCGACCACCGACGACGACGATGACGACGACGACGACAGCCGACGACGATCGACGTAACGACGACGATGACGACGACGTCGACGACGGTCGACGATGGACGACGACGACGACGACGACAACGACGACGTTGTCGCGCCCTGGGCGGGAGGCCGAGACTACGGGCCAGTTCGGAAACCAGGACCAGGACGGCGCGCTCCGCCGCGGCCCCAGCGCCATCACGCCGCCGTCGTCTTCGCGCCAGCCCGATCATTGCGTCGCCGACATCGTCGTTGTCGTCGGCCTTGTCGTCGTCGTCGTCGTCGTCGTAATCGTCGTCGTCATCGTCGTCCTAGTCGTCATGGTCGTGGTCGTCGTCGTCGTCGTCGTGGTCGTCGTCGTCGTTCCCGACGTCGTCGGCCTCGTCGCCGTCGTTCTCCTCCTCCTTTTCCTCCTCCTCCTCCTCCTCCTCCTCCCCCTCCTCCTTCCCCTTCTCCTCATCCTCATCCTCCTCCTGCTCCTCCTCATCATCATCCCCCTCATCTTCTCCCCTCTTCCTGCTTTGTGTCCTCCCCCTTCCTCCTCCTCCTCCTCCTCCTCCTCCTCCTCCTCCTCCTCTTCCTCCTTCAATATTCCCGCTTCTCCGCATTTGTTCATCCATCCTCCCTCCTCGTCCCCCTCCATCCCCCTCCTTCTCCTCCTCTACCCCCCCACTCCTCCTCATCCCCCTCCTCCTCCATTATTTTCATCATCATCAACATCAGCATCATCATCAGCAGCATCATCAGCAGCACAATCAGTATCATCATTATCCTCATCAGCATCATCATCAACAGCAGCATCATCGTCGTCGTCGGCATCGCCATCATAGTCGTAATCATAAGCATAGTACGCATCATCTGCATCATCATAACAATTATCATCAACAGCAGCAGCATCTGCTTCAGCATCATCATAATCATACGCATCATCAGCAGCATAGTCATCCTGTTCATCATCGTCATCCTCATCTTCATCACCATCCGCATCATCTTCATCACCAGTTGCGTCCTCGTAACTATATTGCCCTTCTTGTATTATTCTTGGAGCGCCCACAGGGGGGCGTCGTCCCCTAATTCCAGAGAGATGCCCACCAATGAACCGAACTAGATGGCCCCCAGATCGTCATCCGTCCTCCATTCTTATGCATCCGCCGCCTGATCCACCTCCGCCAGCTGGTGAGGCACGCTCGCGCGGCGCACTCGGCCGCCGCCCTCGCCAAGTGCTGGACTTGGAAGAGCTTGTGCCTCAGGCGGTGCATCGGCTTCTCCTCGTCATCCCCATCCCTCCACCTCCCTGCTCCATCGTCAGTCCTCCTCCCTTCTCCCCTCGATCCTTCCCCCTCCATCTTCCCCCAGCCTCTTCCACCCTCCTCGCCCCCCTCTCCCCCTGAGATCCGACGTCGCGAAAAACCACGACCAGAGCCCCAGGACCTGCCGTTCTGCGACATGCCTCGAGAGGGGTCGATCCACGAGGGCCCCGGCGCGCGAGGCCGGGCGGAAGCGCCAGGCGTGAAAGCATGCGATGCTCGGAGTTCAGGGTCAGCCTTGCTCGTCCATGCCCCCCCCCTCCCTCGCTCCCCACCCCCTTCCTCCTCCTCCTCCTCCTCCTCCTCCTCCTCCTCCTTCTCCTCCTCCTCCTCCTCCTCCTCCTCCTCCTCCGCCTCCTCCTCCTCCTCCTCCTCCTCCTCCTCCTCCACTTCCTCCTCCTCCTCCTCCTCCTCCTCCTCCTCCTCCTCCTCCTCCTCCTCTCCTCCTCCTCCTCCTCCTCCCCTCCTCCTCCTCCTCCTCCTCCTCCTCCTCCTCCTCTCCTCTCCTCCTCCTCCTCCTCCTCCTCCTCCTCCTCCTCCTCCTCCTCCTCCTCCTCCTCCTCCTCCTCCTCCTCCTCCTCCTCCTCCTCCTCCTCCTCCTCCTCCTCCTCCTCCTACTCCTCCTCCTCCTCCTCCTCCTCCTCCTCCTCCTCCTCCTCCTCCCCTCCTCCTCCTCCTCCTCCTCCTCCTCCTCCTCCTCCTCCTCCTCCTCCTCCTCCTCCTCCTCCTCCTCCTCCTCCTCCCTCCTCCTCCTCCTCCTCCTCCTCCTCCTCCTCCTCTCCTCCTCCTCCTCCTCCTCCTCCTCCTCCTCCTCCTCCTCTCCTCCTCCTCCTCCTCTCCTCCTCCTCCTCCTCCTCCTCCTCCTCCTCCTCCTCCTCCTCCCTCCCCGCAGTACAACTTCGGCCACGTCGTGCCCGGCTTCGGCGCCACGGCGCAGCAGGGCGGCGCCCACGGTTTCGGCGCGGGCGGCCCCATGGAGTCAATGGCTCCAAGCCGCGCCCCGTCGCCCGTGGGCAGGCCGACGCTGCTCGCGCGCCGCCTTCTTTCGGCAGGGGGGAAGCTCGGAGGAGGAAAATGTACCCATACCTTTACCCTTCGCCCGTTTTCCCCCTTTATGGGGCCTTCTGGGAGGCCCTCGTCGCCACCGCTGGATTCGCCTCGAAATCCTCAGAACGCACCCCGGGAGAGGCCCAGGGAGTAGCGATACCAGTATTTTTTGGTTTCCCTAGTTCTCGCCCCGCCCTCTTTCGACAGGGGGGAGGAAGCGGGCTCTGGAAGGCCGAGGAGGGACGAGGGTCAGGCGATCGCAAACATGGATCAAGGGGGCGTGGATTAGCGACGCGTCCCGTTTCCATAGGGGAATCCCGGATGTCCGCCGCCGAACGAGGCACAAACCAGCCGCATTTTGGGGAGGGCACCTCCCCCGATCCATAGATTTGGCGACCGCGGCGACCGCGCGCCAAATCCAGGGATCGCTAATCCATGTTTGCGCGCCCCCGAACAGGGGACGACGATGGATGGGTGGAGGGATGGGAGGAGTTGTCAACCCGGGATGATGAGGCATGGATGTATGAGGACGGAGGGATGGGAGGGATGAGGATGGAGGGATTGGGATGGAGGGATGGATGGACGGGGGGATGCAAGACCGATCGGGGAAGCGTAAGATTCAGGGTCGCCAGAACTCGTGTTCCCCGACGCTTTTTCACGAGCCTATCCTGGATGTTGGCGGTCCAGTCCAGTGTTCGTGGGATGTCAACAGCGGGAGCTCGCGCCAAATTTAAGATTCGGTCTCGCCATTTTGTTGACGGCCCCGTCAGGCCAACTCGAGTCCTCCAAATTCAATCGAGGAGGAACGAGGGATGACGAGGGATGGATGGAGGGATCGGAGGATTTGTCGACCCGAGCGTTGCAAAGGAGGAGCGGTTCAAAAGCATAGTCGATATGTGGGTGTGGTAGTGGATCTTCGTCGTCGTCGTCCCGCTCATCGTCCTTATTCTTGTCATGGTCGCCGTCACTGCCGCGCACGCTGCGATTGAGCATTGTCTTCGGCAGACCCGACTCGCCCGCCCGAGTAAGTACCCCAGCGAAGCATCCGAATAGCAGCCAAGGTAAAGAAGAGGCGGGTCGAGGAGTAGGAGGTCGGCTATAGGGGACAGGAGTGAGAGCACAGCCATGTGCACCGTAGTGTGTTTCACAAACCATCCTGTGGTGTTGGCCCGCGTTTTGAAGAGACAGCGCCCCACGTTCTCATTCATCCTCCCGCTGCCCCTCCTCCCACCCATCCCTCCTCCCATCCCTGCCTCTGACCTCCGCACCAGTCAACTATGTCGGCATACCCCTCACACGTTGCGCTTCGTGGCCCCATGGGGAGCTCCACCGAAGGCCACAGTGGCTGCACTCGCACGGCACCACCGCACCCGTTTCGGCACACTCATCACAAGTTTCGTGGCCCCGCAAAAAGCTCCACCGAGGGCCCCAGTGGCTGCGTTCGCATGGCACATCGCACCCAGTTCGGCACACGCCTCACCCGTTTCGTGGCCTCATCGGGAGCTCCACCGAAGACCACAGTGGCTGCGCTCGCATTGCACCACCGCACCCGTTTCAGCACACACACACACACACACACACACACACACACACACCATGCGTTTCTTGGCCCCGTAAGGAGCGGCACCGAAGGTCCCAGTGGCTGCGTTCGCATGGCACACCGCACCCAGTTCGGCACACGCCTCACCCGTTTCGTGGCCCCATCGGGAGCTCCACCGAAGGCCCCAGTGGTTGCGCTCGCATGACACTACCATTCCCTATTCGGCGCACCCTTCGCGCGTGTCGTGGCCTCATGGGGAGCTCCACCGAGGGCCCCAGTGGCTGCGGTCGTATGGCACCATCGCACCCACTCAGGCACACCCCTCACACTTTTCGTGGCCTCATGGGGAGCTCCACCGAGGGCCCCAGTGGCTGCGCTCGCATGGCACCACCGCACCCATGTCGGTGCACCCCTCACACGTTTCGTGGCCACGTAGGGAGCGCCACCGAGGGCCCAAGTGGCTGCGCTCGCATGGGCACCACCGCGCCCATTTCGGCACACTCCTCACACGTGTCCAGCGAAGGCCTCAGTGGCAGCGCCCGCATGACAGTGGCACACCCTTCACACGCTTCGTGGCCCAATGGGGAGCTCCACCGAAGGCCCCAGTGGCAGCGCCCGTCCGGTACCACCACAACCACTTCGGCACACCCCTCGCACGTTTCGTGGCCCTGTGGGGAGCTCCGCCGCAGCCCCCAGGGCAGCGCCTGCATGGCACCACCGCGCCCATTTTTGCACACCCATCACTCGTTTCGTGGCTCCAGAGGGAGCTCCACCGAAAGCGGTCGGCACCCACAACGCCGCATTCCCAGCTGCACATTGGTTGGGCCTTTCGCCCAGATAATTTATAAAAAGGGCTGCGTCCGTCCGTACCAAACATTTCGCCGGCATTGGGGCGAGAGCACGGCTCTTGGTTGCGAGGAAGTCTCAGGCGAAGCGGCTGCCGGACCAAACGATCTCGGGCGGCGTTCCCGGGTTCCCCTTCCCCCAATGTTGAACTCTTCTGTGATCTTTGAACTGTATGAGAACCCTCCAGCGAAACGTTACTAGGGAATTGGAAGATGCGCTTGTCGTTCGCAGGGGGAGGAGGAAAGCGAGACGAAGAGCGGCGAGAGCGAGGAGGGGGAGGAGGAGGAGGAGGAGGAGGAGGAGGAGGAGGAGGAGGAGGAGGAAGGGAGGAAGGAGGGAGCATGGATGAGGAGGAGGAGGAAGAGGAGGAGACCAATAAGGAAGCCAAGCGCGTGATCCGGTGCCCCGCCTGGCACGTTCCGAATGCATCTGGGGGCGACCGAAGCCCATGAAATCGTATGGAGCTACTTCTCTCTGCACGTTGCGCGCCCAGCGCTGCTCCTTGGGCTCTTCGCCTTATCATGTGCTCGCGCCGACTGCCGCCTCTTCGACTGCTCGAGTTCCCATTACATCAGCAACATGTATGACTCTTCTACTTGGATGCTTGCTGCGGAGAGTGGGGACCTTCACAGAATGCTCATGCCCCAGTTTGGCAACATACTGCGTGGGGCGTTCCTCTTTGAAACGGTCCTCCCCGAAGTGAAGAGAAATATTTGCAGGGACCTAGGAGAAGGGGACGTGGGACGGGACGACGTATTGCCGCATCGTTGAAGCATCTGAGGTTTTCGTTGGTTTCGTTATCCCCCCTGTCTTTCTCCTCCCTCCCCCTCCTGCCGCTTCCTGCTTCCCTTCCTGGAGGAGCCACTGCATGCCAGGCATATATGTTGGTCTACGAGACTTTGTCCGATGGCCCCGCCGCGGCCACGCTTTGGCCCTGGCGCGCCAGGGAAAAGCCGTCGCGGGCAGGATCGAGGGGGAGTTGTGCGGACGTTGTGTGCGGGCCTGAGTCGCAGGCGTGGGTAGGCTCCCCGCGACCTCCGGAGGCCTCTGGGGACCTCCGCAGGGTTTCGGAGGCCTCCAGATCTTCCAGTTCTCCCGAGGGCTGGAGGACGAGAAGAGCGGAGAATGAGGAGGAGCACAAAGAGGAGGAGGAAGAGGAGGAGAAGGAGGAGGAGAAGAAGAAGAAGGAAGACGCAGCGGAGTCTCTCTCCGAGAAGCTTCGCCCCAGGCCACGGCACGAGCGCATCCAGTGGGCGCTTCCGCGGCCCTTATTGTTTTGCTCACCCTCCGCCCAGTGCGCCCCTTCTCTGGGATGTTCCTTGTGCCGAGCGTCAGGGTCTAGATAGAAGTCTTCGCCTGGATGGTCGCATAGAGTCGGGCTTTGATCGCTTCTGATGGGCACTGCGATCTCAAGAAAAGACTGTCTGCAGGGAGCCGTGAGATGCACTGCCTTGCCCTGACATTGCTGCCTTAGCGTCTGTAGGACACCTCTTATGATGGCAGCTAGGCCTGCCACTCTGAGAGACACTCCCTCGGCCTAGTAGCGGAATCCTGCAGTCAAGCATACTCGATATGACCATCATCTCTTCCTCCTCCTCCTCCTCCTCCTCCTCCTCCTCCTCCTCCTCCTCCTCCTCCTCCTCCTCCTCCTCCTCCTCCTCCTCCTCCTCCTCCTCCTCCTCCTCCTCCTCCTCCTCCTGTCCCCCCACCTTTGGGCGCCTGCTCCTTCAGGGCCGCCCGGCAGTCTCCGCCGGCCTTGCGCCCCGTTCAGCGACTACAAAGAATATGGCTACGCCGGAGTGTGGTTTGCGATCGGCACCGTTGGGGCCTGGGGAGCGCGGCGTTGCCAACGTCGGGCCTCCACGGGGCGCGGCGGAGAGCTCTGCCGAGGTCCTCGCCCGCCTCCCGGGGTGCCCGCTGCAAACCACACCCTCTGCAAGCCAGACCCTTCGGAGTCGCTGCCCCGTGCACGCGGACTGGAGCGCCAGAGACGCTACCGCGCTCTCGCGACGCCCGCCGCCCCGCCGGCGCCTTGCCAGCGGAGGGAGGGGGTCTCGGCCGAGCTTCGGGCGCACGGCGCGCGGGGCGGACGACGACGATAACAGCGACGATAACGACGATGACGACGACGACGACGACGACGACGACGACGACGACGACGATCACGACGACGACGACGACGACGACGACGACGACGACGACGATCACGACGACGATCACGACGACGACAACGACAACGAGGACGATGCAGAGAGGGGCCCCTCCTCCCAGGGGCAACGTCAGGGGTTGATGCGGTCGGGAGCTTCTGCTTAGCGTGTCGCGGCGGCGGCCCTGGCGGCAAGCTGTGCCCTGCGAGTGGATAGCGCGTCGCTCCGCTCCACGGGGCGGGATGCTCGGAAAGACTCGGGACTCTGGCGCTCGGAGACGGCCGTGGATAGCGTGTCGCTCCGCAGCGTGGTGGGGCTAGAACCAGCGGCGCGGCACGCTACGCCAAAGTTCCTGACCGTAGGCTCAGGGGGGGACGCATCGACCCCCGATCGCCCATTCATCGCCGACAGGGGCCCCATGGCCCACCCCGCCCCGCCCAGAAGCATTCGGATTCGCTATCGGGGACCCATCGCCGATCTATTGGCGATGTATCGCCGATTCCAGGTCGACTGCTCCCCCCCAGAGCCGCTTCCCCCTTTTATCGTTTTGCCCTCATCCTCGCGTCGTGAAGGAATCACTCCAGAGCGGGGGTGGTCGTGTTGGGCCCCTTTGGGGCTCAGGGAAAGGAGGAAGAGGAGGAAAGGGGGAGTCCCAGACCTCTAGCGGATTGGGAACAAATGGATTCGTCAGTTCTGGCATCGCCAGGCCCTGGGACCGTCAAAAAGCAATTCAGGATGAAAAGCTGGCCTTGGGGAAACGGTCGGGACTCCTGGGGACCCACTATTCAAAAACGCCAGACGTCGGATCTGTGCGGAGGGGGCTTGCATCACTCCAGAAGCGCCTCTTCCTCCTGCTTGTCTCCCAGCGCGTTGCCCGCTGTTGCCGCGAGAGTACTGCGCAGTTCGCGGCCAAGCCACAAGAGGAGGGGAGGAAAGGGGGGCGCGGGTAGCGGAGTGGAAGGGAGGGTGGAAGGGGCAAGTTGGGCGCGCTCGCGCCACATCTGCCCGTCCCTCCCATCTCTTCCCATCGGGCTGATTTTCTCTCTCTCTATCCGCCAACGGGTGTCATAGCAGATCTGGAGCACCCGCAAGGACCCCATCGTGTTGCGCGCAGTCTGAGAAGGGGAGTTGTGTACGCTGGAGGAGGGGGTGGTGGACGAGCAGGAGGTCGAGGAGAAGCCCGAGGCAGGAGGAGACCGAGGAGCACAACTGCAGCAGCAGGAGCGCGAGGAGGAGCAGGAGGGCCAGAGGAGGGCGGGCGAGGGGACATGCACGGGGGCGACAACGACGAGTGATCGCTCGGAGCCATAGATGTGGGCCGCGCGGGGGCAAAAAAAAACGCCCTTCTGCACGACGGGGGCAAGAGCGCTGGCACAAGACGAGGCCAGCGCTGCAGCAGGAGCGCCATGTGTTGGAAGGGCCGGACTGGGAAGGGAATCGGAGAAGCAGTTCGGAACCACCCCGTGTGCAAACGCGCACACTGCGCTCCGAGGGGGGGCGCCCCGCTCTCGGACGTCACGGCGAGGGGGCCCCTCGGAAAAACAGGGCCAGGCGTTTTTCCTCGAGCCCGGCTTCCGGTGTGCCGATCGACCGTCAGCACTTTCTTCGAGGCGGACGGGCCCCGGGAGGGGTCCAGGAGCCGATTTTGAGCGGCTTCGGGAAGCGGAGGAGGCTGGGAGGGGATGGAGGGCGCAGGCTTTCCCTGACAGCGTTTCGACAGAGGGGTTTCATAGAAGTGCGAGGGGCCACAGAAGAGTCCCACGGGGAGGGCGGGGAGCCCGAGGACGTTCAGTCTGGCAGTTGGTGTGGCAGCCGTTTCGCTCGTGACCTCCTCACCATGTATTCAGGATCCGTGCTCTCGCCTCAATACCGGCTACATGTTTGGTCCAGATGGCCACGATCTTTGACAGCAGAAATCGCTACGGTGCACCTCCTGTCCATTATCCTTCTTCTCCTCTTCCTCCTTCCCCCCTGCTGCTTCTCCTGCCCCTCATTCTTCTCTACCTCTTTTTTCTCTTGCATCCTCCGCCCTCCTCTCTCCTCCTCCATTCCCCTCCTCATCACCCGTCCCCCCTCCTTCTTGCTCCCCCCTTTTCCTCGCTCCCTCTCCCTCCCCTCTGCTCTTCCTCATCGTAGTCCTCCTTCGTCCTCCTTCTCGTCGTCGTCTCCGTCCTCCTCCTTCCCGTGGTCCATCCTGTTGGCGCGGGCCTCCCTGGCTCCACCTTGCCCCACCCCAGTTGTCCCTTTCCTCCCCGTTCTCCCTTCCTCTGCCCTGCCCCGTCCAGCTGGCATGACCCCCCTGCCGCCCCCGGAAGTCGTGAGCAGGCCAAGGATCGTGCGGAGCCTTCGACCGCTCCACGAGGGGGGCGTCGGCGGATTACTTGGCGATAGGATCCTTGCTCCTCCTCACCCTTCTTCTCCTCGAGCACAGCTGCTCTCGGGGTGTTGCATGAAAAAAAGGCGCGCTGAAGCTTCCCTCCGTGTCGACGCGCCTATGCTCGTGCCCTCGGGATGTTGTCGCATGGCCGGGTCATCACTCGAGAGCAGTGTGAGACAGGGCGATGCCTTAGGATGTTCTTGTTTGTTGCTCTGGATTCCAGATAGATGCATGTTTGTTGCTCTGGGGCTTGGACCTGCTCTTTGGCCAGGATGAACCCCCAACGGCAACATGTCCCCCCAAAGAGTGCTTGCATTAAGAGGGTTCTTAATTGTGTTCCAAGGATATGGGCCCATCTTTCGAGAGTCCGGCATGTACCCGCCCCGCGGACGCCCCGTCGCAGCTTCGAGGGCGGACCGTCGCTGTTTGTGTTTCCGCAGGTTCGGTTTATGCTCGCCCCGTAGGCGCCTCGTCGCTGCCATGTGGACGGTCCGCATCCCCTAGTCGGCTTGGTTTTTTCTTTTTTTGCACAGCCACGACAATAGTAGAACTGATTTCCCAAATCCAGAAGGGTGCTGTTGTTTTCTTTGCACCTCCCCCCCCTCCCGCACAGGAACCTCTCCCACCGCCCCTCTCCTCCTCTCATCACCATCCCACAACCATCACTGTCGCCACCAGCCTCACCATCACCATCATCACTCACTCACTCACCCACTCGCCACCACACCATGGTCACCACCAGATGATGACCACCATCATCATCCCACACGCAGTCACGCACACTCACACGGTCACTCATCATCATCACCATCACCATCATTCAACATCATCATTTTGCATCGCCGCCATCACACCGTCACCATCAATATCATCATCCCATCATAGCCATCGGGCATCACACCCACATCCAAAGTGGGGTTTGGTTTTCTCTGCGCACCCCCGGCGCAGGATCTCCTATTACTCCTCCCACCTCTCCCTTTCTCACTAACATCCTCACCGGCACTCACTCGCTCGCTCGCTCGCTCACTCACTCACTCACGCACTTGCCCACTCACCACTATCATTCATCATTTACGTAGCACCCCGCAATTGCGGATAAGAGCGAGGGGGCGGGCGCCGATTGCTGTTGTAGAGTCAACGTGGGCCGGATCGGGGGAATGGCACGAGGGCGCTTTCCCAAACCAATGCGAGCAAGCCCGCCGCAGGCGCCGATTTGCGTGCTCTGACAAGTTCAGCGCGGGGGGAATCGCTGGTGGACCACCCGGAACAAGTGCAAAAACAGCCCGCCGCAGGCGCCGAATTTTTGGCTTGTTCAGTGAACGTAGTTTGGGCCGCGAGTGGGTCGCGGGCTCTCCACCTCCACCTGGAAGGAATTCAAAAACAGCCCGCCGCAGACGCCGAAACTTTTGATTTGTACACTGGACGCGGTTCGGGTCGCAGGTTCTCCACCTGGAACGAATGCAACAGAAACCCGCCGCAGGCGAGAAATTTTTGGCCTGTTTAGTGAACGTAGTTTGGGTCGCGGGTGGGTCGCGGGCTCTCCACCTCCACCTGGAAGGAATTCAAAAACAGCCCGCCGCAGGTGCCGAAAATTTTGATTTGTACACTGAACGCGGTTTGGGTTGCGGGTAGGTCGCAGGTTCTCCACTTGGAACGAATGCAACAGAAACCCGCCGCAGGCGAGAAAATTTTGGGTGGGTCGCGGGTGGGTCGCGGGCGGGTCGCGGGTGGGTCTCAGGGTGGGTCGCCGGTTGGTCGCGGGTGGGTCGCCGATGCAAAAGAAACCCGCCGCAGGCGCCGAAGTTTTGGTTTGTTCAGTGAACGTAGTTTGGCAGGCGACGAAAATTTTGATTTGTATACTGAACGCCGTTTGGGTCGCGGGTGGGTCGCAGGTTCTCCACCTGGAACGAATGCAAAAGAAACCCGCCGCAAGCGCCGAAAATTTTGGGTGGGTCGCGGGGTGGGTCGCGGGTGGTCGCGGGTGGGTCGCGGGTGGGTCGCGGTGGGCGGGTGGTCGCGGGTGGGTCGCGGGTGGGTCGCGGGTGGGTCGCGGGGTGGGTCGCGGGTGGGTCGCGGGTTGGTCGCCGGTTGGTCGCGGGTTGGTCGCCGAGGGGGTCTCGGGGTGGGTCGCGGGGTGGGTCGCGGGAGGGTCGCGGGTGGGTCGCGGGTGGGTCGCGGGTGGGTCGCGGGGTGGGTCGCGGGTGGGTCGCGGGGTGGGTCGCGGGGTGGGTCGCGGGTGGGTCGCGGGGTGGGTCGCGGGTGGGTCGCGGGGCGGCTCGCGGGTGGGACAACAACAACAACAACAACAACAAGAATCCGCATCGCGGAATTTCACTTCAGCCACGCACCCAGAGACAGTGAATGACCGTTCGGTTCAGCCCCCTCACTCTGATCATGATTACCACACCGCCACCACATCATCACCAGCATGATCGTCATCACGATCACCACCCCATCATGATCATCGATCATTGTTCGTCATCATCATCACCACCACCATTATCATCACTTTCATCACCACCAGTATCGACAAAATTGCACAAATTCCTTCATTCACACACACACACACACACACACACACACACACACACACACACACACACACACACACGCACATTGAGGAGGTCTCGAGCGGGAGCCTCGTCTGTGAGTGAGTCGCGAGGATGGCTCGAGCGGGAGCCCCCTCCCCATAGGTCCCGCACCTTACGTTTGTATTGTTCTATCCCGGCGAGTCATCATCAGATTTGTAATTGTCGTCACTTCTGGGCTCCTCAGGCCTGCATATGGAGGAAGTCCCAGCGGGAGCCTCGTCTGTGAGTGAATTGCGAGGAAAGTTCGAGCGGGAATCACCTCACTCTGGGCCCCGCATTTCACAATTTAAATTGCAGCGGGTCGCCTCCAAAACTGTGGTTGTCATCGTTCTGGGGCTCATCTGGTTTGAATTTGGAGGAAGTCTCAAGCAGGAGCCTCGTCTGTGACTAACTTGCAAGGAAGCGAGGAAGGCTCGAGCGGGAGCCCCCACCCTACGGGTCCCGCAAGTCATTTGTTTCATTTGAGTTGGTCATCCACAAATTTTGAACCGTCGTCATTTTGGGTTTTTCAGATTTCAATATGGAGGAAGTCTCAAGCGGAAGCCTCGTTGGTATGTGAATTGTAAGGAAGTCCCAGGTGGGACCCCTTACTTATGGGTCGTGCATTTTACATGTAATCCGAGTGGACCATCCTCAAGTTTGCAACTGTCGTCACGCTGGGGCTCCACAGGCTTGAACATGGAGGAAGTCTCACGCGGGAGACCCGTCGGTGATTGAATTGCAAGGAAGTCTCAGGCGGGAGCCCCTCCACTTTGGGGCCTGCATTTCACGTGTTCATATTAGGGGTCATCCTAAAACCAGTAGCCGTCCTCACTTTTGGGTTCTTCAGTTTTCAATCTGGAGGAAGTCTCCAGCGATAGCCTCGTCTGTGAGTGATTTGTGAGGAACTCCTAGGCGGGAGCCCCCTCCTTGTGGGTCCCGCAGTATATACTTCATCCCAGGACGTCGTCCTAAAACTTGTAATTGTCGTCACTCCTGCGTTCCCCAGGCTTGAACATGGAGGAAGTCTCGAGCGGGAGCCTCGTCTGTGAGCGGCTTACAAGGAGATCTCGGGTAGGAGCCCTTCTCTATGGAGCCCGCACCTTATACTCAAACTTGCAGCTGTCGTCAATTTTAGGCGCCGCAGGCTTGAATATGGAGGAAGTCTCGGGCGGGAGGCTCGCTTGTGAGTTATTACTACCACTACCTCCACTACCACGATCATTTCCAGGCTTGGCATCAGATCACCGCGTGGACGTGGTGCACAGTAATTTGTAATGGGTAAGGCTTCGATTTCGGGTTCGGTTTCGGCGCCACGCCCACCCTCTCTGAAGAACCCGACTCGGCACAGATAAGAAATTTACTATGTGTCCCCGGGCATTGGGGAGATGGGTGGGAGACAAGCAGAGAAGAATGACGAGGCACAACAGAACTGGCGAGAGCCCCGCCTGTGAGCGGCCTCGGTCCGAGGCCGCCGGCGCGAGGCCGCCAGCGCTGCCTCGCCGGGCCCCGCCGCCGCGGTTCGGCGCCGCCCCCGCCCCCGCGGCCGCTGCTTGCCAGGAGGCCAGCGTCGGCGAGGAGCACGTGCCGGAGCCCTCGACGTCCCGGTCTGCCGACGGGCGGCCGGCGATCACGACGGCGGTGGCGGCGACCACGCCGACCACGACGATCACGACGGCGGCGACCACGGTGGCGAAGGCGGCCGCCGCCGCACGGAGCGGACGATGTGTTTGAAAACCGAGGAGGAGGAGGATCCAGGTTTCTTCAGGGCGAGGCCGACCAGAGAGGAGCATGTTTTTGGGGAGGTTTCGGGCTTTCCTGGGCCTCTGGCCCAGGGCTGGAGCAGATGGACTCGGAGGATCACACCGAATTGCCGATGCATCGGCGATACGCCGCTGTGGAGCCCAGTCTTCTCCGTGCCTCCATCGCCGATGCATCGGAGATGCGGCGCGACCTTCGACGACCAGGTCGGCCGGCATGCAGCCGAAAGGCATTAGCCCAGACCTCCAAAAGATTGTTGTTCCCAGCCATCCCGTGGTTGTAGGGCTTCGTTTTGAAGAGACGGTCCTTCTCCTCCTCCTCCTCCTTCTCCTCCTCCTTCTCGCCCTCCTCTCCTCCCCTTCCGCCCTCCTCCCATCCCTGCTTCTGCCCTCCACATGTTCATCATATCATAGCACCGAGTACAGCGCTTCGTAGCTCCAAGGGGAGCTCCACCGAAGGCCTCAGTGGCTGCGATCACAAAGGCGTCCCGCGCACCCAGCACGGCGCTTCGTGGCCCCATAGGGAGCTCCACCGAAGGCCCCAGTGGATGTGACCACATGCGTCCCGCGCCACCCTGTATTACGCTTCGTGGCCCCAAAGGGAGCGCCAGCGAAGGCCCCAGTGGCTGTGACCACATGCGTCCCGCGCCACCCAGTACGGCGAGTCGTGGCCCCATAGGGAGCTCCAGCGAAGGCCCCACTGGCTGTGATCCCATGCGTCTCCCCCCGCCGCTTTCGGCACACCCTTCACGCTCTTCGTGGCCCCATACGGAGCTCCACCGAAGGCCTCAGTGCCGCCAGTGCCGACGTTCGCATGCGTCCCTCCCGCCCATTTCTGCATACCCCTCAGGCGTTCCGTGGCCCCATAGGGGGCTCCACCGAAGCCCCCAGTGGCGACGTTCGCATGGCGGCCCCGCTCCATTTCGGCATACCCTTCGCACGCTTCGTGGCCCCAGATGGAGCGCCACCGAAGGCCCCAATGGCTGCGACCGCATGCGTCCCCGCCCCCTTTCGGTACACACCCTTTACACGGCTCGTGCCCCCAAACCGAAGGCGATACCCACAACGGCGATACTCACAACTGCATATGGTTGGGCCCTTCGCCATGATAATTTTCAATCCCGGCGGCTTCTCCTCTCCACATTGCACCCTTGGGAGCAGTTTTCGGGATCTTGGGCCATCAGAAATTTACCCCCAGGGAGTGGTCGATACCGCCTGGACCGCGGAGTGAAAATGACACATCGCCGGACGTCAGGGAATGAAAATGACACATCGCCGGACCCTTTCGCTCTCCTCGTCCTCCTCGTCCTCCTCCTCTTACTCCTCCTCGTCCTCCTCCTCGAGATCCTCCTCGAGATCCTCCTCCTCGTCCTCCTCCTCGTCAGGGAGGCCGCAGGAAAGTTGTGGAAGGGGGATGGGAAGCTGGCCCCCGGAAGGCGTCAGGACTTCCAGGGGCCCCGCACCAAAGAAGTCAAGACGTCCTCCTCCTCCTCCTCCTCCTCCTCCTCCTCCTCCTCCTCCTCCTCCTCCTCCCCCTCCTCCCCCTCCTCCTCCTCCTCCTCCTCCTCCTCCTCCTCCTCCTGCTCCTCCTCCTCCTCCTCCTCCTCGGACCCCTCGCCTCCTGCCTTGAATTTGTGTTTCTGGTGTGCCCCCCGGAAAAAATCGATTCATTATCAGGGACTGGCTTTTCATCCTGAGCCCTTTCCTGGCGGCCCCGGGGGTCCAGGAAGAGGCCTCGAGAGACTGATAACGACAGAATGCCGTTGCTTTCTCGGCGTCGCTTAATTCTGAGGGCTCGAGCTTGTCGTTTGTTTTCGGCGCTTTCTGGCACGCGTGCTTCGCGAGCAGCGGAGCGCAGGGGATGAAAATGTTGAACGTTTTCCCTTTTCTAGGGCCTTCGAGGGCCTTCCCGTCTCCACGGTGCGTTTGTAAAGGAATGTGCCCAAAAGGCTTCAGACCGTGGATGATTCCTTATCAGACTATGGTCAAGCCTCAGTTGGTGTTCCACCGGCTTCCAGACGACCGCTTTGGGCTCAGAAGGGGCTCGGGTTTTCGGGCCACTCCTCAGAACTTCTGTCGTTGAACCCGTTTGTGGCGTAGGCCCGCCGAGGCCAGAAAAATTGCTTCGTTCCTGATTGTACGTTCCACGTGGTAGCACGAGGACTGCATCAAAGGTCCCTCATCCAACGCCCTCACCGCATCCGAGAGCCGAGCCCGCGAGGGAGGGAAGGGTCGAGCCGCGAGTCCTCGCCCTGCGGCGCGGGGCCCGCGCAGGTCCTTCCACACCGCCCGCTCCGCCACGTCGTCCCGCTCGGGGCGGTCCGGGTGGACGACCCGCCCTCTTCCCGCCCCGCCCGCGCGTCGCGCCACCAGGGGGGGGAGCAGGGAGGAGGAGGGAGGAGGTTCTGCCCTGCTCTCCACGGAAGGAGGGTCGAGCCCCTTCTGCCAGGTGAGCACCAAGCCCGCTTGGGCACGGGGGGAAGGACACTGACAAAAAGAGAGAGAGGGAGTGAAGCTCCAGAGGCCACACCAAAAAACGATGGACGTTCGCGAGACATGTTTTTCGCCCGCACCAGCGTGAGGTCGTTCGCCAGACACACGTGAGGCTCCAGGGACCATCAGCACAGCAAACGACAGACGCTCGCCCTCGGCACCAATGCGGCGCCAGAAAAGGCGCCGGCCCGCGACCTCCAGCCAGGGGAGGCGAGGGCCCCAGTCCCACAACGGCCCGCTCCCCTTCCCCCAGGGGAGGCGCCGCCCCAGCCTTGAAGAGGGGGCCCCACCTGCGCCGGTCCTTGGGGATGGCCGCCCGAGTCTCCAAAGCCCGCCCGTTTGGCGGCACCGACCACCCTGTCAGCCCCCAACCTACGCGGGGTGCCGAGGCTATCTCCGAGTCTTCGACGGGACCATGCTATCCAGGCAGGGGGGGGCGGAGGGAGGAGGAAGGGGAGGAGGAGGAGGGGGAGGGGGAGGGAGAGTAGGAGGAGGAGGAGGAGGAGGAGGAGGAGGAGGAGGAGGAAGAGAAAGAGGAGGAAGAGGAAGAGGAAGAGGAAGAGGAAGAGGAGGAGGAGGAGGAGGAGGAGGAGGAGGACGAGGAGGAGGAGGAGGGGGGGAGGAGAAGGAGGAGGAGGAGGAGGAGCAGGACCAGTGTAAACCCAAGACTCATCAACAATGTTGGAAGAAACCCGCCCTCCAAGCTCCCTCTTCAAAGGACCCAACAAGGATTCGTTTTCCATTGGGGGAATTGCCCCGTTGGGAGACACCCCTTTGAAAATCCGAAAACCTGCCAAAACACCATTCTAGAGACTTCAGCGCTACGAATCGGCCTGACTCTTGCGACCTGGACCATTCCAAAACACCACTTCTGGCACGGTAGCTAGGAAAATCCGTGAAACGCTGCTAATTCTTCAAGAGCAATGCGCGCGGCGCTAAGGCGAGAACCTCATTTGGGAAAAGAGCCACTTTCACACCGTGAAACTGTTGCAAATTCAGAAACACGAGTGCGCGCGGCGCTGAGGCGAGAGCCACATGTTTACAAAGAATCGCCCTGCACCCGTGGAACTTCTGCACGTGTTTAAACCGACTGTGCGCGGCGCTGTGGCGATGCATCGACGATGCGGCGCGATCCTCCGGTCCCACCCGCTCGGATCCCATGTATGTGGGCGGCCTCCAGGAGAGGGAGTTTTTCAGCGGACGAAGGACGGCACATACAGATAAGCTTGTCCGCCAACGGGGGCGCTTGCCCCAGGGCGGCTGGAGATCTCAGACCGTCGCTCGAAGAAAAGCAAAAAGGCATAGGCATCAGCTTTCGGAGGTCCGCGCGGACTTTTTGATCGGCGCTGTACCCCTCCCCCCTAGCGCGCGGAGCGCGCCCAGGGCTGCACTGTAGGCGCGGACACCCGAAAGTTTGTGTTCCTGTAGCTTGCGCTGTCTCTTCCCGCGTGCCGCCGAGGCGAGAAGCCTTCTGGCCGCCCTGGGCAAGGCACCCCTCGACGGCAGGGCCAATTCCGATCCCATCGTTCCGATTCGGCATTGATTCCGGCCCGCCCGATCCGATTGGATTCCAATGTTTCGACGCGGCCCGATACGGCATGGTGCTTGCACGGCGTCGTTGTGCAGTCTGGCGCGGCCGCTCCGATTCGAGCCCGTCTCCCTGCCGATGCGGCCTGATCCACCCGCACACCCCAGTTCGACCCGATTTCCCGATCCGATGCGGCTGGATCCTGCCCCCTCGTCGCCACGGCTGGACCCGGCTCGAGGAGCTGCCCCGGACGGGCCATGCGAGGATCCGGGGATGCTTGCTCGTCTCGGACGGCCCAGGTGCCCCGCTTGGGCCCCCCTCCGCGGGGGCGCGGAGCGGAGCGCGCTCCCGCGGCCTGGGCCGGAGAGGCGTCGTGTCCCCCTTTCCCTCTGGCCAGGGGCAGGCGCGCCCTGCTCGCCGAAAAGCGCGGAGCTCGCGGGACGCAGGTCGAAAGGGTTCGGGCGAGGGGTGGCCACGCCCTCACTGTCTGCGCGTGTCCTGATCGGGTCCGTCGAAAGGGGTTCGAGGTTTCCGCTTCTGGATGTTCGCCACGTCTCTCTCGGCGGTTTTTCAGTCTCGGGATACTCTCCAGCAAGGGTGCCTCGCCATGAGCGTTCCGAGGGTGCCCAGGTCGCCACGAACGGCCGCTGGAGATCCGAGTTACGACCCGAAAGCCAGACGGCGAGGGCCATTCGGGGCTGGCGCAAAGGGATTGGGAGTGGGGGGGTCACCATCACCATTCACCAAGTCACCCCAACCCAACCCGAAGGCCCCAATTTGCCCTCAACTCCCAGTGGCGGGGGGGGCGTCGGGGAGCATTGCACAAAGACATATACGGAACCCGCAATTTCTCCCCCCCAACCCAAAGCTTGGGTCTTCAGGTGGGACTGGGGTGGTCTGGTAGGCAGTCCGATTGCGAGAGCTGTTGCATGCTGCCGACCTCGGCCCCGCCGCATGGCGCCTTCCTCTCGACGCACGGGCGTCCGACGGCACCGGAGAAGCCAGTTACGGTTGCTGATTCATTGACCCCCCTTTTGCTACCTTCCCTCTCCGTCCGTCCGATTCTTGCTCGTTCTCTTTCCGTCTGTTTTGCTGCGCGCGGCCGTGCACAGGCCGTCGGGCGTGGAGAGGGAGAGAGGCCTGGTGAGAGCCAGGCAGAAAGAGAGAGAGAGAGAGAGAACAAAAATAAAAACTGGATTGGAAGAGAGGGTGAGGGGCTGTGAGAGGGAGAGGGAAGGAGAACGAGAGGGCAGGAGGGGAGGGAGAGAGGGGGAGAGGGGGGAGGAAAGGATCGAGAGAGGAGAAAGAGGGAGGGAGGGGAGGAAGGAGGGAGGAGGCCGGAGGAGCTGAAGAGGGAGCGGGGGAGGGAGGGCTGCATGGGAGATGAGCGAGAGGGGGGGGGGAAGAGTGGAAGCTTGAGGGCGAGAGGGAGGAAGCTCGGCTGCAGAACTCGGAGGCGGGAGCTCGTGGGACCCGTGGCCCGTGTTCCTGTCCAGCTGGCTCCGCTTCTTTCGATCCCAGCGCTTTTTCTCCATCTCGGCCTCCAGGGGCTGGGGCCAGGGCTATCAGAAGCCCATCCGGCATGGGAGGCCGCCCCCAGGGATGGGGTCGGCAGCGTCAAGCCCAGCGAGTTGGGGAAAGCATGCGTGTGTGGTCTGCTGGCGAGTGAAGGTCTGGACAAGCAAAAAGAATGCAACAAAGATTCCGCCCATGGCAGAGGTGCAGAAGTGCGCAGCCTCGGGTCCGGCAAAGTTCACGGCACCAGCGCAGTCCCATTTCTCTTGCGCCACGTGGAAGAGTTGAGTATTGCGCTTCGGCGTCCCGAGAATCGAAGAACCAAAAATGGCATAAACATAGATTGTTGGCGGTCAGCGCGGATTCCTTGGATTTTCATTAGGACCCCCTGGCGGCGCCTCCGACGCCGCCCCTGGCGCGCTCGGGGTCCGGCGCAGATCCAAAGAATCCGCGCGGACCGTCGAAAGTTTATGTTCATGATTTCGTTTCTCCCTCCCAAGAAGTTCCACGCTGATCGCCCGGGGACGCCACCCGCGACGACGACCCAGCACGGAACTCCGTCGCGGAAGCAGCTTCCCCGTGCCAGCAGCGAGCCCACCCCCCTGGCGCAGTGCGCGGACGAGGCGATGTCGATCCTCGACCCTCGATCCTCGATCCTCGATTCTCAATCCTCGATCCTCGATCCTCGATCCTCGCCCCTCGATCCTCGATTCTCGAGCCAGGATCGAGAATCGAGGATCGAGGCTGGCCCTCCTGCCAGTGGGCGCGAGAGCAGGCGGCACCACCACAAGACCAAGGAGCACAAGGAGCGGAAGGAGCGGAAGGAGCAGCGCGCCTCGAAGTATTCGGACCGGCCCCCCGCGGCAGTGCCGAACTTCGCAGGGGCAACGTTAGGGGGGGGGGGGGGGGGGATACGCTCAGGAGGGGGGATGCAGCGACCACCAATCGCTGATCGCCCAGACGGGCCGGATTGCCCACCCCGCCCAGGAACGTGTGGATTTACCCTCGAGGTCTTATCTCCGATGATCTACCGGCGATGTATCGCCGATTCCACTTCAATGTATCCCCCAGTGAGCTGGTACCCCCTAGCGTTGCCCCTCATCTCCTCTTCCAGATTCTCATCCTCCTCCTCTTCGGGCTGTACACGCTTCATCACTGACACCCGGTGGCTCGATTCGTTTAGGGCATGAGACCCCGAACCACTCGTCTTCGATCCGGGGGCACTTGTTTTTGTTCCGACACCCTTGCTCCCCCCGCTTTAGAGAGTAGGGGCGGAAGGAGGAGGAGGAAGAGGAGGAGGAGGAGGAGGAGGAGGAGGAGGAAGGGGAGGGTGACGCCAGCCGAAACGGCCGCCCGACTCGGTGCGGCCGCTCGCTACGCCCGCCGCGGGCGGCGGGGCTGGGCGCCGCTGGTCCACTCAGCCGAGCAGCGCAGTGTGCCCCCACGAAGCCCTCAGAGCCTTGGCCCCCACGGGAACTCGCGGCAACCGCAAGCCAGCACTCCTGGGCGGGCCGGACCGCTGGCCTGGCCGCAACGAGGCCCACGAGCAGCAGCAGGAAGCCGCAGTACACGGCCAGGAGGAGGAGGAGGAGGAGGAGGAGGAGGAGGCCGAGGACAAGTACACGATCAGCATCCCGGCAGGCCAGTTCTCGGGGTCCTCGGATCTCCTGCCGACCCGCTGCAGGACAGGGCGCTGGCGGGCAGAGGGCGGCCACGCTCGAGGGGCACCTTGGTCAACGGGTGGACCCCGCGCCGGAGCTGCTTCATGATGTCGAGCACCTTCCGCTGGGAGTTCGGGTTGGCGGCTTGACCAAGGCACCGCTGGAATTTCTCGGAGATTCGATTCGACTCCAAGCTCCAGGCGCCCCAGATGGCGCAGAAGCAGGTAAAGCCCACCCGCACGACCACGTGGGCTTGCCCCACCAGCGGTGGGCAGCACTTCGAGTGGAAGAGCCCCTTCTGGTAGGGCAGGGTCGTGGCCGCGTACCGGACGGAGGTCATGCACTTGATGATCATCGCATCGCCACGGGCTTTTGAATGCGCATCTTGGCGGTCACGGGCTCCAGGCGACCTTGGCCGAGCCGCCAACAGTCAGCCGCAGTACCCGCTCCGCCGCCCAGGCCACGTACCGCACCGCGTCCCTAGCACATTGCAGCTCAATATTGCTGGCCCGCACCATGATAAAGGGCGGCGAACTCCCTGGCCAAGCTGAACACCCACTCGATAGCGGCTGAGACCCTCTCCCCCCTCAATACTTCGCGAAGGCCGGCAACAAGGTCGGGCAACATGGCCCAATGGTGGCCAGAGAAGGTATTCCACAGGTCAAGAGTGAGCGACTGCATGTACTCGATGAACCCCGACAGCGCGGGCCGCCTCGCTGCCACGCCACACGGCCGACGTCAGACACTGCATCAGCCAGTCTCCCTCCAGGAGGCGCATGATGAGTGAGGACAGCAGCTCTCAACGCCCGGTGGCCTTCTTCGTTCAGGAACGCCGTGGGAAAGGCCTCGCACCAGTCCTGCCAAGAGTCCTGATCCACCTGCCTTTCCCCATCAACGTCCCAGATCCATCGAGCAGCCCAAATCCATCGAGCAGCCCAATCACCGAGGTCATCTTCCAGCAGCATGCGCTCCGTATCAGGATCGGGTGCCGCTGGTGGGAGGACGTCAGGTGGAGACGAGCCCATATCCTGAGGATCCACCGCACAACGTCCGTGGCCTGGCCGCTGGGCGCCCAACTTCGCCCAGTCGCTGGTGCACATGAGAGGGAGCACTGCCATGATCGGGAAAGACAGCACACAACAACCAGGCAGGGCGCAGCCCACCGCTTGGCCTCCGAGCGGCGTGCCGAGGGCCTGCCGCAACTGAGCATGGAGAGCACGAACGCTGGACTCGTCGTCTGGCGGGGAGACGGCGCCCGCCGAGATCCCCGCGCGCATCTGCACGATGTCCGGCCCTGGGACCGCTGGCGGGGCCGCCGCGCCCAAAGCCATCCGCTGCCACCGAGGCACCTGACGCCTACACCCGACCCACTGGCGCTTCACTCCGCACCCACGGTTGCGACGAACACTGGGGCGCCGCCTCGCAAAGCTTGGTGGCAAGCGGCGCGGGGTCGGGCACCACTTGCGCCCCGAGCTCGTCGAGGCTCTGACCCAAGAACCTCTTGACCTTGTCGGTATCCAGCTGCAGGATGGGCGCGGGCGCGGCTGGAGGGAGCTGGGACGAAAGCGACACACCCTGAGCCGCCAGCGCTGCCTGCTGCGATTTGAGCCGAGCCTGCAGGTGTTCGTGCTCTGCAACTCTAGCCCCCGACTTCTGCAAGGCCGCCTCGGCCTCACGCAATCGCCTCCTGCATGGCTCATCAAAGTTTCTGGCATTGACCAACTGCTGTTCACCTTCGTCGACCTGACGCAGGACGCAGTCAACCCGCACAGTAAGGATGAGCGACTTCCCAAGTGTACCCTTGCGTCCTTGCCTCTTCGGTCATCTTCAACCCATCCTCAACCACTTTCGAAGGCCAGCCCCGCTCGAAGAGCCTCGGCATGGGCGTCCAAGGCCCTTGCATCCTTACCGCGTATCCTTACTGTACGGGTTGACTGTAGAGCAAAAACGCCGAGCCGCAGGCAAACTACCGAGCTGCTTTGGTTCAGTCTGCATGATCTCACTCCTGAGTCCCGCTCTGAGCTTGTCCCAGAGACCCCCGTCGAGAGACTCCATGGCGACGAAGTCCCTTTCAAGAGTGTCCAAGCGGTCCTGAACCGAGATAACTTCACACCCAAGACGGATATCCCAGCATTCGGAAACTGACAGGGTTGACGCTCTGTCTTCTCAAGTTCCGCCTCAATCTTCTTGATCTTGGACTGATAGTTGGCCACGTGTGCGCATGCCTCGGGAGGGAGGGGGCATGTCCCAAGCTGAAGAGCGAGGAGGAAAATGCTGCTGCCACGGCAGCGGACGCTTCGAGGGAGAGGGCGGGGCCTGATTTGTCCCGAAGCGCACCAATCCGCAGCTGAAGCGTTTCCTGTTCTCCGCGAAACTGAGGAGCGACTTGCCCGACTCCGGCTGGAGACAGGACTTACAGTGCAATTTCTGCGAGAGTGGAGCCATCCCGAAGAGACAGGTAAGCAGGGCTCGCCGAGCCGCCCAGTCGCCAGAGGACCCTGGCCGGAGCTGCTGCACTTCCCGACGCTGAGGGGCCCTTGAAACGGTGGATGGATAGCCACGGAACAGCGTAGTTGCTTCACTCCCGAGGAAGCCAGCATCCTGAGCCAAAACGGCTACGGAGGAAGGGAGAGGAGGAAGAAAAGGAGGAGAGGGAGAAGGAGGAGGAGGACACCTAAGGGGGAGGGTAGGAAAGTGCCAGGAGTGAAGGGCAGAAGGAGGGGACAGGAGAAGGAAAGGGTAGGAGGCGGGGAGAAAGGCACGAGGAGGGGGAGGAGAAGGGAGAGGAGGAGGAGGAGGAAGACCAGTGCAAGCCCAAGACGCATCAACGATGTTGGAATACACCCTCCCTCCAAGTTCCCTCTTCACAGGCCCCTATATGGATCCGTTTCCACTGACGGAACTGCCCCGTTAGCAGGCCATCGTTTGAAGATTATGAAGCGTAACAAGACACCATTCTTGGGGTTCCAACGCCACAAATCAGCTTGACCGTTGCGTCTTGGCGATCCCGAACTGTGCCAGAACACCCTTCGTGGGACTCCAACGCCGCGAATCAATTTGACCGTTGCGCCCTGGCAATCCTGAATCACGCCAAAACACCGTTTCTTGTACGTAACCATGGGAGTTCGTGAAACTCATGCAAATGTTTAAGACCAATGTGCGCGGCGCTACGGCGAGAGCCGCATTGTGAAGAGGAATCACCCTCAATCCGTAAAAAACTGTTGGAATTGTCTACACGGATGCACGCGGCGCTAAGGCGAGAGCCATTTCTTGAAAACAGCCCGTCGATCGGTTGCTAACTTTCAAGCTTCGCGATCCTAGGTTGCAAGGAAGTCTCAGGCGAAACGCCCATCCCGCCCTTCCGATTGGCCTCGGGGCGCGACAGGGCGGAGCTAATTCGAAGGAGAAGGAACGGACGAGGAGCAGGCAGGCCGAGGGCAGGGGCGAGTTGCACAGCTGCCCTGCTCCGAATTTCGCAAGTTGCTAGCAGGGATCACTTGGGCGAAGCCTGGCCGCAGCCTGTGCGACGTGACCGCAACTCGGCTGCGGACACGGCTACAACCACCTCCACTACCACCGCCCAACTATCTGTTCAATTTCTTCTTCCCTCCTGTTCCTCCGCACCATCCCCCGCATCACCATCAAAGTCAACATCATCAGCAGGAGCAGCATCAGCATCATCATCAACATCGTCGTCGTCATCATCAGCAGCATCAGCATCATCAGCATCTTCATCAGCAGCAGCGGCATCATCATCCGCATCCTCATCATTGTCACCATCGTCATCATCAGCAGCAGAATCATCGTCGTCCTCATCATCAACATTATCATCATCAGCATCATCAGTATCATCAGCACCAGCGTCATCATCATCGACATCGGCATCGTCATCATCATCATCAGCAGCAACATCGTAATCGTCCTCATCAGCATCGCCAGAAGCAGCATCATCATCGTCAGTATTGTCATCATCATCGTCATCATCATCGTCGTCATCATCGTCATCATCATCACCATCATCATCACCACCACCACCATCATCATCATCATCATCATCATCATCATCATCATCATCATCATCATCATCATCATCATCATCATCATCATCCACCTCCTCCTACTCCTCCTCCCGCTCCCGCCCCTGTCGACAATCACTTCGGCTTCAGTGGTGCCCGCTTGCGCGCTCCATGCAACCGTGCAGGGCCCGTCGCGATGGTGCCAGCGGGCTGTGGCGCGCGGGCCTCTCGGAGCAGGCGGCGCTCGCCGTGAGCTCGGACTCGGAGTCCGCCCGCTCGCGCTCGCCCCGGCGCTCCCGCGGCGGCGCGGCGCACGCCGTGGCGCTCGAGGTGCTCTCCAGCGGCGACGAGTCGCCCAGCATCGGCGCAGCCGCGGCTGGCGCCATTGCTCCAGCCAGCGGCGGCGCGGCTGCGGCCCGCGCGCAGGTGCCCGGCGGCAGCGCCGCGGCCGCGCTGGGCGGCAGCGGCGAGGGCGCGCGGGCGCCGGCCGCGCCAGCGTGCCTCGGCCTGGAGGGCGAAGGCGGCCCCTGCGCCTTCGCGCGCGGCGGGCCCGGGCCAGAGGGGGCGCTGCCGTCCGTGCTGAGCCTGCTCGGCGCCACCCGGCGTGGCGGGCTGCCCGCCGCCGCCTGGCAGGTGCTGCGGCCAGGCCGCGGGCGCGGGCGCGGGGGCGGCGGCGCCGCGGGGAGGGGCAAGGAGAATTGTGCTCCGCGCGCCCGTGCCGACGATGCGGAGCTACCCAGCGAGGTGGCCCTGGCGACCGCCTGCGGGTGTGCCCCCTGCGGGCCCCAGGCTGGCGCGGCGGTGGCGTGCGCGCGCACGGCTGGGGGACCGCCAGCGCCGCAGGCGGGCAGCAGCGGGCGGCGCCAGGGCAGGGAGCCAGTTCGCGGCTTCAGCTTCGGGGCCGCCCAGCAGGAGGGGCTGCCCGTCGCTGCTTCCGCGGGAGGGTCGAGCATTGTCGTGGAGGCGTTCGTCACCGTTGCGGGAGCCCATGGCTCTAGGGGCTCAGTGACCACTCCCACGAGCATGGAAGAGCTGCAGGAGGCCGTGCCTGTGTCCTTTGTGCCATCCTTGCTGCCCATAGCGTTCGCAGACCACCTCCTCCGGGTCTTCATGGATGAGGCGCGGAGCTGGCACACTTCGAAGCGCTGGTTGTACGACAAGGAGATCGAGAGTCACCGCTTGCAGTCTGGCTTCGGCTTTGAGCGTGGCGGGAAGCAGGGGTTCAGCCGACGTTGGGAGGCAGCAGGCTTCGGCGACGACCTGCGTCACCTCCGCGCCGTGATCGCCCGCGCGACTCAGCGGGAGCGTGCCCTGCTGCGTGAGGCTTGGCGGCCGAGGCAGGGTTACCCTGCAGGAGCCTCCGCGGCAGTCGCCACGGCGGGACAAGCTGCGGGCCAGGGCGTGGAGAGGCCCGTGGAGGGCTTACGGCCGCTCAGCGCGAGCGAGCTGGCGCAGGAGACCGTGAAGCTGGCCAGCCGCGGGCAGCGCCTCTGCGCCGAGAGCGCCGAGTGGCTCGTGCGGTACGCTCACGAGACTCTCCGCGAGAAGGATCGATTCCACGTAAGAGTGACCCTTCGCTGGATTGACCTTTGGTGCGGGCCCACTGTGGTCTCCCGATCGCCGAAGGCGATACTATAGTAGCGCCTTGTGCGCTTGGGGATGGCCCCCCCGCGGCCCCCCGAAAGCCGCGCACCGAAGGTCACTCTTGCCTACGGTCACTCTTACGTGTAGCCGACAGGGGCACCGCTGGGAGCCCAACTACGCGGTCGGCAACCTCTACGTCGACGCAGGCGACTTCCTGGGTGCCCACAGCGATCCTGTCGAGTCGATAGGCCCGTGGGCGATCGTCGGCTCCTTCACACTCGGGGCTGCGCGGCAGTTCCGAATGAAGCCGGTCGGCACGGTGCGCGCGAAGGGCCCTGGCGGTGGCCGAGTTACATCGTACAGCATCCGGCTCCCACACAACAGCCTCCTGATCTGTTGGGAGGGCTTCCAAGAATTCTGGCGCCACGAGGTGCCGAAGGACAAGGGGCTGTCCGCCCACCCCATCGCTGGCCCAGCGCGCCTCAATTTCACGTTCCGCAAGACGGTATTCTCCGTGGCCCGCCGGCGGCCGCTGTGCCATTGCGGGCGCAAGGCGCGCCTGAAGCCCGTCCTGAAGGAGTCGTCCCGCCACCGCGGGCGCTACTTCTGGGCGTGCAACAGCCCGCGGGCGCGGCCTGGGGAGTACTCCACCTGCGACTTCTTCAAGTGGGACGACGAGCTGCTCTCGGAGCAGGCTGCGGGCCTGGGCGGCGCCGCGTGCGCCGGCCGAGCGCCCGTCGCGCGGCGGCCCGAGGGCCCCGCCGGCGGCCCCGCGCGGGCCCCCGCCGCCGCGGTGGCCTCCGGCATGCCGCCGCGCCGGCCCTCCGCCGCGCAGCGGGCGGCGCAGCACGCGGCGGGCCCGGGGGGCGCCGCGTGCGCGCCTCCGCCGCGGGCGCCCGCTGCGCTGCGGCCGCCGGCAGGCCTCGCTGTCGGCCCGGGAGGCGCCGCCGCCGCCGCCGCGGTGACCTCCAGCGTGCCAGCGCGCGGGCTCTGACGGCCGCTCGCGGCGCCTGGCTCCGGCGTGGTCGGCGATCGAGCAGCGGCATTGTTGCCAAGTCTGAGACAGGGAGGAAGAAGAGGAGGAGGAGGAGGAAAAGAGGAGAACGAGGAGGAGGAAGAGGAGGAAGAGGAGGAGGAGGAGGAGGAGGAGGAGGGAGGAGGGAGGAGGGAGGAGGGAAGAGGCGGGAGGAGGGCAAGGAGGTAGGGGAGGAAGGTTTGGGACGTTCTGCGTTTACGCACGCCGTGCGAAAGAGAGCAGGTGGAGTAGCAGGAGGAGGAGAAGCAGTAGCAGGACGCGGAAGGGGTAATAGAGGAGGATATGGAGCAGGAGGAGGAGGAGGAGGACCAGTGCAAACCCAAACCCAAGATTCCTCAACGATGTTGCAATAAACCCTCCCTCCAAGTTCCCTCTTCACAGGTCCCTCGGATTGTGGAGGACGATCAATGGAGAGGAACAATGTTGCCAAATACATTCCAGATGTATAAAGCATGTGTTAAACATGCTTCAAACATTAAAAACATGTTTACAACATGCTTAGAACATTTTCCGACATTTAAAACACAGTTTAAATTCAATGATAGGACTGTTAGGGTGTCCATTGTCGTGGCATCCACAACCCTAGGAGGGTTTATGTTCAATGAGGGAAGTGCCCCCTGAACCGCCCCAGAACACCATCCTTGGGACCCTTACGCCAGGAATCGATATTATTGTTACGTCCTGACGATCCTGGATCGTGTCATAACACCATTCCTGAGACTTAAACACCAGAAATCAACGTAACTGATGCGCCCTGACAGTCCTACATCATGCCACAACACCAGTTCTAGGATGTCAACCATGAGAACCCCTCAATTTTTGTAATTTTTGTATCACGAGTGTGGGCGGCACAACGGCGAGAGCCACATGTTGAAAAGGTATCGCCTCCCACCCGTGAAACTCTTGCAAAGGTTTAAGACCAATGTGCGCGGCGCTACGGCGAGAGCCACATTATGAAAACGGCCCGCCATCCGTCCGTGAAACCCTTGCAAACGTTTCAGACGAGTGTGCGCAACGCTCAGGCGAGAGCCACATTATGAATACGACCCGCCCTCCATCCGTGAAACCCTTGCAAGTTTGAAAACGAATGTGCGCGGCTTTCAGGCGAGAGCTACGTTATGAAAACGGCCCGCCCTCCATCCGTGAAATTCTTACCATTTCTAGGCTCATGGATCATAAATGCTGAGGGAAACTCAGGCGAAACGCACCGACACGCCTCGAGGTGCGACTGGGAGGAGTTAGTTACACGGAAAAGGGATGGAGGAGGAGGACCAGGAGCAGGAGCAGAAGCAGGAGGAGGACGCGGAAGGGGAGGAGGAGGAGCAGGAGGTGGAGGAGGAAGAGGAGGAGGAGAGGGAGGAAGCTTCGAAACGCTTCTTAGGTTGATCGCCGCCGCGCCAGAGGCTGCGTCGGGCCACTGGGGGAGCTCCAGGGGGAGCCGAGCTGCATCGGGCGCGGGGCGCCGACCCGATGAGGTCGCCGAAAAGCATTGCTTTCGGTGTTACTCATCCTCCTCCTCCTATTCCTCCTCCTCCTTCTCCTCCTCCTGCTCGTCCTCGTCCTCATCCTCTTCCTCCTCCTGTTACTTCTCCTCCTGCTCCTGATCGCTCTCGTCGTACTCCTCTTCTCCAATTCCTCCTCCTCCTCCTCCTCCTCCTCCTCCTCCTCCTGCTCCTCCTGATCCGCCTGCTCCTCTTGCTCCTCCTGCTCCTCCCCCTCCTCTCCTCCTCCTCATCCTCCTCCTCATCCTCCTCATACATTCCTTCTCCTTACAGATAACTCCCCCCTGTCGCACCTCGAGGCCAGTTTTCAGGGCGGGCCGGGCGTTTCGCCTGAGACTTCCTCACCATGTGTGACTCTGAAGCTTAAAAAGTGAACAGCTTCACAGATGGAGGGCGGGTCGTTTTCAAAATGTGGCTCTCGCCTTAGCGCCGCGCACATTCGTTTCCAAAATTTGCCAGGGTTTCACGGATTGAGGGCGGGCGGTTTTCAAAATGTGGCTCCCGCCTTAGCACCACACACATTCGCCTTCAAAATTTGCAAGAGTTTGACGGATTGGGGCGGGTGGTTTTCAAAATGTGGTTCTCGTTTTAGCGCCACACACATTCGTTTTCAAAAATTGCAAGAGTTTGACGGATTGGGGCGAGTGGTTTTCAAAATGTGGTTATCGCTTTAGCGCCGCGCACATTCGTTTTCAAGATTTGCAAGAGCTTCACAGATTGAGGGAAGGTCGTTTTCAAAATGTGGCTCTCGCCTCCGCGCCGCGCACATTCGTTTAAAACCTTGCAAGAACTTCACGTATTGAGGGCGGCTCCTTTTCAAAATGTGAGTCTCGCTTTAGCGCCGCGCATATTCTCTTTAGATTATCCCAGTGCGACCCTACCTAGGAGTTGGAACCCCTAGGAAAGCAGCATTAGTAGTAACAGTAACGCTAAGCTAAAGCTAAGCTAAAGCTGAGCAACAGCTAAGCTTAAGCTAAGCTACAGCTAAGCTAAAGCTAAGCTAAAGCTAAGCTAAAGCTAAGCTACAGCTAAGCTAAAGCTAAGCTAAAGCTAAGCTAAAGGCTAAGCGAAAGGCTAAGCGAAACGCTAAGCTAAAGCTAAGCTACAGCTAAGCTAAAGCTAAAGCTAAGCTAAAGCTAAAGCTAAAGCTAAAGCTAAAGCTAAAGCTCCCAGGGGAATGGGGGGAACCGCGGGGCGGGGACCGGGGGAACCGCCCGGGGCGCTTTCCATTGCCCGGCCCCTTTAAGCTAAGAGAGTAAGAACCCTTCTAGGCAGAGCCTAGGTAGGGAAAAATAGCAAGAGCTTCACGGATTGAGGGCGTCTCTTTTTCAAAATGTGAGTATCGCTTTAGCGCCGCGCACATTCGTTTTGAAACTTTGCAAGAGTTTTATTGGTTCCCATGATCAACGTACCACAGATGGTGTGTTGGGAAGGATTCATGATGCATGTGGGTACAACAAGTATGTTGATTCGCGGTGTTGGGATCCAAAAATGGCGTTATGGAACGATTCTGGATCGCCAGAACGCAGCAGTCAGACTGACACGTGGCGTTGAAATCCCGAGAACAGTGTTTTGGCATGTCTCAGTGTCCTCAAACGGTTGTCTTCCAACGAGGCAATTCCTTCAATGATAATGAACCGTTGTAGGGGCCTATGAAGAGGGAGTTTGGAGGGAGGGTTAATTCCAGCATCGTTGATGATTCTTGGGTTTACACTGGCCCTTCTCCTGCTCCTCCTCCTCCTCCTCCGCCTCCTCCTCCTCCTCCCTCCTATTCTCCTCCTCCTCATTCTCCGCCTCCTCCTCCTCCTCCTCTTCCTCCTTCTCCTCCTTCTCCTCCTCATCCTCATCCTCTTTGTTCTCCTCCTCCTCCTCCTCCTCCTCCTCCTCGTCCTCTTCCTCCTCCTCCTCGTCCTCCTCCTCCTCCTCGTCCTCCTCCTCCTCCTTCTCCTCCTCCTTCCTCCTCCCTCCTCCTCCTCATCCTTCTCCTCCTCCTCCTCCTCCTCTCCTCCTCCTCCTCTCCTCCCCCCCTCCTCCTCCTCCTCCTCCTCCTCTCGTCCTCCTCCTCCTCCCTCCCCCTCCTCCTCCTCCTCCTCCTCCTCCTCCTCCTCCTCGTCCTCATCCTCATTTTCCTCCTCCTCCTCCTCCTCCTTCTCTCCTCCTCCTCCTCCTCCTCCTCCTCCCGCCTCCGTCTCCTCCTCCCCCTCCTCCTCCCCCTCCTCCTCCTCCTCCTCCTCCTTTTCCTCCTCCTCCTCATCATCATCCTCCTCATCCGCCTCCTCCGCCTCCTCCTCCTCCTCCTTCTCCTCGTCCTCCTCCCTCTCCTTCTACTCGCACCCTCCTGTCATCTCCTGTGATGCAGCCCCCTGGACTCCTCCTGCCGAGCACCCTCAGGGAGGAGGGTATATGCTCTCAGGCGGGGGGGGGGCATCGACCCTCAGTCGCCCATCGATCGCCGATGATGGGGGCCTGATGGCCCACCCCGCCAAGGATTGTGCAGTTTCGCTCGGGTCCCATCGCCGATCCGTCGGCGATATACATCGCCGGCTCGAGCTCGATGTTCCCCCCCCCCTTCCCCGAGCCGATCCCCCTTTGTCGGCGGCGGGCGAGGGGGGGAGTGAGAAGGAGAAGGCCTTCTCAGAAGGCGGCGGAACTTCTCAGAAGCCCCCTCGGCCCCTTCTCACTTCCCCCCCTCGCTCGCCGCCAACCCTGGCCGTTTCCCCCCCCCCCGCCCCGCCCCTCGCCCGCTGGGGCAACCCCCGCAGGAGCGGGCCTCCTCCCTCCGGGGCACCCCGCGAGAGCAGCTCCTTCGGGCGTGCCTCGAGAGCGCGCGCGGGTCCTCGCGCGTCCCTGGCGCTCCCCACGGGGCCCGGCGGGGCCTGGCCCTGCCGCGCTCTTCTCTCACTTCTCCTGCTGCTCCTCCTCATCCTAATTCTCATCCCTTTACTCCTGCTCCTCTCTCCCTCTCTCTCTCACACATCCTCGTGCACCTCACTCCTCCTTATCCTCCTCCTTCTCCTCCTCCTCCTCCTCATCATCATCATCATCCTAATCCTCATCATCCTCCTCCTCCTCCTCCTCCTCCTCCTCATCCTCCTCCTCCTCCTCCTCCTCCTCCTCCTCCTCCTCCTCCTCCTCCTCCTCCTCCTCCTCCTCCTCCTCCTTTCCTCCTCCTCCGCCTCCGCCTCCGCCTCCGCCCCCGCCTCCCGTCTCCTCCTTCACATTGGACAAACGTTGGCTTGCTTGAGCCGTCACGTCTTGTCCTCCTCCACCTTCTCCTCCTTCTCCTCCTCCTCCCTCTCCTCCTCCTCCTCCTCCTCCTCCTCCTCCTCCTCCTCCTCCACCTCCGCCTCCTCCTCCTCCTCCTCCTCCTCCTCCTCCTCCTCCTCCTCCTCCTCCTTTTCCTCTCCATTTCCTGGGTAGCGTAGCAGATGTGTTCCAGAGTGCGAGCGGCACCTGTCGCACGCTTGAGGCCAGGAGGCTTGTTGTTGTCTGCATCTCTCGACGGGTCCATTCAAATCGTCCTATCAGTTTCTCTCCTCCTCTCCTCGCCCTCCCCTTCACCCACCCACCCACCCACCATCCGAATGACGCATCTTCATACGTCGCTCATCCTTTCTCGGGCCCGGAGGGTGGAAGAGGGTGGGAGGGGGGGTGGCAACGACGAGATGGGAATCGGATCGAGTTGTGTGGCCCGCGCTGGGGCGAGAGTGCAATTCTGAACGACGGGGAGACAGCGCCGATCATGAAATGCGGCCAACACTGCAGCGATAGCATCATGTTTGGGGGACCGAGAACGTTCCGATCGAAACAGCATCGGGAGGTCGGAGGATAGCATCTCGTGCGTGGAAACAGTACGCCGGAGAGGCGGCGGCAGCGCTGGACAGCCTCCGAGGAGATAAGCGAGTTGTAGCCACATGGAGTTCCAGGGAAAACGGGGCGAGGAATCAGGAGGGAGGAGGAGGAGGAGGAGGAGGAGGAGGAGAAGGGAAGGATGAGGAGGAGGAGGAGGAGGAGGAGGAGGAAGGGGAGGAGGAGGAGGAGGAGGAGGAGGAGGAGGAGGAGGAGGAGGAGGAGGAAGAGGAGGAGGAGGAGAAGGAGGAGAGAGGGGGAGAAGGGGGGGGGGGCGAGAGGGGGAGGAGAGGAGGAGGAGACCAGAGTAAACTCGAGGTGCTCCAAGGATGCTGCAGCACACCGTCTCCTCCCCAAAGTCCCAGTCTCTGGATTCCCCACGTGCGCTGCGCGAGGCGCCCCCCCACTGAAAGGCGAGCACCCCACGGCGCCCGCAGTTCGGCGGAAGCTCCGCTGGGAAAGGAACGACCTCCCTCCTTCGAGCCGTCATTGGGGCGTTGTGGGGGCTTCTTGGAGGCACGTTGGAAGGTATCGTTGGACTTCTTGCTGGAGCCATCTTGAGGCTTCAGGGACCAATCGGAGGCGAACAGGCGAGACGGCAACATGAATTGGTTTTCCGTCTGTTTTGCAAGGAGCTGGGCCTCGCAGGGGAGCAGTCGGGAGGCTCCGTGGCCACCCGGAGCCGTCTTGGGGCTTCCTGGAGGCGTGCTGGAGGATATCGTGAGCCATCCAGGGCTGCACTGTGCGATCTTGGGGGCCATCCGGGGCCCTCTTGGGGCCCTCTTGGGCCATCCAACGCCCCGCGACGAGGTGGGCGTTGTTGTGGACCCCAAGGCGGTATCCAGCGGCCGCCCCTGGCCGGGAGAGAAGCCCTTCCTTCCTCCGTGCAGGTGTTGCGCAGCTTGCAGCCTCTGGCCAGAGCTCTCAGGCGACACCTTCTTGATCTCACCTTCGCCTACTCCTTCTCCTCCTCCTGGGAGAAATTCTCCTTCTCCCTCTCCTCGATCAGAATTCCTCCATCAGGAGGACCTCCTTCTCCTTGATCAGGTGGATCAAGGAGGAGGAGGTGGATCCTCCTCCTGATCCTAGGGGCCATCAAGGAGAATTCTGATCAGAAATCGCCCGGCAGCCGTGCACCGTGGCACAACTTCACCTGCGTGGTAATGTGCTGGCAAGGTCTCAGGCCAGAGCCCATGTTGGAAAGGAGGCCTCCATCCGTGCAGATGTCGGACAAACGGTCAGACGAATATGCGCGGCGCTACGGTGGGAACAACATTTCAAAAACGTTCCGGCCGCCGTCTGTGCTTTTGCCGGAAGGATGTAATGAGAATGTGCGCGGCGTTATGGCGAGAGCCTCATCTTGAAAAGTATGGTGTCCATTCGCGTAGCTGTCGAAAAGATAAAGTTCTGGGATTGAGAACTCATGACGGTTTGCGTATCCCCACCAGCACATCCAAAAATAATCATTTGGCGAGCTACCCTGATCAGGATGCGTAGCAGCATGCAGTTACGCTCTCGGACCCTCTTGTAGGCATCGTGGGGCTCTCTTGGGGCCAGTTGGGAGGCCGTTTGGGCTCTCTCCTGGTTCTCTTGGGACCCGTCTTGGGGCTCTCTTGGGCCAATAGTGGGAGTCTTGGGAGGCCTGTTGGGGCCGTCTTGGAGGCCGTCGATGAAAGAAAGGGGGGTTCTTAACGCCAGTCCGCCCATCGTGGCCCCAAAAGTACTTCTCGTAGCGCTCTTAGGGCCGTCTTGGGCCCCTCTTAGGCCATACAGGAGCCATCTTGAGGCTTCAGGAACCCATCGGAAGCGAAAAGGTGAGACGACAACATGAATTGATGTTCCGTCTGGTTTGCAAGGAGCTGGGTCTCTCAGGGGAATAGATGTGAGGCTCCGTGGCCACCTGGAGCCGTCTTGGGGCTTCCTGGAGGCGTGTTGGAAGATATCGTGAACCATCTGGGGTTATACGGTGCGATCTTGGAGGCCATCTTGGGCTACCTTGGGCCCTCTTGGGGTCATCTTGGGCCATATTGGACGCTCTAACGCCTCCCGACAGGGCCCGTCCTACGCCAAAAGGGATGGTGGGTTCGCAGGGACGTCTCAAGCAAAATGCCTGGCCAGGCCTGCGGACACGTCTGGTGGTGCGACAGGGAGGAGCTATTTATGAGGAACAGGGATCAAGTCGGGGAGGAGGAGGAGGAAGAGGACAGAGGAGGAGAGATGAAGAGGACGAGAACGAAGAGGAGGAGGAGGAGAAGGAGGAAGGAGGAGGAAAGAGGGAGGAGAAGGAGGAGGAGGGAGGAGGAGGAGAGACAAGGGAGGAGGAGAAAAGGGGGGTGGAGAGAGGAGGAGGAGGAGGAGGAGGAGGAGGAGGAGAGGAGGAGGAGGAGGAGGAGGAGGAGGAGGAGGAGGAGAGAGAAGAAGGAGCCCTCATGCCCGGACCACTCAGGACGGCAGCCTCGAGGAGGGCGAGGAGCCGTTGGCTTGGGCCTGCTTCTCGAACCCGCAGGGCAGGGATACCCTGGAGGAGGAAGTCGGAGAGGAGCAGAAGGAGGAGACGGTGGAGGACGACGAAGAGGTGGATGGAGGGAGCAGGGAGGAGGGAGGAGGGAGGGGAGGAGGGAGGAAGAGGATGGAGGAGGAAGGAGGGGAGGAGGGAGGAGGAAGAGGAAGAAGAGGTGGAGGAGGAGGAGGAGGAGGAGGAGCAGGGAAGAGAAGGAGGAGGAGGAGGAGAAGGAGAAGAGGGCAACTACGAGAGCGAAGAGCGACTACGAGAAAGACCGCAAGCTCCTAGCGCCTGTACCAGGTGGACACCCGCCAGTCAAGGCTGCGGCTACAGACGATGTGGAGGCGGAGCAGTGTGCCAAGGGATCGGCCAGCTCCAGTACTGCCAACACACTCGTGATGGACGCACCGCCGGGCGCAGCTGTCGGCAGCCAGGCGGCGGGAGGCGCCATCCAGGGCAATCCGTAAGAAGCAGGAGCTAGCTCTACGAGTACCATATCTGCCGTGGGCACATGTTCCCACGACCCGCGAGGAGGCATACGCAGAGTGCCCGGACATGCGATCGTCTTGTTCTGCATCGGTCGGTGTGCTGCGAGTTCTCGGCGAGCATCCCCTATTGGTTTCAGGCTCATACAAGCTCTGCGTGGTGCGCGCAGTCCAGCCCAGTCTGCATCCTTCTACGTCGCCCCGTGTGCCTAGGGCGAATTGCGTCTTGCACCTTGTTACCGACAAGCTGCTACGCCCCCGCCTTCAAAAAGACGTACCGAGCGGGCTGGCCACTCCACCCGTCCTCAAAATTGACGTGCGAGAGCTTCAATTGCATCATGGCATTGAGACTTGCCAACGTCGGCGCACGTTGGTACCGTGACAATGGCAGCACTTGCTCTGGCTACTGAGCGGGGGCGGCGCGGACGTGGAGATGCTACGTGGCGCTGTGGCAGGCACGCAGATGAGGGAGGAAGGGGCGGAGGAGGAGAGTTGAGGAGGAGGAGGAGGAGGAGGAGGAGGAGGAGGAGGAGGAGGAGGAGGATGGATGAGGAGAACAACGACGACTATGAGGACAAGGACGAGAAAGCATGAGAGAGGAGGCGGAGAAGGAGGAGGAAGCAGAAGGGCGGAAGGATGGTGGGTCTCGAGATTTCGGGACTACAGTCCACACACGAGGCCCCAGTCAGCGGGGGCCAGCGACGGGCCTGACCGACGTTGGACCCCCGACCATCTCCACAGCGTTGGGTGCCCGTGGTCAGGGGGATCGCCACCGCCCTCCACGACGGACTTCACGATCAAGGCTCACCCGCCGTTCTTGACTAAGTCCATGCCGTAGACCACCTCGACGGCCGCCTTGTATGCCACTTCTGCCGAAGCCAGCCAGACCTCCAGATCGGGAGCATTACTCACGTGGCCGTCATGGCATAGGGGTTCCTGCTCCATCTGCTGATCGCCATTTCGCGACTCGATCGTGCGTCTACTTGCGCTACAGAGCCATGGAGCCGCATACCTTCATGGTTCGCCTGCACTGGCTTCAGCACGCCGATTTCGTGATGCACCTTCTTGAGCTTCTCAAGAATGCTTTGGACGCCGTTATCACTCGCCTGAGACTTCATGCCATCGACGTTTGCACTCAGCTGTGATGGGGAGGTCCCCCTTTTCCTCCATGCCTAGATCCGCCATGAACCAAGCAACGTCCCCAGTTTGCCCCACGTCGATATGTGACTCCACGTTGCAGGCGTTGCTCAGGCGCCCCAGCCGCGAGGAAAGCGCTTGACCGCCACGGCGCCGCAGCAAGCTCTTGGCCTGCGGGTTCTCCCGCAAGTCCGCGCCGCTCTGCACGGCTACTGGCACCTCCTCTGGCAACTCCACCAGGGCCCCAGCCTGGGAGCCTTGGCCCGAAGCAGCGCCTCGGGCCGGCCCCCTTGCAGCAGCCGCCACCGCCGACGCCACCGCCTTGGTGCCCGCCGACGTCGCAAGCCTCGCGAGGGCAGCCCCAGAGGCTGCCTGCGCGATCGGCATCCCAGCAAGGAGAGTGCCGAAATCCATCGCATCCCTGCCAGCGCCAGGAGCAACCGCATGCGCATGCCGCACGGGGCGGCCCACCGCGACCAGCTCAGCACCAAATAGCTACGCAGGAAAGATGATGGAGGAGGAGGAAACAGGAAGATGAGGAGGAGGAGGAGGAGCAGGAGGAAGAGGAGGCCAGCAGGGGGCGCCCTGGTCGCCACGGCTGAACTCGCAGCAGAGCTCTGGTCAGAGAGCACATCAGGACAGGTCTGGGGGCCGGCTTTGAGGACGACGACGACGACGACGACGACGACGACGACGAGAACGGCGGCGGCGGCGGCGGCAACGACAGCGGCGACGACGACGCGAGGTCTCGTTCTCGGCGGCGCGACCCCTCCTTTCGCAGGGCCTCCCCGACTGCGTTCTCGGCTCCCTTGCGTCCACGGGCTCGACCGTGGTTGGGCGAGCCCCCGGAAGCCGCGCCGTGGCGTGGTTCGGCCGTGGCGACACGGGGCCGGCAGCGGTCCAGACCCTTCGGCGACACCTTTACGCATTCGCCAGTCTTTTCGAGTCGCTCGCGGCCACCAACGTAGAAGGCAAGTCGGACCACATCGCAGTGCTGCTTCGAGGGCTCAAGCTTCTTCACAGGCAGCACGTCGAAGAAGGCAAGCCAAGCCATCGGAGATGGAAGACTTTGTCCACAGTTGCAGGGTGAGCGACTATCATAACAAGCAGGGCGCCCAGCCGATGTGCAGGATCAACTTCGCGGTGGAAGGATACTGGACAGTGGGATAGACGATCACACAGGAGGGCGTGCTCCAAATGCTGACGGCGCATCCACCAGAGATCGATTGCAACAGCACGTACACGCGCATGGCGGTCGGGAGTTTCCTCTACTTGTGCATGCGAGCGGCAGGGATGGCGAAAATGCCAGGGAAGGCGCCCCTCGGCGGTCTCGCCCGCTCGATTCGCGGTAAGGGAGAAGACACGAGAATGGTATGCATGTGAGCCGTAGGTGCAGGCAGGATAGCAGCTCAAATAGAGGACCCGTTCTCCCCCCTTCGACCTTTCTTGAGCCTCCCTCTCATTTCCCCCGCCCTCCCGCCTCTGACTTCACCTGGGATCAGAGATGTGCAGCGCTTCATCGGAGAGCTTTGTTGAGGGAAACCAGGGGCCGCAGAGTTTCATGCACGCCCGTGCCGCGACGGCCCTGCCAGTGCCACGTCGGAACAGCGCGCAGGGCCGTCGTTTGCCTAGCGCCCGCCTTGGTGTTTAAGGTCCCCTTGTTTTCCCTTATCTTCGTGACAGCGGCGCATTTGAGTTCAGCTTCCCCGACCCGTCGGGAGGGCTGCGGCGGGCCATGTACTTCCACTAGGCCGCTTGCCGGATTTGGAGGTATTCGACCTGGTGCTCCTCGTCGGCCTCGGGGCGGGGCCGCCTTGCCACGTCCACGGGCGGGCTGGGCGTGAGCCCCCGCAGCGCCGCGCATTTTGCGCGCCGCATCGCCCGCGTGGGCGGCTGAGGGCGGCGGTCTCTCATTCTCATTCATTCACTCCTCCGCCTCCTGCTCCTCCTCCACCTCCTCCTCCTGCTCCTCCTCCCCCCCCTCGTCTTCCACCCCCTCCTCCTCCACCTCCTCCTCCCCCTCCTCCTCCTCATCCTCCTCCTCCTCATCCTCCTCCTCTTCCTCTTCCTCCTCCTCCTCCTCCTCGGTTCTCGCTTTAGCGCTGAGCACATTCGCTTTAACCATGTGCAAGGGTCTCACGGATGGACGGCGTTCATGTGGTTCTCGCCTTGGCGCCGCGCACAGTCGTTTAAGGAATCCTATGACTACCGTCCCAGAGGTGGTGTCGTGGCACGATGTCGGATAGTCAGGTCGCAACACTTGTGTTGATTCGCTGCGTTGAAATCCCAGGAACGCTGCTCTGGCTCGATTCAGGATCGCCAGGACGCAACACTAACGGTGATTCGTGGCGTTGAATTCCGAGGAAGCGTGTTATGGCACAGCTCCGGTTTTTCAAACAGTCGCTTTCCAACGGGGCACTTCCCTCAGTGATAATGAACTTTTGTAAGGGGCCTATCGCTGATGCAATATCGTTGGTGAGTGTTTGGGTTACTGTGGTTATCTTCCTCCTCCCCCTCCTCCTCTTCCTCCTCCTCGTCCTCCTCTTCCTCCTCCTCCTCCTCCTCATCTTCCTCCTCCTCCCCCTCCTCCTGCCTGTCCTCCTCCTCCTCCTTCTCCTCCCCCTCCTCCTCCTCTTCCTCCTCCTCCTCGTCCCCCCATCCGAGTCCCGCCCTGCAGTTAACCGCCTGCGCCGCGGGAGTGGCAAACGGAATGGAGGACGCAAAGCAGGTGTTGGCTTGCCTTCGACTGTTTGCTGCGCTGCTTGGAAAAACAGACCGTCATGCGAGTGCACGGCTTCTCTTGGTCACCACCTTTTGTTTGTGGTTCGGCCGCTCATGACGGAGCACGACAATGGCCCGACTGCGGCGAGTCAGCGATCGGTCATGGGATGTCGCCCTGATGACACGCAGGACATGTGTGAGATCGGGCGAGTTGAAGTCGACATGGCCGGGGCCAGGTCGGGCATAGCCCGCCCTCATACCTTTTTCGTCGCCGTGCCTGGCGACGTCCACGCCCGCTCCCTCCCCAGACTTCCGACGACTCGATCTGTCCAGGTCGCCCAAGTCGCTGGCCTGCGGCCGATCCGTATGTTGTTTGTGAAGGGCAGTTTTCGCTGGGGCCTGATGCTGCCGCGCGCAGCTCGATAGTATCAGGAGGGAAAGAAACACACAGCCACAATTAATCGTCGACTCCCAGGAAAATATAGGAAAATATGGGAAGTGGGGGGGAAGACAAAAACCCAGAAAATATGGGAAAATATGGGGGATATTTTTATGTGTGTGTCTTTATTTGTGTGTCCCAGTTCCCTTTCATAGTATGGATATGATCGTGAAGACCCTGTCGTAAGGAACCCGCTCGTGTTGGGGGCCGCCGCTCGTGCGAGCAGGACAGTAAGTTCGAGTGCCTCAGGACGTCGTGTCGTGGCGTGTGGCGTTCGGGGTTTTCGGGGGGTGTTCGTGCTACGCCTACGCATCGGTCGTTGAAAGTAGGTATTTTTGGATTCCCAGATCCCAATCTACTTCAAGCGCCTTCCTACTTCAAGAATCGACATGCTTTTGCTGTGTTTTGTTGTTCTCTGGGAGGGCCTGGACCCAATCCACTTCATCCGCCTTCCTACTTCATGTTTTTACCTACTTCTTCCGACCGACGTCTACGCATATGGGACCGCACCATCCTTCACGGGCAGTGAGCATTCGACGACATACCTGAGAAACAAACAGAACTTTCTTGGCGAAGGGCCCAAACATATGCAAGGGTGAATACCGCAAGGCAGGTGGCTCGAAGAAAGGGGAGCTTAGCTTCCTATGAGACCACAAAACGTGTCAGGGGTGTGCCAGAATGGGGCGGTGCCGCCATGCGGGCGTTGCCACTGGGGCCTTCGGTGGATCTCACGATGAGACCATAAGCGTGCGAGGGATGCGCCAAAATGAGGCGCTGCCGCCATGCTGGCGCTGCCAGTGCGGCCTTCGGTGGAGTTCCGTGTGGGGCCACTAAACGTGCCAGAGGTGTGCCGAAACGTTTCGGTGCCGCCATGCGGGCGCTAGCACTGGGGCTGTCGGTGGAGCCCCATCTGGGGCAACGACACACGTGAGGGGTGCGCCAACATGGGCGCGGTGCCACCATGCGGGCGCTGCCATTGGGGCCTTCGGTGGAGCTCCCCATAACCTAGAGGGGTGCGCCAAGATGGGGCGGCGCAGCCATGCCACTGGGGCCTCTGGTGGAGCTCCCGATGGAACAACGAAACATGTGTGGAGTGTGCCACAATGGGGCGGTGTCGTAATGCGGGCGCTGCCATTGGGGCCTTCGGTGCAGTTCCTTATGTGGCCAGACGAGGTACGAGGGGTGTGCCAGGATGGAGCGGTGCCGCCATGCGGGCACTGCCAGTGAGGCCTTCGGTGGAGCTCTTTATGGGGCCACGAAACGTGCGCGGATTACTTGCAACGGATAATTTCACCGCTCAATGGACTCAACAGTCATACACCTACCCATTACTCGGGCAACGAGGACGAGGAGGAGGGACAGAGCGCGTTTCACGGGCGCTTGCCTTGAGAACATTCGGCGGCGCGTTTCGAACCGGGGGGTGGCCTCCCCCCCCAACACTCGGCGCCGTCGATCAGAACCATGGGGGCTCCCCTCCCCCCGACCCCCCCCCTCCTCCCGAAGCCCCCCCCCCTTCCCCTCCCCTGGCGCCGGCGCCAGCGCTGGCGGCCGCCGTAGCGCCAACGCAGCGACGATTACCAGAGACAGCCCAGGAGGGGAGGAGGGGGTTGAACCCCCCCCCACCCCCGCGCCGGCGCCGGCGCCGGCGCTGGCGGCGGCCAGCAGCGCCGACGGCGGGGACGCAGCGACGATGACCAGAGAGGGCCTAGAGGCCACAGAGGGAACATACAAATCGCCATATCGAGCCCTCGCATGCTCCTCAGACGCCCCCGAGACCCTTCTGACGAGACCTCAAGAGGCACCCATTAGAACTCTGACCCTTTGCGAAAACACAATGGCGGGAAGAGCCGAAGGCTACACCCCCACCACCGCCACAACCACCGCCACCACAGACCACAATGCCACCACCACCACCACCGGCACCACCACAACCACCACCACAACCACCATAACCCACCATCACCACAACCACCACCACCAGCACCACTACCACCACCACCACCACCACCACCACCACCACCAACAACAACAACACCACAGCCCACCACCACAAACCACCACGCCACCACCACCACCACCATCGCTACCACCACGACCACCACCATCACCACCTCAACCCACCACCACCACCACCAAACCACCACACAACCACCACCACCACAACCACCACCACCACTACCAATACAACAACTCACCACAACTACCATCACCATCACCACCATACACCACACCACCACCACCACCACCACCACCACCACCACCGCCACAACCACCACCGCTACTACCAGCAGCACAACCCACCACCACCACCACAACCACCACAAACCACACCACCACCACACCACCACCACCACCACCGCCACAACCACCACCGCTACTACCAGCAGCACAACCCACCACCACCACCACAACCACCACAAACCACACCACCACCACCACCACCGCCACGACCACCACCACCAGCACCCCCGCCGCCGCCGCCAGCTGCCGCCGACGCCGGCGCCGGCACAAGGAGAGGGAGAGAGGAGAAGTAGGGGAAGGTGGGGTGAGGGGGTCGAAACTCCCCCCCCCGTCAGGGGAGGGGGGGGGAGTTCGAACCCCCCTCCCGCCCCCTCCATCCAGGGGGGGGGGTCCGGTTTCAACCCCCCCCCGTCCAAGCGACCACAGAACGGAGAAGGAAGAGGAGGAGGAGGAGGAGGAGGAGGACGGGCAGGAGGAGGATCAGCCTCGTCATCCTGATCCGAGCTACCTGAGCATCTCCAGGAGCCTCCGTCCACATGTGACGCCCCCTCTAGGGCGCGATCTGCGCGAATGGCATCCCGAAATCGGCACGGCGCCGCCGTGCGAACCACGCCAGTGGGGCCTTCGGGGGAGCTCCACATGGGGACACAAAACGTGTGAGGGGTGTGGCTACATGAAGGCGGCGGGCGCCGCCATGCGAACCTTGCCGCTGGGGCCTTCGAAGGAGCCCCCGATCTGGGGCCACGAAACGTGTGAGAATGTGCCGAACCGGGCGCGGGCACGCCATGCGGACCTTGCCGTTGAAGCCTTCGGTGGAGCTCCTGACGTGGCCTCCAAACGTGCGAAGGGCATGCCGAGTTGGATGCGGGTACGCCATGCGGTCCTTGACGTTGCGGCATTCGGTCAAGCTGTGACGGGCAGGCCGAATCCGGAGCGGGCACGCCATGCGGACCTTGCCGTTGCGGTTTTCAGTGGAGCGCGCCCTACGGGGCCACGAAGTGTGTGATGGGCATGCCGAGTCGGGTGCGGGTACGCCATGTGGACTTTGCCCCGGGGGCCTTATTGGAGCTCCCTATCAGGCCACGATGTGAGGGGCATGCCGAATCGGGTGCGACCTTGCCGTTGGGGCATTCGCTTGAGCTCCCCGTGGGGCCACGACACGCGTGATGGGCATGCCGAATTGGGTGCGGGCGCGCCACTCAGACCTTTGTTGCGGCTTTCGGTGGAGCGCCCCCTACGGGGCCACGAACCGTGCGAGGGTCGTGCCAGCTCACTTGCAGAGATGATGACGTTGACGATGACGGCGTCGACGATGATGATGAGGCGGGCAGAGGCAAAGAGGGGGAGGTGGAGAGGAGGAGGACGCGGGGCGATGCGTACTCAAAACAATGACCCAACACCACGGAACGCATGGACAAAAATGAGGACCCCCGGTGGTGCACCGCGCGGGCAACGCAAAGAAGAAGTCAGAGTTGCCCAAAGCGCTGGTGTGCGCAACGTGCCATTTGAACATAGACGGAACGAACCCGACGTTCATTGACGCGGATGATTTCGCGAAAGGCCAACAGATGAATAGTTGTTCGAGGCAACCCAGCGGTACGCCACACGCGTACGAAGGCCAAGAAGGCCAGGGACGGGCACAACAACAATTACCCGAGACGTACCCAACCCCTTCTCCACGCGAGGCGAATATTTGCTTGAGCGCCCCATACGAAAGATCACATCGCCAGATATGCACGATCTGCGCCGGCCTCACCTCCGCCTTGAGCCCCACGAGCCTACGACAGTGGCGACCATTGCGAATTCCGTGGCCTCCCAGTGAGCAGCGAGGTCTCGTCTGCACCCGTGTGGTCCCCGACCCCGCTGGACCCCCCAGGAGCCCACGAAAGTGGCCACAATTGTTCAATTCCCCGTATTCCAATGAGCAACGAACTCTCAAATGGGTGTGTGCAACGTGTTTTCTGAACGGGGGCGGGATGGCGGAATGGACCCGATGTTTATTGACGCAGAGTATCTCGCGACAGACCAAAAGAAATATTGTTTTCGCTGGGACAACCCAGTGGGATGCCCTGCGCGTTCGGAGGTCAATAATGCACCAGGGATGGGCAGAGCAAGACGGTCCAGAGAAGGACAATATGGCCAAGGACGCGAAAAACTACGTAATGTAACAGGATTGTGAAAGGGGCTGTCGTGTGGAACCATACCGTGTAGAACCCTCCCGCGTGTCTCTATCGAGTGTGGCCCTCATGCCAGTGTCCCGATTGAGTGGGGTTTTTGTTCGTAGAAGAGCATCGTGTGGAACCCAAACACACGGATCCCTGTCACGTGAACCGTTGCCGAACGGTCCCAAAATATGTGCGGGGCCGTATCGTGTGGAGCCTTCTCGTGAGGACTTTGTTTTCTGGAACCCACCGTGTGCAACTTGCGCGGGTTATGATCGATTGTGTTGCAAGCCATTTTGAGGCCGTCTGAAGAGCCTCCAGGGGACGTCTCGGCGCGTCTTAGGGGCCGCCGTGGCGACCCTTCTTGAAATTGACTGCTGGCCTCTAGGGCCTTCTTGCCAGAGCTCTCGTGGGCCGTTGGGGGGTTCTCTTGGGTTCGCTTTGGAACCGTCTTGGTGGCCGTCCAGAGGACCTCTTGGGACCTCGTGGGCCGTCTTGAGCTGCTCCTGAGCCCCTGTTGGGACATCTTGGGCCCATCTTGGGTCGCATTGGAACCCTTTTGGGCCGTCTTGAGCCCCACCAGGGTTCCTCTCGGGGCGTCTTCGGCCTTACGGCTGGAGCGACCTTTTGGGTTTCCTGGGCCTTCTTGGAGGGAAAAGCGAGTGCGAAAGAACAGCACAAAGCTTCAGGAAACTTGCAAGATGTGCCTTTTTGAATTGTCCTAGATGCATGCTGGAGGCCGATAAGGACGAAGTGCGACAGCGGTGCGCAATCTGGAACACCATCTGGAGCCATGTGTGCCAGTGTGGGCAGGTATGGCAGCTTTTCTTAACCAGACGACCCTCAGATTGCCCCCCGGCATCATTCACCTGACACCCCACACACGAGCCGGCCGAACTGGGCTCCCGGAGAAGGGATGTAAGGAGGCCCCATTATTTCACACGTCGAGGAATGCCCGGGGGGTCACGATATCTGTCCAAGCAAGTATTGCTAACTGTGCTCTTCCTTTGTTTTGTGAAGAGTGACGGTAACTTGTCGGTGGACCATGCTGGCTCTTCGTGGTTCTGGTGCCAGCCCTTTGCCAAAATGATCCTGCTGCCTGCGGCAAATCCCGCCACCCTAGCAGAGCAGCGCAGCAGAAAGGAGGTCGAGTTTGCGACAGGCTCCTGGCGGTTTGATTTGGCGCGGGTCTTGAACACCCCTTCCTTCTCCTCGGCTCTATTTCTCCTCTTGTGTATTCCTTCTTTTTCGCTCTCCCTCTTGAAGAAATCCCAGGAGCGTGTTGGGGCTCCCCTGGGCCCTTTGAAGGCCTCGTGGGCCCCCCGCCGCGGGCCCGTCAAGCGTCCGGGGTCCGTCCTGGGCGCGGTGGCTCCGCGGAGCTCCGCCGAGGAGGCTCTATCGACCATCTCGGGGCAGTTTGGGTATTCCAGATTTCGTAATAAAGGGAGGGGGGTCTCATTTCGGGGGGGGTCTCTTCCAGGCTATCTTGGAGGGCCTGGGGGGGTCTGGGGACGATGTTTTGGAGGGTTCTCCCACGGGGGGGGTCTGAAATGGCTTGTCTTGGAGGGTCCAGACCCCCCCTCCTTTTATTACGAGATCGGGAGTAACAAATGGGCCCGTCTCAGGGCCCTCTTGGGCTCTTTTGGGTGTTATCATGCAGTCTTGAGGCGTTTTTGGCTCGAAGGGCCTCGCTGGAGGCCTCTTCGGGCGTCTCCTAGAGGCTCTGGAGCCTCGTAGCGCATCTTAGGAGGATCTTGGAACTCGTTGGGTCTCGTTGGGCGGTCGTTGGATGGTCATGCGTTGTCGTGGAGCCGTTTTATGCAGGGTGGTCTTTGGTTGTCTTGGCGCCGTCTGGAAGCCGAGAAGGGCGCTCGGGGGGCCGTAGTGGGAGTTTCTGGACGCTCTCTGAAGTTTTCCCGAGGTGATCTGAAGTTGAGAAGCCTCGGCAGCAAAAACATAGATTTCCCTTGACAACGCGTGTCGTTTCTGATGGCCTCGTTGGTCTTCGGGCGCCCCTGGTGGGCTTCTTGGATTCTTTGGGGCATAGTTGGAAGATGTTGAAGCCCATGGGGGTTTGTTAGGCCGACGTTCGATCGTCTTGGACAGACTGCAGCCTTTTCGGGGCGGTCTTAGGCCGCCCTGGAGCCGCCTGGAGGCCGAACATGGCGCCAGAGCCAAAATCACAAGGGGCGATGTTCTGCGGACAGCTTGGGCGAGGGGGGGTGGCCCTGGAAACATTACCCATCGGTCGTTGAAAGTATGTATTTTTGGAATCCCAGATCCCAATCTACTTTAAGCACCTTCCTACTTCAATGATCGAGTGGTTTCACGTTGTCAGTCCTCTTTGGGGGGCGGGCGGACACCCAGTCGATTTTCAACGCCTTCCTACTTCATGTCTCGACCTACTTCCTTAGGTCGATGGGCTCGGAAACTCTAAAGCGAGCTCGGACAAGGGCGAGAGATATCGAGCTTTTGTCCGCGGCCGCTTGGGCTCAAGCGGCCGGCCGCCAATACATGACTGCACCTCATCGCGACGCACACTAGTTGCCATCGAGACCGAAAAGAGTTTCGCTTGAGATGGCCCGTCGCTCCCGCGACGACCTCCTACGTCTGGGACTATCGCTACTACGGTACAACAGAATTGGATATGGGCTTCGCCTTAGGCGAAGCTGCTGGTTGGGCCTCCCAACCCCCTTCAAACTTGGTAACGGAACTGGCCTATGGTGGTCAGCTCTCGCGCTACTCCTCACCATCCACGGCACTATCTGCTGGACTACTGACATGGTGGAACATCAGGGGGCCGTGGGTCTGCGCGGAGGAATGTACACAACTACGCACAATCGCAAGCACACTTGCAGTGCGACCTCTGGTTTCGCGGAGGCCTCTGACTCGAGTCCTGCATCCCTGCGCTACGACACTACTGAAGTCCACCCATCTACAAATTAGAAACTTTCTTGAAGATACCATGCATGACAACATGCGATACGACATTGTGCCGCTTCCACTCCCACGCAGGCTTACAACAAAACACCACAAACCCCAGCCACCAATACCCGACCACGACCTACGGGGCCATTGGATTGGCATTACTATCTTTGGCTTTATTTGGGTCGCTATCGGGTGCGCTGTGGGAAACATGCGTGGCGGAGACGACACAAGAACAACCGGCCCCCACTGGGATCCGGCCGGTCAAGTACTTTTCCGCGAATTCGTTCGAGAGGTACACGCTTGGATCAACGTGACCACAGACAAAATGACGCCCTCCCAACAGGCTGCAACACTGCAGCGTGGTCTGGAAAGTCTCGCACGGACCATAGCCGTGAGAGTTCCCCCCGCAGTCATCAACTTTGGCGTTAACACTGGTGGACGTCATACCGATGGCGCCACCTGCATCATGTTCCTCCTTAGCACGAAGTTTGGGAACTCAGAGGAGGAACGCTAACTTAACTCGGGAACGGCTCTCATCGACTTCCGCGTCCACGCGGGAGAACGGGTCGACCAGACATTAGCACGCTTCGAGATAGCCCGCTACGAGGCTGAAACGGCAGGCTTAAACATCCCCAACTTCCTAATCCTAACAGTCATCCTGTTCAGAGCCTTAGGAGTGGGGACGTCGCGTGCACAACAACTCCTACAGCCACTCAACCACCAAATGCCGAGGAATTTACAACACTGCGATGCTCCACTTGGACGCATGAGGTCATATGCCCACATTGCTGAGCCAACCCCTGGCAATATTGGCGGTATCTTTAGCCACGGGCACCGCGCCGAAACTTTTCATATTGAAACTAACGAAGGGCAACCTGCTACAAACGCCTGGAACGACGATCCGCAATCAACGGAGACCACCACTCTATTAGCCCAAAATGGTGGTCTGCCTACGGGGTCGCAAGACTCCTGGGCTAGACATCAGGGACCGTCGGCAACGGCGGCCCCTACACAAGCCATTACCCTTGCAGGCTCAGCGGGGCAACCCGCCGAGTCTGACTTCGACTTTGGAACCAACACCGACGCGTCATCAGATGACGAAGCGACTGGACTATTCCGACATGCCCACGAACCGTACAGAAGAACAACAGGCCCCATGGCGGTTTCCAGGGAATCAGAAACATAGACGCAGATGGAGACGGCTTATGAAGAAGCCAACTCGCAGGGCACGACGTATCATCCGACGGGCACTTAGGGGAAAGGGCAGAGGTCGAGGCAAAGGCAAGGGCAAACGACGGCGATTGCATGGCACAGGTATGCTAGCATTCCTGGCATCCCTTACTGGACCACAGCATGAAGAATTATTCCTGGGAGCAGGCAGGGGCCGCAGGCACGCCCCAGGAAAGGGCGAGGGGCGCCGGGGCAACCCGAAAGATGCCAACGGCAAAACCATAACGCCACACCTGCCATAATACACAACTTGTCCGCCGTGAGTACCCCGAAGGCGATGGGGGAAGCAGGGGTTCGTCAATGCATTTGGCTCAAGCCGTGTCGGACATACAGCATGTCGATTAGGGGGCGCCATTAGCCGACCCCGCAACCAATCCTACCGCCATTGTTAACTTCATGGCTGCCATGCATCCAAGCGCCAGCATGTCCCTCGAGAGATACGCCGCCGATGGGCTATTCGAGGAGACGCGCGTTGGCCACGACGAGATTGATCTGGCAGGCTGGCTAGGCATACCCATCGCGGGGCAAACTGCACAGATCGATGTTGTCGAGGATTTCCATCTACCCGCCGACGTAGACCATGATATGGCGGGGGCACCTGCGGGTTCTGAAGCTACAATTCCAGCGACAGACGAGGAAATGCAAATAATGCCCCATCCTCAGGTCATTGGCAATCGGATAAACATAGAACCATGCGACGATGATCCTTCGCGGGGAGACCCGCGAGACGCTGGCGACCTTTCAGAGCAGAACGTATCCAGCACGAACTTGGACACAATGAAGATCATCATCGTACGTTCGCGGCTCTCGGGCGGTCTCCGAGCCGCCATGAGCGACCCGCTAGTCGCCAAGTCTGGAGACGCACGAAGCGCGCAGATGATGACGAAGACGAGTGGGAAGCCGAGGACCGTCGTACGCATCGCCACGGTCGCGGCCACTCACGCGGACACTCGCGCGCGCGCTCCAGCGGCGCCCAGCGCCCCCACACCCCTGACACGAGGGCCCCAAGGACTCCACCGATGAGGGAGCGCTCGCGGGGAAACCCGCCGCAGAGGGAAAACCGCCCAGCTGCGCCCGAAGCAAGAGGCGCGCAACGCCTCGTCAGTTATGACGACCATGGGCTGGCTCGCCAGTATATACCCCCCAACACCGCGCAGCATTGGCTCGACCGAGGCTGGACAGAGCATGACACTCGTCACTGGTACTCACTTCGCAATGTTGAGCGGAATGAGGAAGGTAAGATCGCCCGCTCCAACAGAGGCAAGGGCACCAAGACACCAGCCTTGAAAGACGGGACCTCGCGAAGGCCGTCATGCGTGACCGGATCCGACGAATCATCCACCTGCAGAATATTTGATCGAAGCTGACTACCAGCCGATTGATAAGGGAAAGATCAACCGGATCGGGCGAATTTGGCAGCGCTTTGATATATATATATATATATATATATATATATTATATATATATATATATATACATACATATACCTCACCGCCTCAAAGTATACAATTGAGAATATCATGGCACAGGCGATGCGAGACATGCGGGGCAACCCGCTTCTTCTGCTCATGATGGCGCTGCCCATCCAGACGGCGATGAGGGGCTGGTCGCGAGGTTCTTGCCGAAGCAGTGGACCCCACCGAGGCCGCCCCTTCCGGGTCCGACACAGGGCCCAAATCGGTCTACGAGCCCGAATCGCCCCACAGTTCTGAGACGGAGGATACCCGCGAGACTATCACAAAAATAGATGAACACGAAATGAGAACAGAAGATACGAGGCACGAACGTCGCCTACAATGCAGAAAGATAGGTTGGATAACTACCCCTGTCATATTAAAGGCGGGCGTTGATAGATATGATCATGGCTGCAAGCATGGGGCCAAGATCAAGAACATTGCACTCCGGAGGCCAGTTTCTCGGACTGCCCCTGGCGCTGGGGAACCTACAGCACAACCTCCAGCGGGGGCGCCCGCAGCTGAACAGCCAGAAGAAGCGCCCCCCAAGATGAAACCAGGGAGGAGAGTAGATATATCCCAATCTTCCCACTCTTCAAGTTCACCAAGGTCAGTTGAACATGACCAGCTACCGCCACCGCCTAAGCAGGAGACGAGGACCAGTCCAGATGACACCGATCCTGGCAGCAATAAATCGCAGCGGTCCGCGGGGAAACCCGCCGAGAGACATCGCCCCAGAGGGCCAGCGCTGGCCGCTACAGCAGCAGCGCTTCAAGGCGACAGCGCGCCTACGCCGAAAGATCCCGCATGCCTGCGCGGCCAGACGCCTGGCAGGACTCACAGATCAAGCTGGGCGCCGCCACTGGATGGATCATCCACAGGAGCCGCATCATCAAAGGACGGCGCGGATTTTAAGGCGTTGGAGACTACTCCAAAGGCATCAGGAGCGGCCCCCACGATCGCCCCATGCCAGTACCTCGACATCGGCGAGAAGGATAAGGCACCTGGGAGCGCCCGCTCATCCGCAGCGCCTGCAGCGTCTAAGCCAGCAAGGATGCATGGCGAACCAGTCGCTGCCCCCGCGGGGCAACCCGCTGTTACTCTCGAGTTGCCCGAGGAATGCAGGCGATAGTGGGGGGCCTGGGCGCCGTCAACCAGATGAAGATACCCAGCGTACAGGCCCTTTACTAGTGACGGGTCTGAACGTCATGTAGCGGCGCAGTGCGATATCGAGCGCACTGCCATACATCCTAACGACGATGCTCGCCCACGGCAGATTGTCCGCAATATTTTGCGGAAGAAACCTTCCCCCAGTTACCAATCCCAGAAGATGTATTCGAAGAAGGTTTTGAGGGATGAAGATACCAGCACATCGTTATTACACGATCATGACAAGCGCGAGTGTTCGGAATGGCTCACTACCGCCACGCGGCACAAGCCATCCCACCACGACAAGATTTCCGACGGGTTTATCACAACTGCCACCTCCTACGACGAGTACGACGGCTGGGTAGAGCTTGGAGGCTCACTTAATAACTGGCCGCCTGTAGACCATGAGAATTGGCATAGTCGCCACCTGAAAGCTGTCAAGAGATGCCTTCGCGACCGCCATTGGGCCTATCAGGCACCGGCGGTGCTGGACCTCAGCGAAATGCGCGACGATTCGGGCACTCAGAAGCACAGGCTCCAGGCAAAGAAGCTCAAGTCCTCACTGGGGGGTCTCATCCGACGTAACTTTCGCGCCCTAGCAATGGGCATTGCAGCCCTGGCATGCGATGTCCAGAGCCCAAGTACAAAAGGGTAACAGACCTAACAACACCAGGAGCACCCTGCTATTTTATACATGGCACAAAATGGGTCAATATCCCGAAAATATTCCCTGTCGGGCTGTCATGCCGCGGTAGTCATACAAACAACGGAAGGGGCAGACAATTTATTCATGGATGCCCATACCTACCTGGAGATGACAGGATCCAGTCAGGCTTGCGCACAGTTTCCGAAGTATTGGTCATGGTGGGCCTCAAGAATCGATTTCGCTATAATATCCCAGTTTGGCGCTCCGCCAACGATATTATTATGACGGCAGGCCGAAACGGCAGGATCCCGCAAAGCCATATTGTTCAGCTAATTGGCATCCTGCCGATCAGCACTCAGTGCGCACATGATCGAGTTGGACAGGCGTGGCTTAGAGGACAACCAGCGGGGCAACCTGCGTGCTAACAATTTTCTTCCACTGTCCTCCTACAACGTTCCATATGATGCCTCAACGCTAGAAAATTGGATGGTACCGCAGACTCCCTATAATCTGAAGGCCCCTACGTCGACACCCATGCAAGGGGTCGAATTCAACGCTATCTTCACGATGCAAGAGGCATACCAAGAAGGGGCACCTGCAGTGGGCTCAGCTGGATCATGGATCCAGGCCCAGAGCGCGGACTTGTCCGGCATGACATCCAACGGGATCACGCCCAACGACGGGCTGCATGCAAACGACTTGTGGCGCGCCCAGGCGCAGCCGTTGCCAGCACCTGCAGGGCAAGCTGCGTCATTCTCACCCATGAGTAGGGCTACGACCCCATTTGGAACTCCACAGAGTGCTGGGAGCACCAATAGTCTGCAGGCCAGGCCCCAGAGCACCAGAATGGACCCTCAGCTCTGTCAGGCCTTGCAAGCGACATCGCGATTCGCGTCGCCACGTCCAACTGCAGGTCAACCTGCTGTTTCTGACCATAAAGCTGCCCAGAGGGCTGAGAGCTTGACAGGTCAGCCGCAGTGGGTGCACAGACAGATGCGCGAGGCCACGCAGAGCATGTGCCGGGATGGCATTGACCTCCCGAACGCTGGCTGGACACCCCCATGGGAATATATTCCTGATCCGAACCCATCACCGGATCATCCCAACCGATATGGGTACGTTCCAGCATTCTTCAGCCACCCGACGCACGATCCAACGGCTGTTGAACGACCAATTGCTCCACCGATGGATGCACCGATGTTCCTCGACTATTACGCTCAGGAGACGGGCATTCCACGCATTGGCTCTCAGCCGGGCAACCCGTACGTTCGGGCACAAGCTGGCGACTCTCACCAGTCCCAGCTGACGCGCGGTGCCAGGTACGAACCCAGAGTACCAGGCCAAGTACCTCACTGCGGATACTCGGCGGCCTCCATGGACCCCGATGTCACGCACCATGGCCCCGGGTTAGTGTTACCATCGTCCATGGGAGAGCTGCGCCCCGAGATTCTGGCCATCCACGAGGCGCAGCAGGCCAACTTCACCACAGAGCTGTTGCTCGCAAGCGCCGTAATCATGAGCGACAGGCACGCCGCATGATGGGCCGCGCGGGGACGCCCGCTACTCCTGCATCTGCGGGGCAACCCCCGCTTTCAGCTTGGCAGAAAATGCAGCCACGGGGTCACTTCCTGCAGCACAGCAGATAACAGTCCCACCGATTCAATACGATATTGGAGAATTCACACTCGAGCGACAGACGCGCATCAGGCCATCGGCGACACTACCAATCATCAGCGATGGTGATTTTACCAAGTGCGCCATTTGCCTGGGTAACTTCGTACACCACGACAAGGTGCGGAGGCTTCAGTGTGGCCGTAGATTCCACGCGCAATGCTGGGATCGAGTTGCTCGCGCACATGTGGACCGACAGTTGGCATGCACCCTGGAAGGTGCCGCAAGTGAGGCACCCTGTGCTCTTTGCCGGGGTGTCGGCCTCATTACAGCTGGGTTTCATTATGCCCTCGCTGGAGATCAGAACGCAGAAAATCGCCATGAAGAGATACTCCGCGGGGCCCAGGAGCTTAGAGATCTTCGTGAAGAGCTCAACCGCATCACGGCGATGACGACAAGCAATACAGTCGCCGCTGGGGCCGCATTTACATCTGCGGGGCAACCTGCGTCATCATCAGATGTGGCACAGGCTGCAGTAGCTAGAACGCCTGCCACAGATGCGCCTATGCCTCTGGTGGCCGAATCAGCAGCTAATGCAGGGACACCTGCTGCAGCAGCACCAGCGGGGTTACCTGCCAATGACCCGTGCCTGAGGCGCATGGAAAGGGCTACTGAAAGGAGCTCGCAGTGGCTCCAAGCACCATACGGCAGCATGCCCCATGGGCGCCCGCTGCGCCAGCGTAGAGCTGAAAGCCCAGCGAGCGTGCGCAGCGGCACCAGCGCCATACCAGAGCGCGATATGCTGGGTTCAAGGATCGAATCGCCCCCCTGCATTTTTTTTGCTTGTTCCTGGGTTGGATGAGCCTTTTGCATGCTTGTGGATTCGATGCGGGATACTCACAATGCCAAACTATACCACCCCCTCGAAGTGTCCTTGGGCTCCGATTTGTTTCTTTTCTTCATGGCAAGATCGAGCGATCGCGCATGTGAAGCGTCGACGCATTGTTCACATCACTGCGGTCACCTGAGCGCAAGGCCCCGCGAACTACCGCGAGGGCCGCGGCTATCAAGCGGTGAGCGCAGGAGGTGGCGGGGTAGTATACACGACTCGGCGGTCGACTGAGCTCTGGACCCCGCGAAATGCCACGAAGGCCGCGGCTATCAACTGGTGGGCGCAGGAGGTAGCGAGGTAGCGCACACGACTCGGCGGTCGACTGAGCGCTGGGCCCCGCGAAGTACCACGAAGGCCGCGGCTGCGAATAAGCCTGACAGGGGATCGCACCGTCGCAGAACTGGCTCTGCCGAAGTGGGCGCACTGGGGAAAGCCGGCCGAACTGGAAAAAAAGTCGCCCCCCACTCAGCGGCGGGCGCCGAGCATGCGCTCAGTGCTCAGCGATGTGGGCGAGGAAGACTTTGAGGGGGGCCTTGTAGGAGTTGCCGAAGTCGCGCGTGTGAGTCCCGCACTTCTGCCTGCACTGGAACTCCTGCAGCAACACCCTCCACTTGCGGCGGTCGTTGTGCCGGGGAAGGCGGCCGCCGTACTTGGAGCGGACCCAACGCTTCACGACGCTCCACTTCGCCTCGATGGCGTTCGTGGAGTAGCCCTTGGAGTTGGCAATCCCCCCTCTCTTGTTTTTTCCTCTCTCTCTCTCTCTCTCTCTCTCTCTCTCTCTCTTTCTCTCTCTCTCTCTCTCTCCCTCTCTCTCTCTCTCTCTCTCTCTCTCTCTCTCTCTATCTCTCTCTCTCTCTCTCTCTCTCTCTCTCTCTCTTCTCTCTCTCTCTCTCTCTCTCTCTCTCTCTCTCTCTCTCTCTCTCTCTCTCCCCCCCTCTCTCTCTGATTCACGATCTCGCGCGGGGGCTTGTTGAGCGGCCAGCCATTCTCCGCGCGGATCTTCTTCGCGGCCGCCCCGGCGCCCCCCCCCCCCCCCCACCCCCACACACCCACCCACCCACCCCACTCATCGCTCGCGAAAAGGTCGCCCTTCCTGAGCCCGATCAGCCTGAGGTCCATAGCCATCTCCTTCGCGCCGCGGGGGCGGCCGCCCAGGGCGCCCTCGGGATGGCCCAGCACGCGAAAGAGATAAAGGCGTTAGGGTCTTCTTATAGCACGGCCCCCCACAGCCAGACCTGATCCTTTTTTGGCCGAGCGTTCTTGTTGAGTTTGCTCCTCTTCCCCTTGTTGAGAAACGTCTCATCGCCCATGATCACCCGCTTCTTGCGCGCCGCGTTCCTTTGAGCCTGCTTCCCGATCTTTGACTTCACGGGGGCCTTCTTCTTCATGGGCCGTTTCTGGGGGGGGCTTCCTTGACCCGCAGCCCCCCTTCTTCGCGGCCGCGGCCCGCCCGCGGAACTTTGTCTCGAAGGCCACGGGGTTGTCGTCGACGTGATTGCAGGCGGCCCTCTGGAAGTCGTCGATCCAGCGATCGATGGTCTGGTGGGAGGCGCGCTCCCTCTCTCTCTCTCTCTCTCTCTCTTTTTTGTTTCTCTCTCTCTCTCTATATATATATCTCTCTCTCTCCCTCTCTCTCTCTCTCTCTCTCTCTCTCTCTCTCTCTCTCTCTCCTCCTCTACGATCTTGCCGTACTCACAACCGAGGACCCAAGTTACCATGACGTCCAGTTTGCCCATCCAGTTGGCTCCGTCTGCACCATCAAAGAAACCCGCCGCGCCGACGCGCTTCTCCTCGCCCTGGCCTTCCGCGCACGAGTCGTCGTAACAAGGGCCCCATCCACCGCCAGCCAGGGACGCCGTGGTTGTTCTTGTAACAGGCGCGGTGATCTGTCCGATTGCAACGCAATGCGATTGGAATGCTGCGAAATAGGGAGGGTGCAACAAGGCGGCCGTCGCAAGGGGGAAGGGGGAGGAAAGGAGCGTGGCGCTTCTTTTCGTGGAGAAAAAAACATACAAAACGAAAAAAGAGGACCCCCCCGACAAAAAAAAAAAAAAAAAAAAAAAAAAAAAAAAAAACGCTGGAATTTCAACGTTTGTTTGACCCCCCCCCCCCCCCCCTCCCCCCCCCCCCCCCCCCACCCCCCCCAAGGTTGCAAACCGCCCCCCTGGTCACGCATCTGATTGTGCGAGGGTCGCACAATCGAAATCAGAACCAATCGGCGCCTCCCCACTCTCTCAAGGCCCCAGGCGCACTGCTGGCCATGCCCCACAGGCGCACGAGAAACCCGCACGCAAACGGAACCGCAAACGATTCAGATAGAGCCCCGCCCACCCCACCCCCCCAAAAAAAAACGAACGCCCCAGACCCAAAAAACGAAAAGGAATAGGCAACCGAAAAATGTGGAACACAAACGCAGTGGGGGCGATTCGACCCTGGAACCGATATGTTGCACACGGTGCTGATGGATGCGTGCCGATGAGGACGCTGTCGAGAACATGCCGCTCTCGCCACGGCATCCCCATATGCACGACGAGTATCCATCGGCCTGTATCTTCCAGGGACAGCCCATCACGGAAGAAGAGGCACGAGGGCACACGAACGTCTTCACATCCTTGACAAGGAACGAATGAGTGCGGGAACAGAGACGCCGTAAGGGCTTGCATGGCACGACACTGTCCGACGTGCCAGGGATATTCGGAGATCGCCATGAGCTGGCCCTGGCAGCGAACAGTGAGACCATGGTAGATGGCACGCTGACTATCCTACTGGACATCGGCAGCAACATCAAGATCATTGTTCTAAAGATTGCACAGACATCCGAGCGTGTGTCACGCTCCCATGGACACGACATCAAGAGGCTGAACTTAACGAAGAGGTTGTACGTGTCTGGTGTGGGGCATGGCGACGCCATCTGCGACAAATCACTCCACTGCAAAATCGCATGCAAGGAGAAAGGAGATCATCCTGCGGGGAAACCCGCTATGGCCAGGCTGGACACCTAGTCGGCCAACGCTGCTGAAGGTTCCGACGAGAAGATTCCTGCCATCCTGGGTCTAAGGAGCACGTCCAACATGAGGACTATCTTGATCCTGGAGCAGGGACACGAGAAGATGATAATTCCAGGCTCAGAGATACGCTCCTCCTTGGAAAAGGCGCCAGAGTACTCGATCTGATGAAGACGCCCCCAGGGCACCCGGCGATCAAGGTCGACGAGTACGGGGTCGCAACGGAGGAGAATGGCTCAACGGCATTCACTATAACAGCCAATCCTCACTGCGAAGATGCACCCTTGCTCGTCAAGGAGGCAACAGATGCAGAGCCAACAGCAGGGCAACCTGCATCGAGCAGTGCGGGGACACCCGCTACCAGCGATGCCCACACGTACATGATGTCTCACGACACCAGGGGCAGTCGCTTCTCCATCAATGAGGTGACATTTGCTTACACGATCCAGTCCTTGGTGAACAACACCCTCAAGACTCGGCATCGCAGGAACACGACCTATGGGAATGTTCCTACGCCGGCCGATTAGGACTTCGCCCTGCGCAATTTGCAGGCGAAGGTATACCAGGCCATATACGAGGAGGGCAGCAAGTGGATGCCGCCCGACAACGCTGCAGGGACACCCGCCGGAGCAAATGCAGGGACACCTGCAGGAGCAGATGCCACTGCTGAGAAGTCTTATCTTCACTTCGAGCAGTGGCTCAGCGACGCATGGCACGGGCATTTGGACGCCCCCATCTCTTGAGAATGAAGGGTGCCGCGGCCACTCGCGTTTGCCCAGACGGGCCGAACACTGGGGTTCTGTCGTCAGGCGCGGGGGCACCTGCATACTTTCCCAGGCGCCGGCCGTGCGCGCCAGGGACAATGGCGGGCCCGGCTGCGAGGCCGCCAGAGACAGCGGTGGACCCGGCTGCGTGGCCGCCGCAGCATATAAACCTTCAGCACATCATTATCACTCTCGTGCTCTTATTATCGAAGACATACGAACAGCCTGCGCTGAACTCCGAGCTCGAGGATACATGTGAGATCGCATCACACACTGAGGCTATGACCTCTACAGGTACACAGCATTTGGGTGGATTACTCTCGGGGGATTACCAACTACCGTGGGTGGCAACGCCCGCTGACTGGCACGCTCGGTTGCCTGGAAAGCGGGCGGGACCACATTATCAACACATCCAAAATCTGATGTCCAAAGCTCGGGCTTCACGTATGTCGATAGTACTTTTGGGACCTCCAGGTTACTTCTGGAAGCAAGGTCCCATACGAGATACCATTGAAGATTTAGGCTTGCAGGTCATGCGTATGCGATGTTGCCACCTGGGTCTAAAGTTCGACCGCTCATGCAAAACACCTAGCGGATCCGACCTGCAGGCGGCGACGACCTGCACGCGCATCCCGACTAACTTGCGGAGATGCACATGCCAAACTGCAGGGAGACCCGCACAATATGATGAGCATGAATTGGATTGGCATGGCCAAGGCGCTCAGAAGGCAGAATGGCGCAACAAAGCACTTGCCATTATGACTGCAAGGCTAATTGACCAAATAGATGCGCACAAAACAGAATGAAAGTATACAAGCGCTGTACAATTTAGCGCCGACACAAGGGTGGATCAAGGAGCTCGAACTCACGTTCAGCATCCTAAGAATGGCCCTGATTGGGACCATGTCGTGAGAAGGGTGACGATTGAATCTTGACGACAACACTGTTATACAATATACTTAGATTCAGGACCAACCTATCGGGTACACTTGCATTGCGCCGTTACCGAATGATGTGACAAATATCCGTACTCGATTGCACTGGGAGCCTCCGACGCCAGTCCTTATTGGACAGGAGGGCCAGCGACCACGCCCAAGGCGGGTTGCGTTCGTCGGTGACGATCGCTCCCCCCCCCCCCTCGGTTGAGCGCGGCCGCGTGCCCCCCCCTGTTCCCGAAATTTCCGACGCTTACTTCACCCGACACAGAACAATAGACAGCAGCACCAACAGATGCCCAGATCAAACAGAAAGAAAAGCAAAAAAAAAGACAAAGAAGCGGGCATCAAGCCACGCAAGATACCTAGAGTAGTCGAAGACGGCAATGATGACTGCGGCGAAGACCTGAAAGGTCTCAGATGTGGAGCCTACTACACCGGCGTCCCCCTCGACTCCGACACCGACAATGATGACGAAGCGGGAACTTTCATCATGTTACCTGCGGGGTCACCTGCGGATACACATGCCGATGTGTACTCCACGATCCCGACCTTATGTTACGGACGACACAACAAGGTAGATATGTTGGAATAGTGTGGAGGAAGCGGGGGGATATCGCAGTTAACATTCGGCCGAAATCTATCCTCGGGACGAAACCTAGACATACGTTCGCACGTTGACCTTTGAAACAAGGATGTCCAGGACGCAGTGATGCATTGCTTGGACGCCCGTTTCGTCAGTGTTGTTATACTACAACCCAACTGCAGAACGACTGGACTACCATCTCACTTCACTTCCCACGTCAACTATGAAACGTCGCATGAACACCATGAAGAAGACCTTCCACATTTCAAGTTTTGTGGGAAGGTTGCCATACGTCAAAATGACCTCCGACGGCTCTATCTACGAGAACAACCGATGGGTACTTGGGTGGACAAAATACCGCCATGGACAACATTGGCCACATGCGAGGGCACTTGCAAAGTGTATATGGACCACTGTCCTACTGGCCCCCGTGACTCCCATGTGGTATTCATACGTAAACCTACTGAGGTAATGGCTAACCATCGTCTCCTACTTGAACTTTTTGAACGGAAGCGGTGCACTGGCCATCATCAACATGTTTCGGTGCGCAATATAAATTATCCAGGGCTGCACAATGTACTCCGAAGATGCAGTCCCTTTTTGTCGACGCAGTCGAGATCGCACACTATCTATTCCTAGTGAACCGTGATCCTTTCCATGGTCATCCTTATTGTTCTTCCGTTCTTGTTACCAACACACGAGGATTTGACTTAGATGACCCAACTATCCCTCGACATCCCGACGGTTCGATCAAACGGCACCCTAAACGACCACCCTCGGGAGGATCAGGATGTCCTGCATGCGCGGATAACGTAAACATACCCCCCCCCCCCCACCCACGTGACAGAGACCCCAAGCATTGTAGGTGGTACGGCAAGGAGGATCACCACTGGGAGCGTCTTAGCTGAAAGAAGAATTACGGCCAGAACAAGCCTGGTCACTCACGGGCGCCTGGCAAATTCAAGCTTGCCAAACCATGGAAGCTGCCCGACAACCATGGACAGGAACCTCCGGCTCCTGCCGAACAGGCAGCACCACCACCCGAGGCACTGGCCACACCGCCACTTGCGCGGCTACAAGCACCTAGACCTGGCTCCAGGGCTGGACCCACAGCTGGCGCCAGCAGCCACGATATTACAGCAGGCAGACATGCTGCTGAACCTGCTGCGGGGCAACCTGCCCCGAGCGGAGCCGGTAGCTCGGATGGTCACAGACGACTGCCACAGATCAGAGCCAGACGTGGCCGACAGCAGGGAGGAGATCCACCTCCACCACCACCTGCGGGTAACCCTGCTGCACGCCCACGACTCCTAGACTGGTCAGGGCTCGATGCCCGAATCAGTCTACAGCACCTACGAAGCCTTGACCCAAACGCGGTAACACGCGAGTTGCGGAAGCTACATTCGCGATAGTTCCATGCTAAAGAGTCTAAGACGCGACTCATCTTAACCGAAGCTGGTCTGGACAACGTCAGGCTTAACCTGATCAAAGGTGTCTGTGACACATGTCTGGAGTGCAGGGCTTGGGATAAGCCAGGGCGTACGGTTATGTCATCTACTGCGCTACCTAGCAAGTTAAACGACGAAGTCGAATGCGACCTGATGTTCTACAGACAGGAACATGAGATATCTCACATCATTGATCGCTGCTTTCGATATGCTACTGGAACTGAGATACCATGTAAAACAATGACCAGTATCTTAGATGCGTATCATCAGTGCTGGATGCAGCTCGGACCCGCCAAGGTACTCTACACAGATGGGGAGGGCGCCCTTCACAACGACACAGCTAAGGCAGTCCTTACAGCGAAGGGCACTGAGTTGAGGACACGCGCGCGTGACAACACGCTACGACAATTGAAGCCAGACATGGCATATTACGCCGTCTACCTCACGCCATGGAAGCTGAATTCAACAGGTTAGACATACCTCTTGTACTCACACGACTGCTGCATGAAGCTTTGTTCGCCGCCAATGCGTTCACCCTCTACAATGAGGTGTCTCCATACAACGCTCTGTTTGGACGGCAGCCAGCAGTGCTTCCTGACCTGCCTGTTCTGGACCATGAACAGCCGACAGAGACATCTGATCATTCCCGAGAACACGTGTTTCGCCGGGCATGCATTGAAGCTATCACACAAGCTATTGCAGTAGCCAAAACCAGCCGTGCACTACGCACTAGGACAACAATCACCAGTCAGCACTACTACGACGAAGGAGACTTGGTCGACTATCATCGCCCCACAAGGACGATTGGGGAGGCTGGAATGGCCCTTTCCCGGTTGTACGGAACGATCCCGACAGAGGTCAAGTCATTCTTCGAGTGGGAAACCGCGATGTACAAGTCCAATACGGCGATGCACGGCATTCAATATACATCGAAGCTTGGATAGCCCGAGAAATTGGTTCTGACAACGCTACGCTGCGAACAATGTTGACTTCTGTCGCCAGTCTACCTGCGGGGAGACCTGCTATGACATTGGGCCATGTCCCGACCAGAAATGGAACGCTTCAGATGACAAGTGCGAGCCGACTATCTCCTAAGGAACATGTAGCTCCACAAAACCTTATCAGGAACTTCTTTCGTATCAAGAATGTAGTCTCTGTTAGGTTCGCGCAGGGTATCCACCAGCTACCCCCGGTGGCTTATGCTGACAGCTGCACACTGGTGCATTATGACAACGACGTGAATCCAGGCTTCCACTACTATGAAGCTGTAAATACTGCCTTGAACGTACATGACATAACCGGATCAGCACAGTTGAGGATCATCCAGTGCCTAAAGTCCACTAAACCTCAAGCGGGCTTCGACCAAGACATGACGAAGTTTGAAAAACTGGCTGGCGCACCGACACAAGACAACAACGCCAGAGAAGCCCCAGAAGCCGAACCACCCGGAGGATGGATGAGGAATTAGGAGCGGACCTTGAGGCACATATTTTGGAGGTGCGCCACACAGAGCTACATGAAGAAAGAGAACTATTGGAAGCAACTCCATTAGACGACCTTTACACTGCACCCACACATACGATCACTGACAACAGTGCGCTGGCCACAGTAGCTGGAGAACAGCGGGGGCGCCTGCCCACGCCACTCCGACATCGAGAAGACGGATCATGTCCCACTTTCATTCACGGGCGAAGACCATAGTTACGGATTGGACTCGGACGAAAACGGTCAATATATAGAACTCTGTTCTACTGCAGAAATTTCCAAGGTAGTCCTATCCGAACAACAACATAGGACATTAGACTTCGACCGCGTGACCACCATGCGAATATATGTAGCCGCCGCCGAAAAAAAAACGAGCTGCGGTCGTCAAGGAGGACGACCTCCTCACGAAGGCCGACATTCAGGCGAATCCAGTTAAGGTATCAAAGGCCCTACATATTGAACTCAAGACATCGTTCGACAACACGCGTTTCAAGATGCACGATATATCCAAGGCATCAATCATCACGACTTCGAGGCACGAATATATGTGACAGTTCGCAAAGAACGAAAGGGGCGAGATGGAACGCACCAGCAGATTACGCTCGGCACAACGGGGTTTCATGGACCTCGAGGCTTTCGACCTGGAAACATTCTCAGGGACGGCACGGTGGCCAAGTCAGAGATTACTCGCAAGCGCGGCAGCGTGCGAGAAGCAATGGATCACTGCTTCTCTTGACATCAACCTTGGCATTCCTGAAAGGGTTAGCCTACCAGGAACTTGCTGAGGCAACCGGCGAAAAGGAACGCGCGGCGCGCTTTACCTCGCCACTTGGATCAGCATAGGCGCTTCGACCCCTCCTAGGATTCGAGCACCACGACGAGTCGAAGCACTGCTTGCAGCGCCGCAAGCCAAGCACCGGCAGCAAGGATGCACCCAGCGCCTTACCACGGAAGCTCAGAAGAACTACGGGAGGCTTTGGTCTCAGACCCACGTCTTACGACGAGGAGTTCGAGACAAGCAGGAATATTCTCACAGCCAAACATGTTGATGATATCAACATGGCCGGCACTGAGGACACCATTGACAAGTGCGTCAAGTGCGTCGAGGACACGTTTGGCAAGTGTAAATTCAACAAACACACATATACCAATTGTTGTGTGAGATACACCAAGGATGGGGGCGGCAATGTTGCACTGGATCAAGGCGAATACATCAAACAGCTCCGTCCTATACAACATCCTGAACTCACGGGGGCAGACGCCGACGCCAAAGCATCAATGGTGGTTGCTGACACGCTTGTCAGCCTCAGCGGAGCGTTGGCTTACGCATTAATCACACATGTGTGGTTGATGGTATATGTGGTCTCTCTACAACGTGTCCAAGAACCGAACGTGTCCAAGAACCGACCAATATACAGGTGCGACGACTGAACGCCTTACCAGGAAGCTGCAGGCCTGTCCTAGGAAGATCGTCGATCGATCGATGACTCCAACGGGCGAAGTTGACCTGCACAGTGACTCCGGCTATCGACGTCTTAGTGGAGGTGCCGATGACGACGTCAAAGGCTATGTTATTCGCGGGGCAAACCTGCTAAGGCGTGGAAACACGCCAACTGGGACGCCTGTCGTCCATCTGATCGATGCGCACTGCAAGTCTCACCGCTTGCAAGTCCGCTCAAGCTACTCAGCAGAAACACTAGCAGCAGCCCACAACTTGGAGGACTGCTATCCCACGACCGTTACTCTGCACGAACTCCACGCAGGACCACTGACACCCACTCAGTGGAAAGGCATACTGGAGATGGGTGGCCTAGGCATTATGGTCGCTTTGACCATAGATGCCGAATCTGTCTTCAAGTCCTTGTCAAGCACAGACCTGAAAAATCCGACCTGGCGCACACTTCTAGGACACAACAGTTGGATACGACAGATGATGGAGCGAGGTATCGTGCATAGTATTCAGTGGTGTGACATTCGCGACATGACTGCGGACGGTCACGCAAAAGGGAGCATTGACAGAGATATGCTCCTACAGGTCATGGGAGGAACGCAATCTTTCAAGCATGACTTGAAACGTCATACTCCGTACCGGGCCGGCCAGACAAGATCGTCTGAGGCCGCTTGAGCAGCTTTCGCTTATACAGCGATCCGCTCGCAAGGTAACTTGCGTGCAAGGGCACTTGCGCGCGGGCTCACCTTCCTTATGCACCTGCCCTTTTGCTGCCTTTTGTTCATATGGTGTTTACTGCATAGTGGCGGCGGACCCACGCTTCGTCTCTTCCCCCCCGACTCTAAAGCGAGCTGGGACAAGAGCGAGAGATATCGAGCGTTTGTCCGCGGCCGCTTGGGTTCAAGCGGCCGGCCGCCAATATATGACTGCGCCTCATCGCGAGGCAAACGACTTGCCATCGAGACCGAAAACATTTTCGCTTGAGATGGCCCGTCGCTCCCGCGACGTCCTCTTACGTTTGGGACTATCGCTACTACGGTACAACAGAGTTGGATTTGGGTTTCGCCTTAGGCGAAGCTGCTGGTTGGGCATCCCAACCCCTTTCAAACTCGTAAACCCAACCAGACAGCAGAGGAGCATTCGAACACGATCCACCGCGCCGCGGGCACAGCGGCGGGCGCACGCGCTGGTATGTTGTGTTGCTGTATGGTATGCCACGCTTGGTTGCGTACTGCCATCATGCATTGCCATGTTTTTCGCAGTGCTGTTAAGCTCAACCATATGTAACGACGCGCTAGACTATAATGCATGCTATGCTTTGCAATGCTGCACGATCCTGTGAGGCCATGACGTGCCAGGCGCCGGTGTGCTGTGTACTGCTACATTGTGGCATGATTCGCAACGCATGACACCTCATCACGTTGAACCGCAGTGCATCGCACTGCACATGTGTGAAAAGGAATGCCCCTGAATTCGCGTCGCGCTGGGCTCGTTCATCTTGGGCCATGGCTGACCATTCTGGAGCCCAGAGGCCTTCAACACCCCAGAAGCAAATTCGAAGCACAGATGATCCCAACTCCCGTTCCGAGCCGCCAGAGGTCTGGGTCACGGGAGGGCCCCAGAGGCTCCTGGGGGGTTCGGCTGGCCGAGAACGGGCCGGGATGCGCTTCGATCCAAGAATCTTCGCCCTTCGATTGCGAATCGATCGTATCGACGGGAACACGCCGAATAGCATCGATCGTAGAGTTTCGCTCCTCGAGTCCAAAGACCGGTGCGGCGGCAGTCGATCCCAATATTCCGTGCACATCGGCAGCCAGTGCTAGAAGTAGTCCGAGATGCACTCTCAACAACAGGCGCCCAGTGAAAACGTCTTGGTCTGCAACTCTACCGCAGAGGAAGACGAGGAGGAGGAGGAGGAGGAGGAGGAGGAGTAGGATGTCCACAACCGCTTGGGCTCAAAGGGGGGCTTCGAACAGCAAATCCGCCCCCCTCCCGCTGGGCCGCGGGCGGCTCGGCTGCGAGTCTACCAGGGCCAGCTGCCGCCAGGCGCCTCCTGCGGCAGCGGCGCTGCCGCGTCCGAGGCCGCGCGAGTCGCCGTGTCTCTCCGCCAGACTTGCAGCTTGCGGCCGACGAGCCGCGCCAGTGGAGCCGCCAGCGGCGCCAATGGGCGCCGCCCGCTCGCTCTGCGACTGGCAGCCTGTCGAAGATGAGCTCGCAGCGGGTATGTCGGCGGGCCTGGGCGGCCGACTTTCCAGCAGCTGGTGTACATTGACAGGGATTTCGTTCAGAGCGCGAAGGAGGCAGCCGCCAGCTCGAGGTCCACGGTGGTGGGCTCGGGCGTGAGCGAAGAAAGCACCAGGTTCAGCACCAAGGCCATGCTCGTGCTTCAGACAGCCAGCGCCCAAAGCAAGCTACCGTCCCAGCTGGACAGGTCAAAGGTGAGGAAGTTCCAGTCGTCCATCGAGCAACAGGGCCTCGACGTCTCGAGGTGGGGCGACCAAGGCTCGAAGGCCTTGGACCAGCTCTACTGGGAGACCATGGAGCAGAGGGGCTGCCATTTTGTCAAGGGCAGCGACGGCCGACTGGAGAGGGTGGTTCGTTTGGTGAAGGTAAAGCTGGTGGCCGATATATTCGGGGTCGAGCACACGCTGTACTCGCGCATGCAGTTCATGCACGACGGTCAGCAGGTGGAGCGCAAGCAGGTGCTGCTGAGAAAGCTCAGGTGGCGCATTCATCCTGACGACGACACGCTCAGCGCGGGGGACATTAAGGGCGAGGAGTGCCAGCACACGGAGGATTGGCGGGAAGGGGCCAGGACGGCGCTGGAGGAGCGTCTCGGGTTGAGCCAGGCGTGGCAGCAGAGTTGTTTGGTGGAGGACGTTCATGCACACACATTCCACAGAGAGGAGAACGTCAAGAGTGACGGCTATCCTGGACTCAACACTTCCTATTGCATCCATTGGATCGCGTTGCGGGTCGTTGACCCTTGCTCGCAGGCGGTGTCCTGCATCGGCCTGCCCAACGGGCTGGAGTTCGCCTCGTGCGACAACGACTTCTGCTTCGGCACACAGGGTATGGACGACCTCGGCCTCCCCATCGGCTCGCAGCTCAACATCTGGACTTGGGAGCGAGAGAAGAAGGACGTGACGACGAGCGTGGCTCGCCCGCTGCCGAAGCGCAGTCCCACGTCGGGCGTTCCCGAGGCGCATCTTACAGAGGTCGCGAGGTTCGTCAAGCGGGTGCCGTTGCCGGCGGTGTCCGCGCAGGCCCTGTCCGACCTGCAGCGCAAGCTCTCGAGCAGTTTGAAGTTCATGCCGCCCAGCTCGTCGTTGTGCTCGGCGATGGAGGGCAAGGAGACGGACTGGGCGAAAGCGAAGAAGATCGCCCAAAGCTTGCTGGACAGGAAGTACACGCTGGCGAAGTTTAGCGAGGATCTGGCGGCGTTCCCTGAGCTGCACCTGTACCTCCTTGACCACGCCAAGCAGCCGACCGATGATGACGCGCACGAGGCCGCTGGGATGGCCATGATGAGCTCTGGCCGGACCATCGGCGATGAGTATCAGCGCACCATCGGCACTTTTTATGCAATATTCTGGCTGCTGCGGCTGCACATGGATGGCAAGGAGGGATTCTGCTTCGGCGTGGACGAGGACTGGGTACCGCACAGCAGCAAGGCCGTGAACGACGTATACCTCGCGGACAAGCGTCTACTGTTTTTCCAGAAGGGCAACTGGAGCTACTTCGGGCAGCTTATGCGCGATGCTAAGCTGATATCAGAGGACGGGTGGGGGAGGGCCAAGGTGAACGAGAAGCGCGTTGTCTCCCTACTGGCCCTCACGGCCATCCACGACATCATGAAGATGGACATAATACTCCCTCAGGTCCAGCAACAGCATTCACCCTTCCGCGGGTACACTGTCGGGGACACGATCGGGGACCATGACCACGCTCTGAGCTACATCATGGCGTACTACCCGCACCTCTTGCCGTCCTTCAGGGGCTTAGGCGAGGACGAGCGCCGCGCTGTAGAGTTCACGCAGTGCAGGTTACAGTTCAACCACGGGTGGTTCGTCCAGGGCGAGGCGCCCCCAGGGGCAGTTTTTACCTGCTTCAAGGAGGTGCTGAAGGCAGAAAGTGTGCACGGCCGAATCAAGAAGGAAGATTTGGCTTTGTACTTCGTGCACTGGCTCACAGACCTCGCAGGGGCCGAGCCAACGCCACTCGGCGGGTGCGAGAAATTCGTGATCAAATTTCCGATGGTGGTGCTTAATAGCTTCCTGCGCTCCTTCGAATTCGTGGAACGGATCGTGGACGAGACTGAGACGCAAGTAATGGAGGAGTACCTCAAGATGAGGTGGTGCGAGAGTGTGCCCTCGCCAGGGGAGTTGCCGACCGGAGACGGCGCGGTTGCCAAGATGCGCCTTCTCTGCATGGCGCAGATGAACGCGGGGCTCGTGCTGAGGGCTGTGGACGAGGTCTGCACGGAGGACCGAGAGGTGCTCTACGCCGAGATGGCCCTCACAGGTTGTGCTGGTCAGCTTTACTCAGCTGGCATATGCCCCAAGGAGGTGCGCGAAAGGCCATACGGCCCGGCATTCCTGATCTACTACGGGCCCGCGTTCCTACAAAACATGGGCAACGACAGTCCTGCTGCGAAGATCAGGATGTTGGCCGAGATATACCGGCTCGCGCGCATCATTTGGCCAGCCCAGGCAGAGAAGGTAGCGCAGTACGTCACAATCCGGATAGATTGCATCAAGGAGATCAGCGTCGCCGACATACGCAAGGCGACGCTCAGCGGCGACAAATGGGTGATAGTCAAGCGCAACGAGACCGAGGCATTCGTGGAGCGATCCTCTCAGCGGAGACTGAATAAGATGATCAGGGCGAGGCAGCAGATGCAGATCCTTGAGGTCAGCAAGTTCGACGCAGATCCTAGCTGAAAGCAGCGGCCGCGGCTCAGCAATGACGGGTTGCGTGCGCGCATTTGCATTTGTCCGACACCAGCATTTCTGTCATGTATGAATGCGGGCATGGAGGTTTAACCGAATATGTTTTGGCAAAGGCCACATTTTGTTTCTGTCATCAATAGTTTCAGAAAGTGGGAGGGGAGTAAAGTTACAGAAAGTGGGGGACAGATGTAGGCGAGGAACACGGAACGTTACGTACGGCGGGGTGGGAAGGGTATTGACGATATTGTGTTCGCGTGAATCGGCTCGTGGATCGCGTTTTGATGCCGCACTTGGCGCTGACACCCAGCGCATCGCCTGAGCGGAGGAGGACGACGATGAGGCGTTGCGAGAATCGAGGAGCAGAGGTAGAGATGTTCGGGCGTCCGGGGCCGCTCCCGTGCTTCCGAAGGCCCCGGGAAGCTCTGGGGGGGATTCTCCTGCGGGCCGCCGTGGAGCTCCAGAGATCCCCGAGGACCCTCGCGAGACCTCCAGAATTAAGTCGGGCCTGTCCCCCTACAGGTGGATTTTCGACGAAAAATCAAACATATCCCAAAAATAATCAAAAAATAATCCAAAAATAGTCTGGGGACCATTTTGGGACTATTTTTGACCTCTTTGGGGCATTTTTGGGGTATTTTTCTTTTTGCGTCGAAAATCCCCCTGTAGGGGGACACGCCCGACTTAACCTGGATCGATTTCTGCAGAACGAGGAGGCGGCGGAGGACCGATTTGGCTGAGTTGTTTCAAATGTCTCTCGACTTGCCTTGCCAGGGCTGGTGATGTGCGACGACCTTCGGAGCCTTCGCATCCACTGCGCAGTGCAGTGGCAGGGGAGGATCGAGTTGTTCACCAAAAGCAGTGCTTGCATTTGGGGGATATTTCTCATGCTCTACGTTCTTGGAAGGGTGGTGTGCCGAGCGTTGGTTATACTGTGACTGATGATGTTGCACCACATACAGCGCACATCGGGCATGCAAGAGCCTACTGTTCGGGATCCGCCCTTGCAAGAAACAAGCATGTGGGGTGCTCTCGGAGCATGAGAAGACCTTCGGAGACGTCACAGTACTTCGACGGGCGTCCCAAGGCAGCTCGACAGCGAGAACGACGTAAGAAAACGGAGTCATCTGCGCTGGCATTCGCGCGTAAACCTCCCGCGTAAGGCCGCGCACAATCGCCCTCTTCTCCACGCGGTGTGCCTCGCTGGCGGCCCGCGTAAGCCACCGCGTAAGGTAGCTATGTCATCCCGCGTATGACCAGTTTATTGTAGTGGCCTCCGGCCAGTGCCGCCGATCCGGGGCGCTCCTGATGCTATTGTTGTTGAAATGGACGGTGACGACGACTACGGACGACCAACGGTAGATGAGCGGGATAATTACGACGACGACCGACGAAGGAGTTAATGACGACGACGACGAAGACGACGACGACGACGACGACGACGACGACGACGACGACGACGACGACGACGACTGACGGCGAACGGCTGCCGACGGCCGACGACCGACGACTGGTGACGGCGACGGGTGGAAGGTTCTTCGTTCATCGCTTTCGCTTCCGAGCAATACCAAGTCAGGCCGTGCACCTCTGGCCTGGCAGCACGCGAGTGAGCGCCTCTTGGGGCCTCTTGGTTCTTGGGGCTTCTTGGGGGCCTTTGGGGCCTCTTGGGGGCCTCTCGGGGTCCTCTTGGGGGCCTCTTGGGGACCTCTTGGGGGCCTCTGGGGGCCCCTTGGGGGCGCCTCGGGGGCATCTTGGGGGCTCTTGGGGTCATCTTGGGGTGGAGGACTAGAAGGGTCCGTTCGGATTCACCCTCTTGAGGCCATCTTGGGGGCCTCTCGGGGTCGTCTTGGGGGGCCTCCAGGGCTATATTGGGGCCCTCTTGGACCGTCTTGGCTCCTCTTGGGGGCCTCTTGGGCTGTCTTGGGGCGATCTTGGGGGCCTCTTGGGCCGTCTTCGGCGCTTCTAAGACTGAAAAGGCGATACTGTTAAAATGTTTCAAAACCTATTAGCAACTTTATTATTGTACCCTTTTGGGGCCCTCTTGGAGGTCTTCTTGGGATCTCCTTGACGCGTCTTGGAGGCCTCTTGGGCCGTCTTCGGAGCATATTGGGCGTCCAGGAGCGCTCTTGGGCCGTTTCGGGCGCCTCCTGGACCGTCTTGGTGGCCTCCTGGGCCCCTTTTGGCCCGTGTTGGGGCTGTTTGGGGTTCCCGGGTGGGGGGGTGAGAAAGGGTGGACCCGATGACCCCCCCCCCTCCCCCCTCCTACCTTGGCAGAGCCACCCCGGCCACCCCCCAGCAGAGCTGAAGCTCAGATTGTAGCTTTCTTAAACTCACACGCCGGATCGGCGGATTTTCGTCACTCACGTACCCCTACCTCCTCTCAGGAGGGAAAAAAACACACACAAACAATGAATCGTCGATTCCCAAGAAAAAATGCGAAAATATGGGAAGTGGGGGGGAAGACAGAAACCCAGAACATATTTGAAAATATGGAGAATCCTGGGCTTTGTATGTATTTATTTGTGTGTTTGTAGGCCCCTTCATCCTCTTGCAATGGTCTGGCTCCACGCAGGGGCCACGGCCCCAGCCCCGGGCGCACGGCTCCTCCTGCGCGAGGACCGCCACGGCAATCCGCCACAGGCCCGCAGACGCTGTACCGCAGCGCTCGGAGGCCACGGCTTCAAGCCTGGAACGAGGTTTGGTTTGGTTCGGCTGTGCACGGAGACAGGGTCCAGCTCTCTCTGCCGGGTGAGCACCTACCCCATTGGGGCCCGATGGTCGACCTTTGAGGAGGAGGAGGAGGAGGAGGAGGAGGAGGAGGAGGAGGAGGAGGAGTAATAGGAGACGAAGGTGGTTTGGGGGGCCAGAGGTCTCTAAAGGTCTCCTGAGATTGCAAAATGCTTCCACAGGCCCAAGAAAACAAAAATGTTCACAAAAAATGTCATCAATCCTGCAGGAGGCGGAGGAGAACGAGGAGGAGGAGGAGGAGGAGGAGCACCCCCCCTCGGCAACTGTCCGCCAGTGGCGTTAGGGTGGGCTCGTGCTCGCGCGGAACGGCCAGCCTCCCGCGGCCGCCCGCCCGCGCGCGTGCGCGAACTGGGGACCGCAGACGCCTCCGAGACAGAGGAGGAGGAGGAGGAGGAGGAGGAGCAGGAGCAGGAGCAGGAGCAGGAGGAGGAGGGGGAAGAGGCGGAGGAGGAGGAGGAGGAGGAGGAGGAGGAGGAGGTCCTTGCCTCCCGACGTCCACCCCGCCAGAAGGAGACCTTCAGCGTGGGAATTGCTATCCAATGCACACGGATGCCCATGGTGTTTTGCTTCCTGTAGGGCCCCGTGCGCACGCTCATTGCCCTGCGTTTGCTGCAACACTTGGTGTCCAGCCTGCTATGGCCTCCAGCAAGAAACCTCCTCTTCATCATCTTCCACCTCGTCCTCCTCTACAATGATCTTGCGGCATTACTACAATGTGACATTCCACACACACACACACACACACACACACACACGCGTGCCATTCAAAGGCTACGGCATGCACATGGCATGCAATGGTGCGCTGTGATATCTCATTGTGTGCGATGCAATGATCCGCGAGACGTGCTTTGACTACGGAACGCTTGACAGCGTGGACCCCAAGCAGTGAGCTCTTGCACTCCGGATGTGTACTCCATGTGATGCAATCCGTGTGATGCAAGGTCTGAGGTACATCTACGTGGTGCAAGCTCTCAGTGTGTAACCTAGGCGGTGCAATTCGTGTACGATTTATGTTTGGAGATTTGGAGCTGCCAACTTCAATGCTCGAGCAAGCATCACACCCACTCATCTGAAATTGATTGGCGAAACCCAACAAGCGCAATAACGCGATGATGCTTATCATGCAGATCCCTGATTCCAGCGGGCGAGTGATGATGGTGACCACGACATTGACGTTGACGACGGTGAAGATGATTATGGTAATGGTGATGGTGGTCGCGATGATGGCGAAGGCGACGACAATGACGATGACGGTGATTATGACGACGGTGGTGATGATGACGACGACGTTGACGAGGTGATGGCGATGGTGTGAGTGAGGATGATTAAGAACCGCACGCGTTCCGAAAGTCTGGCACGTTCTTGACTGAAAGACGAGTGGTCTTGCACATGTGTTCTTGAGCACATCGATGTGCACTCCTGCGGAACGGCCAGCCTCCCGCGGCCGCCCGCGCGTGCGCGAGCGCGAACTGGGGACCGCAGACGCGTTTGCGAGACAGAGGAGGAGGAGGGGGAGGAGGAGGAGGAGGAGGAGGAGGCGGAGGAGGAGCAGGAGCAGGAGGAGGAGGTCCTTGCCTCCCGACGTCCACCCCGCCAGGAGGAGACCTCCAGCGTGGGACTTGCTATCCAATGCACGCGAATGCCCATGGTTTTTTGCTTCCTGTAGGGCCCCGTGCGCACGCTAATTGCCTTGCGTTTGCTGCAACAACTGGTGTCCAGCCTGCTGTGGCCTCTAGCAAGAAACCTCCTCTTCATCATCTTCCACCTCGTCCTCCTCTACAATGATCTTGCGGCATTACTACAATGTGACATTCCACACATACACACACACACACACGTGCCATTCAAATGCTACGGCATGCACATGGCATGCAATGGTGCGCGGTGATATCTCATTGTGTGCGATGCAATGATACGCGAGACGTGCTTTGACTACGAAATGCTTGACAGCGTGCACCCCAAGCAGTGAGCTCTTGCACTCCGGATGTGTACTCCATGTGATGCAACCCCTGTGGTGCAATTTCTGAGGTCCATCTACGTGGTGCAAGCTCTCAGTGTGTAATCTATGCCGTGCAAATCGTGTACGATTCATGTTTGGAGACTTGGAGCTGCCAACTTTAATGCTCGAGCAAGCATCACACCCACTCATCCGAAATTGATTGGCGAAACCCAACAAGCGCAATAACACGATGATGCTTATCACGCAGATCCCTGATTCCGGCGGGCGAGTGATGATGGTGACCACGACATTGACGTTGACGACGGTGAAGATGATTATGGTGATGGTGATGGTGGTCGCGATGATGGCGAAGGCGACGACAATGACGATGACGGTGATTATGACGACGGTGGTGATGATGACGACGACGTTGGCGAGGTGATGGCGATGGTGTGAGCGTGGACGATTAAGAACCGCACGCGTTCCGAAAGTCTGGCACGTTCTTGACTGAAAGACGAGTGGTCTTGCGCATGTGTTCTTGAGCACATCGATGTGCATTCCTGCGGAACGGCCAGCCTCCCGCGGCCGCCCGCGCGTGCGCGAGCGCGAACTGGGGACCGCAGACGCGTTTGCGAGACAGAGGAGGAGGAGGAGGAGGAGGCGGAGGAGGAGGAGGAGCAGGAGGAGGAGGAGGAGGAGGTCCTTGCCTCCCGACGTCCACCCCGCCAGGAGGAGACCTCCAGCGCATGTGTTCTTGAGCACATCGATGTGCGCTGATGTTGACATGCGCGCGCGGGGGCGTGCGCGCGTGGCCCGCACGGATCTGCATGGCATCGTTTGGCAGAGCTGGCGGGCGCGCGGTGATCGGCAAACGATTTCGGACTGCACGCGCGGGTGGCCTGCACTGCACGCGCGTCGGACCGAATCACAAAAAAAATGCGGTCTCGTCTGGTCTGGTCGAATGCGCGCACATGCAGTTTGCAAGTGCAGCTACGCTTCGAAATAATGTGTTCGACAGCGTATGGCTGAAGCCCGTTTGGCACAAACGGTGTGGTAAGAATGTTGGCATGGGCGCCCGCGTGAGAGCCGCATGGCGCGATTGGCGACGGAATCCTTGATCACGCGAGCAGAAGGTCAAAGCGAGTGCAGCGCATGGTTTTTACATGGATGAGGGGGTCGAGGGGTTTGGCTGGGATGCTGTAAGTTAATGTTGGGGATGGGCGATCGTGCACAACAATGGGCACACGTGCCATGGCGGGAAGAGGGAAGAGGACGAGAAAGACAGGGGGGCGCCAGGAGGGAAGAAGGGAAGAAGAGGAGGAATCGAGGAAGGAAGAACAAAGGGTCAGGGCGGAGGGGCCGTGGACTGCCTGAACCAGGGGGGCGAGGCTGGCTGATCGGGGCAGCGGGGCGGTGCCGTGCACGCGGAATGAAGATGTCGGGGCCGAGGGGTCGCAGGGCCGCTGGGATTGCGTACGGGAAACAAACGTCGCGGTGGAAAGGGCACCGTTACGGCGTGGGGCGGTACCGCGCGTGCGGGGTTGGGCCGAGGGGTCGCGAGGCTGCTGGGAGGGAGGTGGCAGGGGCCGTGATGTCCGAATCTCTTATGTTGGTGAAGGAGGGCGGGGCCTGTTGAGGTGGTCGCGGGCACTGTGCCGTGCGGGAATTTCTGTCGATGGGAAGGGGGCGCGCTGGCTGATTGGGAAAGTGGGTCAGGGTTGTCTGGGGAGGGGGGCGGTGCCAACGAGGGCCTACTGGGAGCGGGGATGGTTGATCGGGGCGGAAGGGGCACTGCAGTACGCAGTGGTCGGGGCGGGGGCGGCGCAGAGCCGCTGGCGCAGGGCAGGCGGAGGAGCAGGTCGAGGCGGAAGAGGTGGGGCGGGCGCGCGGGGGCACCGCGCCTGCTCTCGGACATCGGGGCGGAAGGGGCGCGGGGCGGACGGGAGCGGGGTAGACAGGGTCGGCTGATCGGGGCGGAGGGGTCGCGGCTGCGGCGCGGGGTGGGTGTCGCGCGTGCCGAAGCAAGGCGGAGGGGCGGAAGGGCGCGGGCGGTTGCGGCGCGGGGCGGTGCCGTGCGTGCGGAATTCAAACGTCGGTGCGGTGGGGCGCGAAGTTGTTGATGGCGGCGCGGAGACGGGGGGGCGGCGCCGCGCGTGCGGAATGAACGGCCCCAAGAAGCCTCAGGAGGCTTCAGGAGGTCACATGAAGCCCCAAAAGGCCACAGGTGGCCCGAAGACTCGAAATGAAGTTCTTGGACGCCTCAGGAGGCTCCAGGATGCTCCAGGAGGCCAGAGGAGGCCACAGGAGGCCCCAGGAAGCCACAGGAAGCCCCAGGAGGCCCCAAGAGGCTCCAGGAGGCCCAAGGAAGCACCAGGAGGCCCCAAGCGGCCACAGGAGGCCACAGGAAGCGCCAGGAGGCATCAGGAGGCCAAGAGGCCCGAGGAACAGGAGGTTTCAGAAGGCCACAGGAGTTGCTCCCATCCCCGGTGTTTCACACATGGTCCTATAGATTGGGCGTTTCTTGGGGCACGATTGCTTGGTGTCTTACATATGTTTCAATAGATTGTCCTACCCCTGCGGCTCCAGTCCTAAGTGTTTTACGTTTGCGCCTATCGATTGGGCCTCCCCTGGTGCACGAATCCCCCCCAGGAGGCCCCAAGAGGCTCCAGGAGGCCCCAGGAGGCCCCAGGAGGCCACACGAGGCCCCAGGAGGCTTCAGAAGGCCACAGGAATCGCCAAGCGGCCCCAAGAGGTTCAAAGAGGCCCCAGAAGGCCCCAGGAAGCCCCAGGAGGCCCCAGGCCTATGCGCAGAGACTCATTCGTACCACTGAGACTCGTTCAAATGCCGACTCATTCACAGTTAATCTCGTTCCCCGTCCATCAAAACCCAAGCCCGTTTATATTCGAAGGCTCTTGCGCCTCGACACTCACGGCGGAAAGGTCCATGCAAATAGATGCACAGATGGGGAGCTCCACGCACTGAACAAGTTTCTGTGCACGTGCACTGTTCCACGGTTGCAAGGTCGACGGGGAAACCGAAGTTCCTGGGAGCAGCCGTTAAAGGAAGACCCGGGGAATTCAGAGGTAGTGAGTCATCCCGGCGGATGGAACATCTCGGACGTGCAAGTGCGTTTCAGCGTCGACGCATAACTGCGCGACTACTGGCCAGGCCCAGGCAACGGCGCGCTGGACCGCGAGAGAGATGCATGGGGAGGAAAAGACTTTGACAATTGGTTTGCGGCGGTCCGTACGTCACGAGGCGAAGAGAAAAATGTTTTGTTGTCCAGACGACCAGATGCGCGAGAACGGCTGTCAGGAGAAGGGCGCAGCGCGCAGAATGCCGCACGCGCCGAGTGCAAGGAGAAGGTGGACACGCCAAGGCGGTGGAGGACCGCTGCAGTCCCAAGAGTGGCGCGCAGCAGAGTTGCGAATGATTCGGTGGCGTCTTATGCACCAGATCGAATGTACAATAAGGGCATGAGGGTGACGGAGATGGTACGCTGCAGCCCGTGCATTATGTTGATTATTTGGTTTTCGCTGGAGGAGAAGAAGAAGAAACGATCCGCAGCGGTCCACAGCGGGCGTTCAGCAACGCGGGGAAATGCCATCAGCTTCATGTTACCATGGCAGGGGGTAGTGCAAGAAATCCGCCAGCTGGAGGGGGGAGGGCGGCAAGTGGGCGAATCGGGATTGTCGATCGCGGGCGATCAGTAGGGCTCGGTCGCCCAGAGTCTTTTAAAAAACCAACGATGCCATTACATAATGCCAACATTCCTCGCTTCGCTCATCAAGCGAACGCGCGGCGCGAGGTTGCGAGGCGCCACATCAGGATGATGATGAAGCGCGGTCACGGGGCGCACGCAACCGTCAACTTGGCAGCCATGGAGGCGAAGGCAGAGCAAATGCCGAAGGACGGCGCGCCGCCGGACATCACCTGGCCGCCACCGCGCGATACGTCGCCAGACAAGTTTACGGCGCAGAAGGTTGCGACGCCCTGCGACTGTTCGCGAGATTCGGCGGAGGCGTCCACCCACGACGCGGCGTCGAGAACTCCGAATGCCGCCACGATGGAGAAGTCGTCGGTGGACGAAGTAGACGCGAACAGGCTGCGGGAGGCTGCGCTGGAGCACCTGCCCGGCAGGTCGCCCGCCGAGAACGAGAGCGGAGTCGCGGACGCAGCGTCGAGCGTCGAGACGGCTGCATGCACGACAGAATTACAATGTTTCGCGCTGCGCCTAGATTGCACGCGGACGGGGGGGCCCGACGGGCACGATTTCCCACGCAGCGGGCGCGGGAACGAGCGCGCGCTCGCAAGGGCGAGCAGAGCGGCTGACAGAGCGGCGAACGCGGACTCGGAGACGGCGCAGCGTCGGTTTGGGAGGTCATCGAGTCGGACGCGCCCCGCGTTCGTTACGTGGCGCATACTTTATTGCAAACGAAAAATCAATTATTTCCTCTGTTTTGGGGGGCGGCGATTCCGCCCTGTTCAATTTGTGGCGCGGGGGCGCCGGAGATGCCGGAGCGGTCGGAGCTTGCGACGCGGGCCAGCGGCGCCCTGCGCGGAGCGCAATGTCGCCACGCATCACGACGCGCCGGGCGGAGCCCCAGTTTCAGCGCGAGCGGGGGCGCGGCTTTCACATCGTCGTCTGTCTTGTCCCAGGGCGCCGCAAACACGGCGCAATCCGTTCGCCGGGCGGACTGCCAGAAGGACGGACAGACAGCATTCGCAGGGTGAGTTCAAGAAGGCGGCAGCCAGCATTGCCGACGCCTCGCACGGCACGCACGAGGATCCGTCGACAGGGAAGCCCGCGAACATACGAAGGGAAACTCTCGATGCCCAGGCGCGCACAGTGTCTGGACCCTGTTGCGAGGCGACTGACTGCCGGGGCGAGCGCCGTCGATCGCAAGATCGACGGCACAAACGAGGTGCTGGCGCTCATGCGGCGCGACGCCCGCGCGGCTCGGATCGCGCATGGGGCGCCGACATGTGTCACAATGTCTCTGGACGAGAGACACAGCCAGACAACGATGCGGCTGTCGCGATCGCAACAACGGGCCCCCGTGAATCGTCGCGCGGCGCGAGCGCTGCACGGGCCCACGCACGGGGGGCCGCGGGGGCCATAGCTGGGGCACGCGCGAGACGCAGCTGGAGACGCCACGCCGCGCCAAGGGATTGACGCGAGGAGGCGGGAGATAGCGAATCGGGCACTGGCGCGGTAGAGGGCGAGGACGACGTGGACATGGCAGCGCCGATTGCGATCTCGGCCGGTGCAGGTCCCACGTCGGACGAGCAGACAGCAGTTCTAGCTCGGGGCCCGCTGGCGGGCGTCGATGGATTTTGGGTCATAGTGGGCTTCGTATTTGAATTTCGGCATTGTCCGAAATGCCGAGTTTTCGAATGCGCGGACTTGCTCGGCAGCAACGCGACGGCGGCGGGCGAGCGTTTGGGCCGCGTGGACGGAGTGCATGGTAGCATCGAAGTTCCGAAGTCGGCTGGAAGTTTGCATTTACACGTGCAAGTCTTCACTCAGGCTTCCACAGCCATAGACAGAGGCACGCTCGTCGCCAGGAGCACGCCGACGTGGAAGGGTGGAGGCATTGGAAACCAGAGGCGGAGAAGGCCTGGCCCACGCACCAGGAGACGACGGGTCTGGTCGCGGCGCCAGAGCTCCCACAGCAGCGCGCCCAGCGGAGCGCGAGAGGCGGGCGGGGGCAGAAGCAGACGAATGAGCGCGCGTCGCCAGGAGCACGCCGACGTGGAAGGGTGGGGGCACTTGGAAACCAGAGGTGGAGAAGGCCTGGCCCACGCACTAGGAGACGACGGATCTGGTCGCGGCGCCGGAGCACGCACGCAGCGGCGCGCCCAGAGGCAGAAGAACGGCCGGCTGTACCAGCCGCTCGCACGTGCCTGCTGAGTCAGAAAACGGACAGCAGGCCAGCGAGGAAGGCCGAATGCGGCTTCAAGAATATTTGGGCGTCCTGGTGCAAAGGGGGCAGGAGTTCCGTCGGAACCACGTGCACCAGTGGAGCAAGCGTTTACAGCGCATGGCACCGCTCGCACACTGTCAAAGAGAAGGACGACACGACGCAGCGCGAGAGGTTCTTCCCGCGCACGTCGTGGCTGACAGATCGCGCGGCGGCGCCGCGCCGCGGTTTTTTTCAAAGCTCGCGGCATGCCCCGAGCAGGTAGGATAAACATAACTGGGTGTTCGGACGGGCCCACGAGCGGGGAATACCTGAACGGCATCCCCAGCGCTGCTGAGCGGCGCGGTAGAATTGAATTTCTGCGCATCCCGGACAGGTTTTGGGTGAAGGAAGCCACGCGCGATAGGTGCGTCTGCGACCAGCGGCGCTGGGAAACGGATCGGCCCGTGGACATTGGCGCCGGCAGCTCGGCGAGCGCGGCGCGCAGCGGCGGGGTGCGCAGCGGACTATCAGATCAAGCTGCGCGACCCGTCGTTCAACTTGGCGGGGGACATCAGAAAAAGGCCACCACGCGCTGGCCGGGCAGACGAAGGACAGGACCGCGGCCCATCGAGCGCGAAGAGATTTCTCAGTGATATGCACGGGAGAGGCGCAGTGCGGTCAGCGCAGGAAAGTGCGAACCTGCGCGCGCACAGAGACACGAGAGACGTGACCAGCGACGGGAGCATCAAGATTGCGAAGACTGCATTGGCCCCAGGGAGCAGCAGCAATATGCTTGGCCGAGCAGCGCGGCGCACACTGGGAAGGCGCGCCCGCGGGAGCGACGGGGACGGTGGCAGCGGATAAACGGGAGGGGTCGAGAGAAGGCTCGAATCGCATCGAAGCATCCGACGCACTTGCAAGGCGCGCGCCCAATGGGCTAACCAAGGTCGCCCGACCTGGCGCCTCCGTCGCTGCCCGGGCCCTTGCGACACTGGCGCGCGGAATCGGCGGCATTCTCGCGCAGCCAAGCGGAGAATGTCGGCTGCTGCCAGAGATGAGTACCAGGCGATGCTGACGTCGTCCGAGGTCTAGCAGTCTCGCGAAGCAGACTGGGAGAAAGTGGAAGCTGGCGAGGGCGGGGCGCAGATGGGGGCGCAGTTGACAGCAGGAACGGATTAGTTCAGGAAGGTGGGAGTTTTTCGTGGGCTCCGTTCCTGGATGTTCCGGAGATGGAAACTCCCAGGCACTCGCGGGTGCTCGCGCGGAACGCGCGCCCGAGGAGCCGAGTTTTCACCGGGCGCAGCAGCCAAAGCACGGGGCGGGGGGAGAGGATAGGAACGGTCTGTCGTTGATAGTACAACTTCGTGCTTTCACGCTGCGTGACGACGTGGATTGTGGAGCGCCACGCCTGCGGGATTTCCGCGGAGCGCGTGGGTCGCGGGCGGAGGCGTCGTTGGAATGGTTGAAGAAAGGCATGCCGCGCGCGGAGACGCGTCCAGAACTACACGGGCGTCGTGGACCTCCGACCAGTCACGGACGAGGATTTCGTCCTGCACGAGGCCGAGTTGCATAGCGACGAAGAGCTAGACCCGATAATGGTGGACGCGGCCGCCAGGCGGAGGACGCACGCGGGAGGCATGCCCATGGAGAAAAGTACAGAAGATCGAACGCAGCGGCGGAGGGCGAAGAACAGAGAAAAACAATGGGAGGCGACGGCCAGGGTCGACAACGCGCGAGGCGAGGGCGTCGGCCGAAAAAGCGGGCAACGACAGTAGCGCGGAGGGGGCGAGGCGTTGGAGTGGGGCGACGCCGCAGCGTGGGAGGCGCAGGCGGCAACCGGGGCGACGAGGGCCCAAGAAGGAAGCGGGCGGGAGAAGCGGAGGGCGGCCCGCAGGCGGCGGCGGGGAAAAAGGCAACGGCTGCGAGCGCACGAAATGGGAGGAACAGGCCTGCGAATGGCGAGCTGAACGCGGGCCAACGCAGCGGCGTGGAGAAGGTAGCGGATTGGGCTCTAGCGCGGAAATGCGCGTCACCCGCGCGGGGAAGCACAATGGGCAAGAGGCGCACCGACGTGCATCCTTTCTTGCGGGCACTGCACGGCCGTCCTGGGACTGCGAAAAGCTTCGTCCTAGACACGATCGGGAAGGAACTGTTCAAGAATGAGATGAGGTGGACGCGCGGCGTAGACTTCCAGGTGGCAGTGCTGCAGGCGACAAACGCGTCAGAATAGGACGGGGATGCGATTCACAGTGATTTCGGCACGGACGCGGCGAACGCGAAGGAGCAGAGCGCTGGGGGCGATGGAAGCGCACGCACGGAGAAGGAGACGAAGACGGAGATGACCGCGCAACGAATGTCGCAGGGGAAGTGGCCGACTGTAGACGAAGTGAGCATGGTGAGCGCGAGCTTCGTGGCGGAGCTCGGTTCGCATCCGCGGTCGCGCATGTCAGCAGCAGGCGACACGACGGTAGGAGGGGGCGGCGTGGACAGGCCATTCGGCGGCGCGCACGCCTCGTTCTGCGGGGAGTCTTATCAGCCCGAGCCGACGTCGGGAGCAGCCATCAACGCGGTGCCCACATCATATCTGAAGAAGGCGAGGAAGCACGCGCATGATGCCACTGAGGGCCACGGGCAGCACATCTTCTGGGGAGCTAGAGGCGAAGGGACAGCGCAGGGAATGACCGAGCTGACGGAGCGCATGCGCGTGGAGGGCCCGGACGAGTGGTTCCGTGGAATGCAAAAGGAGTTTCGCCGAGGCGCGCTGACTGAACGCGCGCGCAATTTCCTGCACGGCAGACTAACGGACGCACCAGGGTCGCGGGCGAACGGCGCGACGCAGCGCGGGGACGTGCGTTGCAGAGAAAACGCAGAGGAAATTGCCGACAAGAACGGCCTGGAGCGCGAGTTGTGCAAAGCAGAGCGAGAGAAGAACGTCGCTGGAAGACGGCGCATTGTTGAAGAAGTTGCGAATTATGCCAACCTGGACAATCGGGAAGCAGGGAGTCGCGCAGTCGGCGAAGGAGAGAGGGGCACAGCTGCTATGGGTCGCAGCCAGAGATCGCCCGTGCCATGGGGGGGAACAGAGACGGCCGCACACAGTGGAAGACAAGATACGATGGTGGGGCTACCACGACAAGAAGTTCGCAAGCTCGCCGAGGTGGCTTCCGCTGGCGAAGGGCATGCCAGTGGCGCTGGGAGGTCACCTGGGCCGATCGAAGAAGCAGCTCCCGCGGGGGCGCACGGCGACGGCTCAGAGGTGGGCGTTGCACGAAGGCGAGGTCGTGGGAGATGACGACGAGGAGGCGCTGGTGCAATTGCCCGAGGTGGCTGCGCTTGACTTTCACATCAAGGAGTGGCACTTGCCAGGCCAGGAGCCGGCGTGGCATCCAATCTTCCCAACAAAGGGGCGCCAGCGGTTTTTGGACAGGTCTCGGAAGTACACTGCGTTAAATGTCAAGCGCGCGCAGTCCACGATCACCACGTCGTCGGCCGCGACGGCGAACGCCGCGCAGGGGCAGACAACGAGCGCAGCGATAGCGGACTTGGGAGAGGACGCGGCGCAGTATGGAGGTCAAGCCACGCGACCATCACGCGGATGCGACGGAAGGGAAAGGATATTACGCCCCATCTTTTCGACATGAAGCCATACAATGTCGGCGGAATGACGGGCGCGCAGAAGGTGTTGGCGGCGGTGCGAGGTGACCAGGTGGATCAGGGAGAGTGGGAGGCGAAATTGGTGCCTCGAGACGAGTGCGGGCGGTGCAGACGGAGGCTGCTAAAAAGGCGTTCACGAAGTTTGAGTTCCAGACGGAGAACAGGCCGGCGCTCTGTAAACATTGCATTGCGGTGATGCAACACGTTGACGAAAAATGGCACAAGACGTGCAAGGGGCGGGCAACCACGGCGAGAAGCGATGGACCAATGCGGCATGACGGCGACCGCGGCGGCAAGGAAGTAGGCAACCAGAAGGAGCCAAAAGCGAAGCAGAAGTCGCACAGCGGAAAAGAGCGACGGCACAGTCTGGTGTCCGAACGACAAGTGTCTGCTTGCTTTCAAAGACAAGGAAGAGATGTCGGACACACAGAAGAATCACAACGAAGGTGGGGAACGGCTTTGTCGGAGATGCGCGAATGAGCGCGAGAAGTCCACGCGCGCGCCGAACAACCGCAAACGAAAAGCAGAGGCAGAGACGGAGCCGCTGAGATGCTGCGTGCCAGGATGCGGGGACTTCTGCGGAAATTGGGCATCTGAGCCACAACCAAGTGAGGGAGCACCGGGCGAAGAAAGGAACCATAATTGTTTGCGGGGCATGTGACAAGCAGGGCTTCACCGCGAAAGGCGTGGTCGATGCGGCGAAGCGAGGCGCTTGAAGAATACTTTCCCCGTCAGGAACACACCATACCCGTCAACAAGAATCGGAGCATTTCTCACGAAAGGCGAAAATCGTGCGCGAGGACGGTAGGTCTCGGGCCCACGGCGCGCAATTGGGAAGCGCACATGTGTTCGGGCACATGCGCGAGTCAGCTGCCGAAGTCTGCATTTGCGGAAAAAGACAAGCTTTGCGCGTGCGAACACAAACGGGAAGTTGAAGTGCAAGGCGTGCACGCGATCCGCGTACTGTTTTCCATGCAGAAGGTCCAAGGTCGTTGTGGGAACACGTGCGTGATGACGAGGAGAACGAGGAGGATGATGGATCAAATTGCAAGAGGGCAATGGTGGGGAAGATGGGGATGGTGATGCTGATGATGATGATGATGATGATGATGATGATGATGATGATGACGGTGGGAGTGATGACGATGATGTCGGAAGGAGGAGGAGGAGGAGGAGGAGGCGGAGGCGGACGGGGAGGAGGAGGAAGAGAAACAGGAGGATAATGAAACGACTTTCTGGGGGCCTGTTGGGTTGCTCTTGAGACCTCCTGGCTGTCCTCTTGGATGTTTTGGGGCTGTCTTGGAGGCCTCATGGGGGCCGTCTTGGGCCATCGCAGACCCATCCCATGCCGTTTTGGGCGAATCCTGGGTTGCCGTCGACTGACACTCGGAGGCCAGAGCGGGCTGTCTGGGGGCCACGACGGCCGTCTTGGTGGCCGTCTTCGGCGTATTGGAGGCATCTAGGGCTGGTGTTGGGCCCTCTGAGGGTCGTCTTGGAGGCCTCTGGAACCCCCTGGAAGCCATCTTGGAGGCTTTTTGGAGCGACCATAGGGCCTCTGGGACCGTCAGAAGGCAGAAATATAGGAACACGAAAAGCTGTCAAAAACTAAAGAAACGTTGCAAATGTTGCACAATTCCTGCATGAGTAATGTCCTCCAGGAGGCAGCTGGGTCCGCCTTGAAAGCAGTCGGGGGGGTTCTTAGGCCGTCTTGGGCCATTTTGTGGCCATCTGAGTTTGTTTTGGACGCATTTTGGGCCGTCATTCTGCGATTTGGAGCCCATCTTGGGCCTCTGTGTGGCCAGGGACCCCCTCTGACGAGTTCACCTGGCGGCCGTCTGCGGCCGGGGGGGGGGTCGAATTCCCGGTTTGGGATCTTTGGGGGGGGTTCTGGGGGGGGGATCTCACACGCTTGGAGACCCACAAGGGGTCGGCGGATGTGGTTGCCAGTTGTCTACAGCGCTGGTGGGCCATGATTTGCCAGGCGGCGCTCTGCTATGCATTGATATGCCGGACTACGATGCGCATAGCATGGCACACCAGTGCATTGCACCTGACTGCACGGCTTTGCGCACATGTGGCTCCAGCAGGAACAGTACCCCTACTTCGGGTCGCGCACGCATGGCTCTGACCATGTCGCCGCCTCTGGCTCCTGTCGCATCTTCCTCCTCTTCTTGCTCCTCCCCACCCTCCTCCTCACAAGTGGCGCCTTTGCAGCGGGCGACACCCTAAGAGCTCAAAGCGGAGCCATGTGGCGTACGTACCAAGCCCCGACCCCTATCAGACAAGCGGCCTAAAGTGCTCACATTCGAGCGTTCGAGTCGCCATAGCGAAGGCGAACCCTTCCCGAAGCCGTGCGACGGTCCTCCTCACGAGTGGCCCGCGGTACATAGCAACAAGAAGCCCTCGGTGCAGCGGGCGCCCAGGGAGCCCGACGGCCCAAGGCGACCCGCCGAGGTGGCCGCAGGAGGGGCGAGGCCAGGGATCTGAAGCCCACCACGAAGGACCCCAGGCCTCAAAGAGCTCCCCATGTCGAGGAAAAAAAATGGTACGAATCGGTGGCGAGCGAGAGGGAAAGTGAGAAGGAGGAGGCCTCCTCGGAAGGCAGCGGGACTTCTTAGAAACTCTACGGCCTTCTGAGTAAGTGTTCTGCGTCTTGGAGGACGGCTTAGGAAGCTTCTCTGAAGGCTTGGGGACTTCCGAGCCTTCTGAGAAGACCTTCTCATTCTCACTTCCCCCCTCGCTCGCCGCCGATCAAGGAGCTCCCCATGTCGAAGAAGGGAAACGGCATGAACATAAACTTCTGGAGGTCCGCGCGGACCTCCGAATGATTGTGTCTGTTGGGTTGTGTATCATTACGTCTTGCTTTGCACTACGCAGCTGGCCGAACTCACCAATTGCGGCGTGGGATTTGGAAGATCCTGACCCGTACCATCCTGATCGGGATGGGCAGCAAGGCCGTGAGGGCCATACAGGAGGAGGCCAGACCGTTCGCGCCGGGAGCCCAGAGTTTGCTCGCCAAGGTCGGCAGGTGAAAGGTAGGAGCGAAGTAGGGCCAGGGGGGGTGCACAGGGTCGCAGAGTCTCGGGCGGGAAAGGGCGCTGCCGCAAAGGAACGGCGCGCCCACGGGCCCCGGTGCCCCACGGCGGTCGCGGCCATGCTCGAGGCGTTCATGGGCGAGTAGGTCGGCAGGGGTCAAAAGGCAGGCGTCGGAAGCGTGGGCCATGGCGACGGTGGGCGAACCTCCCAACTCCGCCAAGCTGTCCAAGCTCGAAAATTGCCACGCGGGTGGCACGAGGTGTGGGCCGGTGCGGGCTTCGTGGGGGGAAAGACTTCGGCGTGCAAGGATATCCGAGAGCGGGCCGATGCGGGCTCTGTCGAAAGAGATCTCTCGGCAGTCGATCGGCAGGGCGACTGTGGAGGGCCGTAGGGGCGGCGGCGGAAGCCCTTGGTTTCTCCCCGTCGGTGGAGGAGGGTCCGCCCCGTGCGGTGTCCCCGAGGCGCACCCTTGCGACGGCAGATTTGGGTCCGCCGTCGAATACGACGGGCAGCTCTCCGACGGGAGTGAGATCTCGGGCAGGGATGCGTGGCTGCGCACTGTGCTGCGCCTGTGCCCGTGGCTGTGCAGCCACGGCACCAGGAAGACAGCAGCCGCATCAGCAGGCATGGGCACCGGGCACGTACACATCGCGCGGCGTCGTTGCCGGGTGCTGTTTTCGCTTCGCCTCTCTTGTCGCTTGCTCCCTCGTCGGTCCCTCGGCCCTCGTGCAGGGGCTACGTTCGCTTGCCAGTTCGTCGGCAGCGGGGTCGCGTGCGAACGGACGAAAGGTCGCTCTCACCCTGGCGCCGCTCATATTCCGCCTGAGAGCGGGGCGCCTCGCGCTCGGGCGCGTGGCATGCGGTCGGACCGAGGTACAAGATCGAGGCCGTTTCTGGGAGGGTACCCTGATGCTCTTCGTGTTTGTTGGGTTTTCTTGTGCATCTTGGGGGAGGGTGCCCTCGAAATGTTTTTCGGTTTGGCTTGGGGAGGGTCTCATGTCATTGAAGGATGACCGTCTGTCCTAGGTCTGGCCGTATTTGTCGTTCGCCAGTTTGACGCCAGCGGGGTCGCCCGCGGGTGGGCTGGAGGACCTGTTCGCCGAAGCGCAGGCCGGAGATTCCCGAAGGTTCCGCTCCTACTTGTGAGCAGCCCATGTTTGCTCTCTTCCAAAAGTGGTCGAAAGTGGGGCGGCCTTCCGTTCTCTAGGTTGGCGCGCGCGCGAGTCCCAATGCAAAGTTGCGCCAGCATTGGTTCTTATGCTATGGGAGGGAGGGTGGGATTGGTCGGGGACCTCAGAATCGCTCGAGCTGGCTAACCTGTTGTTGCTCCTCCTGCTCTAACTCCTGCCCCCCCCTCCTCGCCATGCCCTCCCGCTTCCTCCTCGCCTTCATTGCCCTCCCCCCCTTCCTCCGCCTCACCATCCTCCTCCTCGCCATCTTTCTCGCTTCATACTCCCCCTCCGCGCGCGCGGGAGAAGAGGCAGAAGTGGAAGAGGATAAGGAGGGTAAGAAGGGGGATAAGAAGGAGGGTAAGTTGGAGAAGAAGAAGGAGGTGAAGGCAGAGGAGAAGAAGGGAGAGGAGGGGGATGAGGAGGAGGAGGAGGAGGAGGAGAAGGAGGAGATCCTCTGCCCCCCGCTCCTCCCCCTTCGTCGTCGTCCCTTTCCTCTTCGTCTTCCTCCTCCTCCACCTCCTCCTCATCATCATCTTCCTCCTTCTCCTCCTCCTCCTCCTCCGCCTCCTCCTCCTCTTCCTCCTCCTCCTCCTCTTCCTCCCCTTCCCCATCCTCCTGCTTCGTCATCGTTCTCCTCCCATTTCGTCCTTGTCTTCCCCCCCCCTCTTCCTCTTCCTCTTCCCTCCTCCTCCACCTCTCCCTCTTTCTTTTCTCTCTCACTCTCTCTCCCTCGCTCTCTCTCCCTCTCCCTCGCTCTCTCTCTCTCTCTCTCCCTCCCTCCCAAGCCTCCCCAAGGAGCAGCCGTCCGCCCCGCACGAGTTCAACTCCGTGGACTGAGCCGCCCTCTGACCGGGGCCCCGCCCTCCGCGTCGCTTGGCAGCTGGGCCTCGCCCAGGCCACCGCGGGGAGGACGGGGGGAGTCGAAGAGGGCTGGCACTCCGAGGTTAGAGGTGTTGGGAGCCCAGACATGGTCGCGTCTTCTAAAAGATCAGGACGGGAGGTTTTTCGCTATTGTCGGCCCTGGTGGGCCCTCGCTGGTCCCCGGGAGCGACAAAACACGAGTCGGGATGCAAAGCCGGCCCAGGGGAAGGGGTCTGGACTTCTGGGGACGCCGCATGGAGAAAAAAAACAGGACGTCGCATGTCTGGGAGAGGGGGCTGGCACGCCGAGGTTCGAGGTGTTGGGAGCCCTTTTCTTCGCCCCTTCTCGGGCCTCCGGGAGCTCCTCGTCGCCACTGCTGCATCCGCCCCGAAGCAGTGGTCAGGGCGCACCCCCTTGATGGGGGGGGGGAGGGGGGGGGGGGGAGGGTGGGAGGGGGGGGGGGGGGGGCAGTTCTGTGGGGCGACGAGGAGGAGCAGGAGAAGGAGGAAAAGGAGGATGAGGAGGAGGAGGAGGAAGGAGGAGAAGGAGGATGAGGATGGGAAGGAGGGAGGATCAGAGTAAACCGAGGATACTTCAGGGATGATGCAATGCACCCTCCCGTCCCGAGTCCCCTCCTCCCAAGTCCCCAGGAGCTTTTTGTCGCGCCGAATTGGGTCCGAGACGCGGTCGGGGCAGCCGAGGGACGCTTCGGGCCCAAATTAGACACAAGGAGCAGGAAACGCGCGGAGGGGGGCCGAGGAAGCCGCGGGCGGTGGAGCACGCTCAGACCGTGAAGTTCTTGTGCGTGCGTGCCAGACTTTTACGGGCAGCAAGCGGGAGTGGTGAGGCGGCCAACGAACCAGGGCGAGGCAAGTACAGGAAATGCCGGGGGTCTCGACTCCGGGAGATTGCGCATGCAAGTCATGCGAAGGACAGTCCAGGCTGCAAGGGTAGTACACAGGTTCAGAATGACGGCCGCACATAATGTCGCTGGAGCACGAGCCATGGGGCAAAGCAGACCAGCAGCCCAGGGCAGCGAGTCGTTCTTTCCAAAGGGTCGACCGTGAAGACGGCCAGGGTCGAGCCAGATTGGGGCTGAAAGAAAGGCGACCACGACGTGTCCGAGAGCGATGCGCAGTCTGGGAGGCGAGCACGACACAAAACGAGCGTGGTTGATGGTCCATGGTCCTCAGGAGGCTTGCTGTCCCAAGCGTGTGTTTACCCCGCTTGCGCCGCCGAGAGTGCGCAGCCTGTGTCGGGCCTCGTTGCGCCACCACTCTACATTTCCCTCCGCTGACTTTCGGACACTGTGGGAGGTGCTCGGGGCCCGCGGAGGGTTCCAGGAGGAGGAGGAGGAGGAGGAGGAGGAGGAGGAGAAGACACTCGGGGAGGAAGAGGAGGAGGAGGAGGAGGAGGAGGAGGAGGAGCCTGCGTCGTATGGAAGGGCCTCGCTTCTGAGGATCCTCGAGAGGCGAGCCTCCAGCACCGTCCAGCTCCACGGGGGCAACGGCTGGGCGCCGGGCAGGGCGGCGCAGCGCCGGAGCTGCGGGGGGCAGCCTCGGGCCGCCGAGGCGGCAGGACCAGGGAGAGCGGCGCCAGCGGCCGGGCACAGCGCTGCGGCCCGCGGGGGGGGGAGGGAGGATTGCAAAAAACCAAAGGATTGCAAAAAAAAAAAACTTGAACGAAGGATTGCAAAAAAAACCTTCGTGAACGAAGGATTGCAAAGAAAAAAAAAAACATGAACGAAGGGTTTTTTTGCAATCCTTCGTTGGAGTCAGAGGAGAAGAGCAGACCAGGAGAGGTCCAGAGAGCAGCGGTATCCGTACCTTCTGGTCCCCCCAGGGAGTGCGGGGGAAGGCGAGGAGGGCAGGGGAGGAGGAGGGGCGGCAGGATCGAAGGGCCCCGCGTCGTCAGCGTCAAGGCCACGGGGGCGAAAAGCCCAGACAACCGTGTTGAGGGGAAGGGGAGACATGCTCATGCCAACGCCACCAGGGTTGCCAGGACGCCACCAAAGCCAACACCAACGGTTGTGGAGACATTTGCGTGGCAACACCAGGGCGGCAAAGTGGACGCAGGCACACGCAAGCGAGACATGTGCCAGGTCCAGGTGCGTGGGCCTAGCAGGCGAGACCACGAACAGGGTTAGCGGGCCGCGGGCCCCTGCCAGGGCCTCATGCCGCTTCCCGTGCCGCCGCGCCCTCGTCTATCGGCCCACTCAACTACGTCGTGTCCTGCGGCCGCGAGCTCGAGGAGGAAGACCAGGCATTGCTCCCCCGACTGTCTCCCAGAGTCGAAGGTGGCGCGAGACCTCCCCTCGCCTTGCGCCACGCAGAAAACGTGCAACCCACCGTTGAACATGGACCCAGCCTCGCGCCAGAGCCGCTTGACGCAGTCGGCAGGCGTCTCGCCGCCCAGAGATTCCCACAGGACGAGACCACGAGGTTGTTTGTACGATCGGAATGAGGTATAAGATCGAGGTCGGTTCGTGGAGGGTACCCTGATGTTCTTTGCGTCCGTTGGGTGTTCTTGTGCACCCTGGGGGAGGGCACCCTCGAGTGACCTGATGGTTTGGGGTGTTTGGGCCGGCAGAGGGTATCATGTTCTTGAAGGATGTCATTTCGTTCTAGGTCCGACCTTACCGCGTGTCGACGTCGCCTGCCTGGGCTCTCCCGCGATGCTCCACCCCTCCCCTGGGCGCGTCGGAGGTTTGCGGCCGCGGGCCGCCCCCCCCGCTCGGGCGACGGCGGCCAGGGCGAGCGCCGCCGTCGGCGCGCGGGCGGGGGCCGGGATGGCACGGAGAGCGACGGCCGCCACGTCTGCGTCCCGGGCTGCGGGAGGACCAGAGCCGGAGGTTTTTCTCTATTTGTCCGCTTTCGGGGGCCCTTACCGGGCCTCGGGGCCGTCGGGAAATGACCGGGAATGAAAAACCGGTCCCGCCGGGGAATGAGTCCAGACCTCTGGGGGTCGACGTCATTAAAGAATCAAGGCGTCGGAGGTTTGGGGGGGCCAAAGCATCCTCGACCAGAGCACCGGGATGGGTGGCGCCAGGGGCGACATGGGAGGGCCACCTCGGCGGTGCCCGCAGCAACAGAGCAGTCCTTCGCACAGCCGTCGCTACCGGCCCCTCCGTCGTGACGGCGTGGTGGCTGCTGCGAGGTCGCCGCGTGGGCGCCGCTGCGGTTGCTGCAGCCGTCGCGGCTGCTGCTGCGGCTGTTGCGGCGGTTGTGGCGGCTGTTGTTGCGGCTGTTGTTGCGGCTGTTGCGGTGGGGGCTGGGAGACTCTTGGGCGGGCTGCTCCTGCTGCTGTTATCGCCGCCCTGCCAGCCGCAGGAAGCGCCCGTAGTGCATGGGCCCACCCAGCGCCCCGCGTGACTCCCCGAGGGTGGGCTCGAGGCCGGCAGCGCACAGAGGACTGCCGTGGATGTCGGCAGGGCCAGGGGGTGAGTCTCGGGGCGGCCGCTGGCGGGCCCCCGCGGTGTTGCCCCAGCGCTCGGGCGGGCGGACGACAGGCTGGGGGCGCTCATCGTACCAGAGGAGGGCTGCTTCTCTCGGCGTCCAAACTGTCCAACCCAAGTATTCGTCAAGGTCAAGCTCAGACGAGCGCACCCCATGCCCTGCTGGGGCCTTGGGGGTCCTGAGGCGAACCAGGGAGACGACAGACGGCATGGGCCGTTGTGTCGGGACGCCCGTAGGCCTCGGAAAGGCTCGGGCCGAGGCAGCCAGGCGAGGCGGCCCATCCTTGCTCGGGATCCGCGGGGTTGGTACCAGGTGCCGCTTCTTGCGCGAAAGTACCGCATCCCCAATTCCGCGACCCTGGGACGACGAGGCCGGACTCTGAAGCCGCGCTAGTGCTGGAGACTTCGTCAGGCCGGCGAACAGCGAAAGCGGACGGGCGAGTTGGCATGCATGCACACGTCAGCATCACCTGGGCGGCAAGAAGCCGAGGCCGACACCGAAGGGTGAGCAGGCATGTGCATGTCAATCTTGTCTCCCGGGCGGCAGACAGCCGAGCCAAACTGGTTCCTGCGCGTGGGCATGGTAATTGGACCGGTGCGGCAAAAAGCCGAACCGGACGGGCGTAGAACTCTGCCAACAACATCACCCACATGGGCACCAGGGCTATGAGCACGGAGGGCGACAGACCTGGGGGAGCACTCGACGGAGGAGGCAAAGGAGGAGAGAATCCGGCGCCTTCTACGGAAGGAGACGAGCGGTTGGATTCCCAGGGTCGACACCAAGGCCGCTAATCGCGGCGTTGACTACGGCAGAAATGCCGGGGACGTCACCCGGGCCGCCAGCCGCAGCGGCTCTGCACAGAGCATCGGTGCCATTACCAGGTGCCGCTTCGTGCGCAAAAGCGCCGTACCTCGATTCAGCGGTTCCAGGGAGATCGAGGCCGAACACTGCAGCCATGCCAGTGCTGGAGATGTCCTCCACGCAGGCGAAAGGCGGGAGCAGACGGGCGGCCCGGCATTCAGGCCCCCGGAGACCAGGACAAGGTTTTTTCGTCGGCGGCGAGGCCGAGAAGCTGCTCCAGCGGGTGGCGATTCGGGGCGACCGCAAAGCGAATCAGCCGGCGTGCAAGAGGGGGAACAAGAGGGAAGGGGCGGCCGCGCGGAGGACAGGAGGAGGAGGAGGAGGAGGGCACTCAGACGCAGAAGACTTCCATGTAGGGAGACCAGGACACAGACTAACCAGGACATCGGCAAGTCGGGGAAACGGCACGCTTGCCTTCAAGGCAGATTTGGTCATCCAGTGCAGTTTCCTGCTGCACTGCAGGATTCGGGTCTTTGTCCGGGTCCAGAGGGGGGCAGGTTTTTGAGGCTTTTGTCTAGGTTTGTTACGGGAATGTTGCAGTGTTGTTGATTTTTGTTCGCGGCGCCGTCTAGGAAAAATTAGTTTCGAGGGATGTTGGATGTCTTGGTCTAGTGTCCAGGTTGACGGGGCCTTGGGGCATGCACGCGACAACATCACCAGGGCGGCGAGAAGCCGAGGCCGAAACCGTGGGGTGAGTAGGCATGTGCATGTCAACATTGTCTAATGGGTGGCAAAAAGCAGAGTCAGACAGATGGGTACGCATGGGCATGACAAGTTGATCAGGGCGGCGGTGTGTCGGAGTCCCTTCGCACGATCCCACCTGTGCCGGCGAGAATGCTGGTGTCGGTACTCCTGGCTGTGCTGGCGAGGATGTTGGCGCCAGTACTCCCGGTTGTGCTGGCGAGGATGCTGGCATCGGAACTCTTAGCTGTGTTGGTGAGTATGCAGGCGTCGGTGATCCGCGCTGTGCTGGCGAGGATGCTGGCGTCGGTGATCCGCGTTGTGTTGGCGAGGGCGTCGGCGTCGGTGCTCCTGGCTGTGCCAGCGAGGATGCGGATGTCGGTGCGCCCAGCTGCGCTGGCGAGGATGCTGGCGTCGGTGCTCCCGGCTGTGCTGGTGAGGAGGCTGGCGTAGGTGATTCGCGTTGTGCTGACGAGGACGCCGGCGTCGGTGATCCGCGTTGTGATGGCAAGGATGATGGTTTCGGAGTTCCCAGCTGTACTGGCGAAGATGCTGGCTGGCACCGCTGATCCGCGCTGTGCCGGCGACCATGCTGGCGTCTGTCATCTTGGTTGTGTTGACGAAGGTGCAGGCGACGGTGATACACGGCGCTGGCGCAGATGCTTGCGTCGGTGCTCCTGGCTGTGCTGGTGAGGATGCTGGAATGGGTGCTCCCAGCCGCGCTGGCGAAGATGCTAGCGCCAGAGCCTTTGTCTGTGCTGGCGAATATGCTGGCGTCTATGATCCTCGCTGTGCTGGCGAGGATGCTGTCGTTGGTGCTCCCAGCTGTGATGGCGAGGATGCTGGCGTCAGTGCGGCGAGGATGCTGGCGTCGGTGATTCGCGCTGTGCTGGCGAGGGCGATGGTGCCAGTGATCCGCGCTGTGCTGGCGAGGATGTTGGCGTCGGTGCTCCCTGCTGCGCTGGCGAGGATTCTGGCGTCGGTGCTCCTAGCTGTGCGGGCGAAGATGCTGTCGTCGGTGATCTGCGCTGTGCTGGCGAGCATGCTGGCGTCGGTGCTCCCAGCTGTGCTGGCTAGGATGCTGGCGTCGGTGTTCTCAGATTTGCTGGCGAAGATTCTGGCGTCGGGGATCCGCGCTGTGCTGGCGAGGATGTTGGCGTCGGTGATACTGACTGCGCTGGCGCGGATACTGGCGTCGGTGCCCTTAGCTGTGCTGGCGAAGATGCTGGCGTCGGTGATCTGCGCTGTGCTGGCGAGGATGCTTGCGTTGGTGCTCCCGCTGTTCTGGCGAGGATACTGGCGTCGGTGTTTCCAGATGTGCTGGCAAGGATGCTGGCGCCGGTAATCTGCGCTGTGCTGGCGAGGATGCTGGCGTAGGTGCTCCTGGCTGTGCTGACGAGGTTGCTGGCGTCGGTGAACCGCGCCGTGTTGGCGAGGATGCTGGCGTCGGTTATCCGCGCTGTGCTCGCGAGGATGCAGGCGCCAGTGCTCCCGGTTGTGCTGGCGAGGATGCTGGCGTCGGTGCTCCCAGGTGTGCTGGCGAACATGCTGGCGTCGGTGATCTGCGCTGTGCTGGCGGGGACGCTGACGTCGGTGATCCGCGCTGTGCCGGCGAGGATGCTGGCGTCGGTGCGCCTGGCTGTGCTGGCAAGGATGGTGGAGTCGGTGCGTCGGTACTCACAGTTGTGCTGGCGAAGATGCTGGCGTCTGTGATTCGCGCTGTGCTGGCGAGGGCGCTGGCGTCGGCGATCTGCGCTGTCCTTGCGAGGATGCTGGCGTCAGTGATCCTCGCTGTGCTGGCGAGAATGCTGGCGTCGGTGCGCCTGGCTATGTTGACGAGGATGCGGGAGTCGGTGCTCCCAGCTGTGCTTGCGAAGACGCTGGCGTCGGTGATCCGCACTGTGCTGGCGAGGATGCTGGCGTCCGTGATCAGCGTTGTGCTGGAGAGGATGCCAGCGTCGGTGCTCCAGGTTGTGCTGGCGAGGAGCACGCCGCCTCGCCGCACGCCGCCTCTGCCCTGCGCGTGGCCACCGCCGCAAGCTCGGCGTCCAGCATGGCCAGGCGCTCGGCTGCCGCCGCGCGCGCGGCCTCGGATCCCCGCGCAGCCTCCGCCTGGCACTCGGCGTGACCCAGGCCTGTCGGGGGGCCAGCTAAAGCCGCCCGGCAGCCGCGGCCAGGGCGGCAGCCGCGGCCGAGAGCGCCGCGGCCACGGCGCCCAGGGCGCCGGCGGTCGCAGCAGCAGCAGCAGCAGCAGCAGCAGCAGCAGCAGCAGCAGCAGCAGCAGCAGCGGCGCCCGAGCCGACCGCAGGGGCCGACAGCCGAGCGCGGCGAGCAGCGGCCAGGCGCTGGTGCCTACGGACGGCGGCGCCCGTCCAGCCGCCGCCGCCGCCAGGAACCACGGGGGGGGGCAGCTGCGAAGGAGCAGCGGAGGAGGCTCCCTCCCAGCCCCCCCGCAAACACGCTGGAGGCCGGGCCAGACCTCCAGCCCCGCGGCGGCGGCCGCTGCGGCACGCTCGAACCAGAGCGGCATGAGCCAGGCTACGGAAGTCCCTGCGAACGTCCCAGGGTCCATTTCGATCCGATCGATGCGATTCTGTGCCGAGTTCGGCCAGTCCGATCTGATTCCGGTATTCCTAAGATCCGATGTCTGCCGTTGTTTTCACTGCGATGTTATGCATATTGGCGATTGGCGCGGCCGATTCGATTCGATTCGATGTCGATTTCGACTCCGTGCTTATAGGCCGGCTTCGTCGCATGTTCCGATCCGATTCATCGTTTCGATGTTGTCCGCTATTGGCATCCCTTGTCATTATGGGAAGCGCCCCTTGCAGAGACTAGCGCACCATGGGCCTGTCTGTAATTGCGTCGAGAGAGTTCTTGTTTTGACAAGGATCCGCCCTTCCACTCTGTTCACAAGGTATCTAAACAGGTAGCAGCACACTGGTAAGAATGTGTCCCGCGAGAGCTGCGTTTTGAGAAGAAATGGACCTCCATCTGCACGGTTCTTTGTGTGGCCACAAGAGGTGGGGAAATCTCAAAGAGAAAGTCCCACTTCACAAAAGGAGCCGCCTTGCATCCCTGTGTCCTTTGCCAAAGTTCAGATTCCCGTCACACTTATTCAAGGAGAGCCAAGCTAGAACATAGCTTGGAGAAGAAGCCGCCGTCCAGCCGTGTAATTGTTATATACGTTCAAGAGGAGAGTGTGAGCTGCGCTGACTCGCGAGTCACATTTGGAAAACGGGAGCACTCCATCGCCGTAGCTGATGGAATCGTTTGAGACGAGTATGCGGGGTGCCAAGACGAGGGCCAGGTTTTGAAAACGGCCCACGCTGACCCCGTGCAACTTTGGAAAAGTGCGAGCTTCATTGTGAGAAGCTGCAAGGAGGAAGTAGATGGGGTAACCCCTGGAGCGCTCTACTGACACGCCTGGTGGTGCAACGAGGAAGAGGCACTTCCAAAGAAAGGGGATGGATGAAGGAGGGGAAACAGGACCAACGGGGAAAAGGAGGAGTAGAAGGAACACAAGGGCCCCCCCACCCCCCGCCACCCCCGCCCCTCGTCGTCCTCCTCAACAACCATCCGCTCCACCTCCCTGCACCGCCTCCTCCGCAGCATCATCCTTCTCCTCATCCTTTTTTATCCCTGCGGCACGGTCGCTCCTCATCCGCATGCCCCCTCCCGCCCGCGGTCGCGCACGGGGAGGGAAGAGGGAGGGCCAAGAGGATGAGCAGGGGCAGCCTGGGATGGAGGAGGAGGAGGAGGAGGAGGAGGAGGAGGAGGAGGAAGGAGGAAAGGAGAGAGGAGGAAAAGGTGGATGGGGGGGGCAGGGAGGAGAAGGAGGAGGAAGAGGAGGAGGAGGGGGACGACGAGGAATATGAGGAGGAGGTGAAGGAGGCGGAGGGAGGGAGGGAGAGAGAGGGGGGGGGAGGCGGCGGGGAGGGAGAGGGGGGAGGCGGATTCCTTTCTCATCCACCCTCGTCCTCCTCCTCCTCCCTTCCCCCCCACATCACCCATCCCCTCTCCTTCGTGTTCTCCCCGTGTGTCGTCATCCGCATCGTCCACCCGCCTGCTTCTCCGTCTCTTCATCCCCACACACAATTGCCTCATCATCCTCTTAATCCCTATTTCAGTCACGAGCATCATCCGCGTCATCATCACCATCATCATCATCAGCAGCAGCGTTCCGCCATCTCTTCCACGGAGGGCGATGAGGAGGAGGAGGAGGAGGAGGGGGAGGAGGAGGAGGGGGAGAATGATGAGGAGATTGGTAATCCGTAGCAGGTGCGGTTCAAGGCCGTAGCGGTCGCCCAGGGACTTGAATCCTTGTGGCGTGGGAAGCCCGCGACCCCAGCAGCTTTCGTTCATCGCACTGCGGTCTTTCCTATCTGCACACATTCACAGCATGATTGATCTTCTTGCACCGACCGGTACTCCAGGCCGATAGTTTCGTCTCATTCTTGCCAGCCTGAGGTGCGTGTGGCAGGCGAGACGAAGGGCGAGGCTTGGCAGTGGCACGCGCCCCCAGTGCTCAACAAGGCTCCCTGTCCAAATTGCGGCTGCGAGAAGATCACGGCCACCTCCAGTTTGTGCAAGCACTGCTACATGCCGTTGGTGCACGTCGAGCTCCGTGAGCCTCTGGGCTCAAAGGGCAAGTGGGCCGTGCCGCCGTCCCTCGGCAAAGGCGGAGGCAACGGTTTCGACGGCAAGGGCGACAGGTGTGGCAAAAGTGATAAGGAGGAGGAGGAGGAGGAGGAGGAGGACGAGAAGAAGAAGGCGTCACATCTCCTCAGGACGTTGGCATGAATGGAGGATGTCTGGAGGTTCGCCAGATCGAGTTTCAGCTGGTGGATTCGGATGGATCGCTTCTTCGGGGGGCTGGGCCAATCATGGAGTTGAGAGCATTCCCATCTCACAGCGTCTGGCGGACACGTTCCTTGGACTGGGTGATGAAGCTCAGGCAAAGGTGCATGTGTCTTACACTATGCACTATGCTGCTGGTAGCAGCATCCAAGCCGACCACCCCGAGCATCGGGGCGGCCAAGCGCGCCATGGAGCAGGCGAAAGCGGCCTTGGACAGGAGGGCCAAGGCGGCCGAGGACTTGAAAGCCCATCTCGTGCGTGCTCGACGAACGGCGGTGCAGGCGCTGTAGGACTGCGAGGAGCTCCAGGCCAAATACCACCTCGCTGTGCAGGTGATGGCGGCAGAGGCGCCGACTGCAGCTAGGACGCAAGGCGACTCCGAGATGGCGCAGCGCCACGTCATCCATCCCGAGCAGCTCCTCAACGGCGACACCATAGAGCTGATGGGCGGGGACCTTTTCGGGCTGGAGTCCGAGGGCTCCGCCAGGAGGAAAGCTGAGGTCGAGGACACCATCAGGATAGCTGTGGCGACGACTTTCGGTTCGGCCCGCGAGCGTGCCAAGACCCCCGTCGACGGGCAGTGCGCTCTCAGAGATGGCCTGACCACCAAGAAGCGCGCGCGAGGAGCTCGCCTTCAAGTCCAACCGAGGTGTTTGGCGGCGCGAGTGGGTTGCTGAAGTTGTGTCTGGCTTAGCTGCGAAGGCTCACAGATGCGCCAAGCCCGCCGTCGGGTGAGCCCCTACAACCAGTCTCACCCCTGGGCCCCCAGCGACAAATCGAGGAGATCCTAGAGGCGCGGAAGGACCCTCCTACAGCATGAAGCGGAGACAGGAGCTTGCGTCGATGATTTGCGTCCGCCCGCTCGGGGCATCAGAGATCGGGCAGGCGGCGAGGAAGTGTAATAGGTTCTCGGACGGGGCGCTCTCCTTCTGGGCGCCTCCCTGGCGCTGGCAGGAATGCTGAGGCCTTCGTGGCAGCACGATCGCGCCTGTTCTCTTGGCCAAGCTGAGGTTAGCCGCGATTTTCACCGGCTGTCTCGCTGGGGAGCGGCGGTTCGGGAGAATTCGGAGCCCTGGGGCGACCAGTACGGGGTCAAAGAGAAGTCTGGCGAAAGGGCAGTATGTGAGCAGAGCCTGGCCGTGGAGAACTTTAACCTCAAGGGGACCACCACGGGCCCCACCTTTCTGGAACTCGCCACAGCGAATGGGAAGGTGTTTCATGTCTTCCTTAACCAAACGCCGTGCACTCGAAGTTCCCGCCGCTCCGTGTCATATGGTTGCTGCAGACGTGAAGCGGGCCCAGAGGCTTGGGCTCGGCCGGGATGTGTTCCGAGCGTGCGCAGGTTGGGCAGACCGCCCTCGCGGGTTGCCCCTTTGCTACCATTCTGCCGCGAGCGTTCCTTCTGCAGCCGGGGTCAGGAGGGGCTGCGGCTCGCAGGCAGGAAGCGAACGCTTCTGGCGTCCAGCCTTCTCCCCCGCTCCTGCGGGCTCAAGCGCAAACCCACGAAACCTGCGCGGAGATCCGAAAGTTTCTGTTCATGGAGTTGTTCTCCAGCCGCTCGACTGGATTGCTGCATTCAGGAGGGGAAAAAACACACCGACGCAATGAATCGTCGATCCCCAGGAAAATAGGGGAAAATAGGGGAAGTGCGGGGGGAGACAAAAGCCAGAAAAAATATAGGAAAATAGGGGGAATCCTGTCATTCGTGTGTGTTGATTTGTGTGTCCCGGGGCCCCTTCCTGCCTGCGCCCCGCCCATCGGGCCCCTGAGCGCCGTCGAGGACATCGCGTCGCTTGCCGGAGGGGCGGCCAAGGCCGCCCGAGCTGGCCCCGGCAGGGCGACGGCGTGCCTCTGCGGGCTGCTCGAGGCTCTCTGCCTGGCGATCTCGGGGTCTGCAGGCAATGGCCGCTCCGTCGCTTCGCTGCTTCCGCCAGCCCGCACTGTGCCGTCGCCGGCGTCTGCCCGCGCGTTCGTGGCCCGTGCGGCGCCCCAGGGCGGTGGTCTTTTTCCGGAGACGTTGCGACAGCGGGCATGGAGGCCTCAGCACGCTTCTGGCCCGCTGGGCCAGCGAATTTCATTTCGTTCCTCGGCAACCCAGTCGATTGCCACGCGTCTGGCGGAGTGGAAGTTCAAGGCCCCCGAGGCTGCACGCAACCTCGGACGCGATTTCGGATTGGGGCTTCAGGGGCACACACACACACACACTTCGTCTCGTGGCGTGAGCTCGCCTTGGGAAGCTCAGGGCACTCCCTTCCGAGTTTCTTGTCTTCCGAGTTTCGGCCATCAGGGGTGGAGCTCCAACTGCTGGCACGCATGGGCTCAGCGTCAGAGGCATAGATGATCGGAGAATCAGCACGCGGGGCGGGCCCCTGGTGCGCGCCACGCTTGGGGCGGCCAGGGGGCGAAGCCGCCCCCTGGAGTTCATGCCGCCTACGCCGGGTGCTGACCCAGGGCCCCAGGTCAGCGTTCCCCCCGCTGATGGCCTGGGGCAGAGCTGCTCGAGAGAGCTGGGCGCTCCACCCTGCGCGATTGTCTCACCGCGGCCGAGCCGCCGCCAAGTTCTGCTCGGGCTGACGTCCCCGGGCCAGCTGGCGCGGCGGTGCCCACGTTGCCTCGGCCGGGCCAGTGCGCTACCTCGTTGTGTTCTTGGAAAACGAAGTCGGGGGTGCCTCTGGACACTCCGTGACATTTGGGAACATTCCCGGGCAAAGCCGATCGAATCTGACACCCGTGATGCGATCCGGTGGCGCATGGGTTCGAAGCGGTTCGGAGCCCCTGAGTCGACCCCACTGGCTCTACCCATCAAGCCACGCGAGGTCAGCCACGCGCAGATGGGGCACGGGGGGGGGAAGGCCTCTCAGAAGCACCCCTGCCTGTCAGAAAGCGCGGGTCTTCTTTGCAGATGTAGGGCCGGCGCCTTCTAAGAAGCAGGCTCTTTAGCGAAAGCTCCCCCCCCGCCCCCCACCGCCTTGCGCGCGCCGCCAACGAGGAGTGCCGCGGCGAGGCGCGCAGGCCGGGCACGAAGACAGCGCGGCGGTTGTGGGGCTCGGCGCCCGGAGGGCCCCCGAATCCCAGGCGGCGACGTTCGAGGCCCACAGAGGTCGTCGACAAGCGATGCCAAGCATGCCTCGAGGAGCCCGGCACCCAGATGCACCGCGATCTTCGCTGCCCTGCGCACTGGCCCTACACGAGCTCATTCGGACCTGGGGGGAGGCGAGGCGTGCGCCTCCAGGCCCGATGCGGACCTCGCGCTGTGCCCTCGTTGGGTCGCGCCGTCTCCAGACGTGATGCGGCCGACTCCGTGACAGCATGAGTACGTCAAGGGGGGCAAGGTTCCCGCGGCAGGGCCGTTGGGCCACAGAGCGTGCACAGACGGCTCGGCGTTTGACCCCTGACAACCCGTTCCCTGGAGCGGGCGGGGCTGCGGTGGGGATGGACTGGCACGTGGCCGACATCACAGCGACGCCATGCGGGCCCCTCCCTCATCCCATCCAGGAGTCGGGCTGCGGGGAGGCGCATGCTCTCCTCACGGCCGTGAGGTTTCGCTCCTTCGGCGAGGCTGTTCTCGCCACAGATCATAAGTTTGCGATCGACGTTCGGGACAGGGGCCCCGATCAGGAGTTGGACAGGTTGGCATATTCTGAAGTATGGGCCCAAATTACCTCGGGCCCAGGGCCACTGGATTGAAAGCATCTCTCTCCTGAAGGCCCGCTCCCACCTTACCCTGGCCAGTGCCTGCGACACGGGGATGCCCGTCTGGGCTTGGGAGGGGAATCAGGCTGCGGATCGGCTGGCGGGGGACGGGGCCAAGCATCTCTCCATCGGATTCATCAGCATCTCCATCAGCATCTCCATCGGATTCATCAGCATCTCCGTCAGTAGCGAGAGGTTTGCGACTGGAACGGGGCTGCGGCTGGCTCCGTGTACCAGCGTTCCTGAGACTGCGAAGACGGCTCCCAGCTCCCGCACGTTTTGGCTGGGCCCACGGGGGGATCGCCCAGTGTTCCCGGTGCTGGGCGTTCGCGACCTCGCTCCTGTACCCCCAGGGATCCTGCCACGAGGCAACTCGCAACGAAGTCGATGTCCAGAGCCTGGCCCACTTGAAGTCTGGCGCCTAGCCGCCCGAAGGGTGCAACATTCTTGACGCTTCGCGCATCCCCACAGGCCCATCTAGAAAGAAATGCCAGGGGAGTTGCTCGAATCAGGGCAGTGTAGAAACTTGCAGTGGAACGGTTTTCTTGGGAGCGTGTCGGGGGCTGCAGACGCGGCGGGCCCATTTGTTTGGTGGCGGTAGACATGTTCCCTTGCCAACCCGGCTTTATCTGAGCCTTCTGGGATGATTCCATGGACTTGTGTTGCGTTGATCTCTTGCGTAAAGGATTCATGGGCACTTGCTCTGTGTTGCGTCCAAGACTGGGCGCGACGTTTGTTGCATCCAGGACTGGTAGGAGCGATTGCCATGCGAGCTGCCTGAATCAGAGAATTGTACAAGTACGCAAGGAAACGATTGCCTTGGAAGCGCGCGGGGGCCGCAGAAGCTGCAGGAGCAGATGTCGAATGTTTTAACATATAGTGTCGTTAGCCCTGGTTTTTGTGAGTATGGTTGGACGTCTTCTTGGAGTTATGTTGGGGTCTTCCCGCCTTCCCAAATTCATGGGAGCTTGGGATTGTTGCCATGCAAGACGGTAAGCCATTGCCAAACGAGGTGCCCGAATCGGGGAAGTGTAGATACACGCAGCGGCACGGCCGCCTCGGAAGCGTGTCGGGGCCGCAGAAGCAGCGGGAACAGATGTTGGATGATTCTACAAAAATGTCCATGGCACGGCGGCAGTAGCGGAGCTTTCATTGGCGTGATCTGCCCCGAAAGAGCCGCAGGAAACCGAATCTTATCGGCGTCCAGAATCGATGCCAAGGCGAGTTGTCTGATGAATTGCCTAGAGACCCCGCATGAGCAACAGCTAAGGGCCACCGAGGAGGATGAGGAGGAGGAGGAGGAGGAGGAGGAGGAGGAGGAGCTTATGACGGATTTGGAGGAGCTTGATGCGCAGGAGGGGGAGGAGGAGGAGGAGGAGGAGGAGGAGGAGGAGGAGGAGGAGGAGGAGGAGGAGGAGAAGGAGGAGCAGGAAGAGGAGGAGGGGGAGGAAAAAGCGAAAAGGAGGAGGAAGAGGAACGCGGCACGAGCTTTGAGCTTTCGAGGGGGGCATGAACTTCGTACCCCCTTGTTTTTGAACAGCGGGGCTCAAGGCTCTTTAACCAGCAAAAGAGGCGCCCCCTCTTTGCAGGGTCTTCGCAAGGGGCTCTGCCGGGTCTTTGAAGGAGGGGGGGTGGCATGCAAAGACTTTGCAAAGTTGAGATATGAGACTTCTCTTCGGGCCGATTTGGCCCCATGATTCAAAAAGGGTGGGAGATTGGTTTAGCCCCCCCCTTTCGGAGGCTAACCCATGGCCTCTTGGAACAAGGCCCTTGGGCCGCGTCTCCTGGGCGCTCTTGGGGCTGTCGTGGAGCCCTCTTGACCCCTCGTGGGGCTCTCTTGGGCCACGTTGGGGCCATCCAGGTGCATCAGAGGCCCATCGGAGGCGAGAAAGCAAGGAGGCAAAAAGCATTGATTTTCCTTGGGTGGTTGAAGGCCTCTGGCTTCTTGGAGGGTGCCTAGGAAGGCTCCAAGGGGACTTGTAACCCTCTTGGGGCTGTCTTGGAGGTATGTCGGAGGCTATCGTGAGCTATCTCCGGATATCTTGAGCCATGTTGGAGGCCGTCTTGGGTTGCCGAAGGTTTTCTTGGAGCCATATTGGGCCATCTTGGGCGCTCTGATCCCTCCGGCCCCCCCCCCTTTTTTTTTCCAGGCCCAGGGGAGGGGGTAGGGGGAGGGGTCAAGACACCCGCCCTAGCTCACTCCCACCCGCCCTCCCACCACCTAAGTGGCATCCGAGTCTCGGCGTAGCCAGGGGTCGCCACTGGATGGACAGCCACTGGGAACCAAAGCGGACGCCAGGTGCGCGACGCTCGCCGCGGGCTCCACATGCGGTTGGTGTGCCATCCTTGTAAATTAGCTTGACGAAGGACCCAACCATATGCAGCTGCGAGTGCCGCATTGTAGGTACCGGTTTCGGTGGAGTTCCCTGCGGGGCCACGAACCGCATAAGGGGTGTGCCACAATGGGTAGCAGTCCCCGCTTGCGGCCTGTGCCGCTGGGGCCGTCGGCCTTCGGTGGAGCTCCCTGTGGGGCCACGAACTGTGTGAGGGGTGTGCCAAAATGGACCCGGTCCCCGCATGCGGCCTGTGCCACTGCGGCCTTCGGCGGGGCTCCCTGTGGGGCCACGAACCGTGTGAAAGGTGTGCCAAAATGGGTGGCGGTCCCCGCATGCGGCCTGTGCCACTGGGGCCTTCGGAGGAGCTCCTGGTGGGGCCACGAACCGTGTGAGGGGTGTGCCAAATGGGTGGCGGTCCCCGCATGCGGCCTGTGCCACTGGGGCCTTCGGTGGAGCTCCCTGTGGAGCCACGAACCGCGTGAGGGGTGTGCCAAAATGGACCCGGTCCCCGCATGCGGCCTGTGCCACTGGGGCCTTCGGAGGACCTCCCTGTGGGGCCACGGACCGTGTGAGGGGTTTACCAAAATGGGTGGCGGACCCCGCATGCGGCCTGTGCCACTGGGGCCTTCGGTGCAGCTCGGGCCACGGACCGTGTGAGAGGTGTGCCAAGATGGGTGGCGGACCCCGCATGTGGCCTGTGCCACTGGGGCCTTCGGTGGAGCTCCTTGTGGGGCCACGAACCGTGTGAAAGGTGTGCCAAAATGGGTGGCGGTCCCCGCATGCGGCCTGTGCCACTGGGGCCTTCGGAGGAGCTCCCTGTGGGGCCACGAACTGTGTGAGCGGTGTACCAATTGGTGGCCGTCCCCGCATGCGGCCTGTGCCACTAGGGCCTTCGGTGGAGCTCCCTGTGGGGCCACGAGCCGTGTGAAAGGTGTGCCAAAATGGGTGGCGGTCCCCGCATGCGGCCTGTGCCACTGGGGCCTTCGGAGGAGCTCCCTGTGGGGCCACGAACCGTGCGAGGGGTGTGCCAAGATGGGTGGCGGACCCCACGTGCGGCCTGTGGATGTCCCTGTGGGGCCACGAACCGTGTGAGGGGTGTGCCAAAATGGGTGGCGGTCCCCGCATGCGGCTTGTGCCACTGGGGCCGTCGGTGGAGCTCCTTGTGGGGCCACGAACCGTGTAAGGGATATGCCAAAATGGGCGCAGTCCCCGCATGCGGCCTGTGCCACTGGGGCCTTCGGTGGAGCTCCCTGTGGAGCCACGAACCGTGTGAGGGGTGTGCCAAAATGGGTGGCGTCCCCGCATGCGGCTTGTGCCACTGGGGCCTTCGGTGGAGCTCCCTCTGGGGCCACGAACCGTATGAGGTGTGCCAAAAGGGTGTTGGTCCCCGCATGCGGCCTGTGCCATTGGGGCTTTCGGAGGAGCTCCCTGTGGGGCCACGAACCGTGCGAGGGGTTTACCAAAATGGGCGCGGTCCCCGCAAGCGGCCTGTGCCACTGGGGCCTTCGGTGGAGCTCCTTATGGGGCCACGAACCGCGTGAGGGGTGTGCCAAAATGGGTGCGGTCCCCGCATGTAGCCTGTGCCACTGGGGCCTTCGGTGGAGCTCCCTGTGGGGCCACGAACCGTGTGAAAGGTGTGCCAAAATGGGTGCGGTCCCCGCATGCGGCCTGTGCCACTGGGGCCTTCGGTGGAGCTCCCTGTGGGGCCACGAACCGTGTGAGGGGTGTGCCAAAATGGGTGGGATGATGCAGATGGTGACGCGGAGGAGGAGGAGGAGGAAAGGGAGGACAACGGGAGGAGGAAGAGGTGACGCGGGGCGCTGTCTTTTCAAAACGAGGACCCGATACCACAAGATGGTTGGGAAAAAAACGTGATGCCCCCCTCCGCATGGTCCATATGCTGATGCGGGGGGCTTCAGCATTCTTCTGGGCCTGCGCACAGCAAGCATCAGCATGCGGGCACCACCGCCGTCCCTGTCAAAAAACAATACAAAGTGATCGCGGGTGGCCAGCACAATACCCACGACGTTGTCGCAACGTGCACTTTGCATTGTTTTTGACACGGATGGTGGTCCTGCACAAAGCGGCTTCTTTGAGGGTGCCCCGCCATCCCTGTCCAAGAACAATACAACGTGCTCACAGGGCGCTAGCGCACTGTCCAGATTTCGCTGCAATGTGCAATTCGTATTGTTTCTTGACAGGGATTGTGGAGGGTGTTGGCAGGGTGGGCCCCGCATTTGACAGGGATGGTGGGGGGGTGCCCGCATGGTTCCGGGTTGGCTGCCGGCAAGGTGGGGCAGGGGGTGTTTATTAATTGGGAACAGTGATCAAGACACCTTCTTATTGTAGATAGCAAGCCGTCTAGCTCACTCCCACCCGCCCGCCCAACACATAAGTAACACCCGAGCCTCAGCATGTTCAGCCGTCGTCTTTGGATTGACAGCTACTGGGAATCAAAACCGAGCCCATGTGCGCGACGCTGGGGCGGCGTGCGCCACGCGTGCCAGGAGCGCCACGCGCGCCAGGCACCCCTGGGGCCCGAGCGTGCCAGGCACGCCTGGTGCGCCAGATGCGCCACGTGTATCCGTGTGCGTCAGATGTGCCGCATACGCCAGCCGCGCCAGGTGCGCCACGTTCGGGGCACGGGCAGAGTGTGTCAGCTGCGCCTGCGCACGTGACAACACACATCGGAAAACATGTCGGCTCCCACCATCCATGTCGAAAACCAATGCCCATGATTGTGTCTGGTGGGCCTGCGCACAGCAGGCCATACGCCACCACTTGACAGTGATCGAGGGGTGTCCGCGCATGATCCAGATTTAGCCGCGAGGTGCATGTTGTATTGTTTGTCAGGGACGGTAGCCGTGCGCGAAACAGGCAATATGCTGACATCCTCGCCGTTCTTGACAACAAAACAATATTAAGTGCTCGCGGGCCTCACGAAGATGACTCCAGACTTTGCCCCAAATTGCACTTTGTATTTTTCTAGCACGGACGGTGAGGGGCCTTCATGGGGTCTTCATTGTTCCTGGTTGGTTGCCCGTCGCCTGGGGGAGGGGGTGTATCTTAATGGGGAGCAGTGACAAACCCAAGAGGAGAAGGGGGCATAGAAGAAAGAAAACAACCTGTTCAACCAACCTACGCCCAGAGGGCTGGTGGGATTCGGTCGGACCTGGGTGGTGCCCCCGCAGCAGCAGCAGGACCGTTGACCCTGCTGCCGCTGCTGCACGTTCCTGCGCTTCTGCCACACACTCGGTTTGCCCCCCTCAAGTGCGCCGCGTAGTTTCAGGGTACTGGACGGCTGCTCTTCAGGGTCACAAGGTCACAGGAGGAGAAGGTAGGAGAAGGGAGCAGCAGGGAAGAGGACGGAAATAAGGAGGAGGAGTAGGTGGAGGAGGGAGGAGGAGGAGGAGGAGGAGGAGGAGGAGCAGGATGAAGAGGCGGAGAATGGCAGGGAGAAAGAGGAGGGAGGGGGTGGAGGAAAGATGAGCAGGTAGAAGAATCGGAGGCGGCGGAGGAAGAAGGGGGAGGAAAAATGGAAGGAGGAGGGGAAAGAGGAGACAGAGGAGGAGGGGGGAGGAGGAGGGAAGAGGAGGAGGAAGAGGAGGAGGAGGACCAGTGTAAACCCAAGAGTTACCAACGACTGTGGAATATACCATCCCTCCAAGCTCCCTCTTGATAGGCACCTGCGACGGTTCGTTTCCACTGAGGGAACTGCCTCGTTGGAAGAGAACCGCTTGAAGACCCTGACGCATGCCAAAAAAATGTTCTCGGGAGTCCAACGCCACGGATCAACTTGACTTTTGCGTTTTGACGATCCTGAATCGCGCCAGGGCGCTATTCCTGCGATTCCAGCGCCGCGAATCAACGAAATTGCTGCACCCTCATAATCCTGAATTTCTCCACAACACAAATTCTGCCACGCTGATCATGGGAACCCGTGACACTCTTGCATTTTCCCAGAAAAAAACAGAAACAAGAAAAAAACATAAATAACGAATGCGCGCGGCGCTAAGGCGAGAGCCACATGTTGAAAAGGAACCGCCCTCAATCCGTGAAACTCTTGCAATGTTTAAAAACGAATGCACGCGGCGCTAAGGTGAGAGCCACAGTTTGAAAATGGGCCGCCCTCAATCCGTGAAACTCTTGCATGTTTCTTTAAACGAATGTGCGCGGCGCTAAGGCGAGAGCCACATGCTGAAAACGACTCGCCCTCCATCTGTGAAGTTGTTGTCAATGTTTGAGCTTCAGGGTCATAGATGGTGAGGAAGTCTCAGGCGAAACGCCCGGCCCGCCCTAAAAACTGACCTCGAGGTGCGACAGGGAGAAATTATTTATAAGGAAAGGAATGGAGAAGAAGGAGGAGGAGGACGACGAGGAGGAGGAGGTGGAGGATGAAGGAGGAGGAGGAGGAGGAGAAGGAGGAGGGGAGAAGAAGGTGAAGGAAGACGAGGAACGATACGAGGAAATAGAAGGAGGAGGAGCAGAGGGAGGAGGAAGCGGAGGAGGAGGAGGAGGAGATACGGTCAGGAATGTTGGCTTGGCGTGTCGTTCCGCCGGTTCTGGTCCACTTTCCCGAGCCTTTCGCCCCACGGGGCGGAGCGGCACGCTATCCGATCGCATGGCATAGCGTGTCGCCAGGGCCGCCGCAGCGACACGCTAAGCAAAAGTCCCGACCGTAGAGCCAGTGCCAGCCTGAGTCGGGCGGCGGCTTGGCTGAGTGGAAGTCGAGGGGCCCAAGTTTTCTTGGTTGCGACTTGAGCTTCCGTGTTAGCTGCTGTTCCGCTCCTCCATCCAGGAACTCTGGCGATTGGCGCCACATCCTCCTCTCCTCCTCCACCCTGTTCCGTCTCCTGTTATCCTGTTTCTCTTGCTGCGGCGATTGCCCCCCGCAGCACTCGTCATCCGTGTCATCATCCGTCCCGTCTCGCGGGCATCTTGGCGCGCACCACTCCCCGCGGCAGCCGCTTGGGCTCTCCCCCTCGTGTGCCTCATGCCAGACCTTCCTTATCCGCCACAGCGGGGCTACTCAAGACTGGACTGTCGAGCACGGTCTCGAGTTTGGCCTGAAGGTTCAAAAAGCACGGCCTCTCCGCTGCAGACATGGAAGCACTCTCGAGCACGGTGGAAGAGATCAGTTGTCGGCCTTGAGGCTTGCATCCCGCTCCCCGGAGCTCTCGCACCTGGGTGCGAGAGGGAGTCAGAGGCGACGTTCCCCCCCTGAGCTGGTCCACCCCTAAGCTGCCCCTCAGTGAGGAGGAGCAGAAGAGAGGAGGCGGGGCAGGCCGTGCCAGGAGAGCAGGAGGCGTGCCAGTGGTGTGACGAGCCTTGGCCACCTCTTCGGCATTTGTGGGCATGCTGTCCCCACTTTGACGACAGAAGATCGGCCATCCAGACGGCGTCCAGCCCTCCTTTTGGACTGGGCCCCCGAGGGTCACGGCAACGAGTGGTTTGGTCACATATGCAGTTGCGGTTTCTATTTCGAGGCGGGCAAAGATCTAACTTGCATGTTGTGCGCTGGGCATCCACTGCGTTAGGGTTTCGAGCCAGATCACCGACTTGTTCGGCGTCGATAAGTATATGTTGTAGTTCTACTTAAGGGTCTGGGTGTTCCCCTTCATCCGCCCTCGGCCAGGCAGACCGTGGCGCCACGGGGTGCGCCAAGCCTGCTCTGGGCGGCTTCCAAGTCGCAGAGCGGCTTGCTGGAGGGCAGGCATCACCCCGACACGGACCACCACCGCCAGAGGGAAACACGCTCGAGAGAGCGCATCCTTCGCCTCATCTGCGCCATCGTCATTGCTTGCGCCCTCCCTTCGCAGACGGGCTACGCCTGCGGCTTCAATTCCAGCCCTCCAGCGTCCCGACGTTGTTCACTACGTGGGCCCCCTGAGGTCTCGACCCCTATCTGGGACCCGGTTCTTCATCCTGCGTCCTTTCTTGACTGCTCCAGGGCCCGGTGAGGGCCCGCAGACGCCGAAAATTTGCAGCACGTGCCCGTCGTGCACGAGAGGAGGTAGGAAGTGCGGGGAAGCCCGAGCACGGCAGCCCCATGTCAGGGCGCCAGGGCGGCGTCTCGAGGCGTCTGGGCTGGGCGAGGCATGCGTCCAGAGCGTCCGGGGGGCACAGGTCAGAACGAAAGCGCAGCAGAGCTCCAGGAGCGGAGCGCCCGTGGCACTGCGTCCGGCGCCTCCGCGCGGTCTGGCCGTGCACAGCAGCAGCACAGCGTCAGAGACACGGCGCTCCACGGAGTCGCCGAGAGTCGGCGTGGGAGCGAGGGCGGCTCGGGGGACGAGGCGCCAGGGCGGGGAAGGCTCGGGGCGGCGAGCGTGCAGGGCGAGCGGTAGAGCCCAGAGGCGGGCGGACGCGGGCGCGGGCCGCAGCCTCGGGGGCCGTGCGCCGACGGGCGGGCGCGCGCCGCGCGAGCGGCGGCGGCTCCATGGCCGCCGAGACGAGCGCGCCGGCGCCATGGGCGACGACAGCGAGGAGGTCATATCGGTGGATGGCGAGGGGTTGTGGCCGCAGGCGGCGCCGCGGCCTCCGAGCGAGACAGCGGACATCGTCGAGCTCCTGCGAGGCGGGGCCGCGACATCCGAAGCCTCGGCGCGCGCTGCCGCCGGCGCCAGCGCCGACACCGCCCCAGCGAGCGGCGCAGGGCGGCGGCGGCCTGGCAAGTTCAGCGAGCTGCTGGGAGCGGCTCAACGCGGAGGGCGGCACTCCCAGCCCGAGCAGCCCGAGCCCGTGGCGGCGCCGGCCACTGCTGCCGGGCGGGCGTCCGCGGCGGCACAGGGCGCGGAGGAGGTCACTGGGGAGCCGGCCGTCGCGCAGCAGTCCCCGCCACACTCGGCGCAGGCCCACTCGCCATCGGCCGAGAGCGCCAGCAGCACGGCGCATCCGCTGCCGGGCCGCGGAGCCCCCTCGTTGCCAGACGGGGGCGCCAGCGGCCCGACAGCGCTGCCACCGCCAGCTGCCCGCGGCGGCGTCGCTGCGGCCCTCGGCCGTCTGCCCCCCCCCGCGGCGCCAGCGGCGCGCCGCGGCGCGCCCACAGCTTCCCGCTGCATGCCAGCGGCACCAGCGTCGCCAGCTGCGCCAGCGGCGCCAGCTGCGCCAGCGGCTGGCGGTGGCCCAGCAGCCGTTGCTGGGCACGCCGTTGCCAGGTGCGCGCAGTGCGGCGCAGCCGCCCGAGGCTGGAAGGGCCCCGCTGGCGCAGGCCTCGCAGACGCTTTCTTTTGCCAGGCATGTTGGGCTGCTTGGGGGTCGGACAACACATGCACCCGTTCGGATGCCCTCGCTGGCCGCGTGGCCGACCGCCAGGTGATGGAGCACTTCCAGCAGGAGATGCGGCGCTTGGAGCGTCTGCCGCCTGCTGCGCTCAGGCGGGAGTACACGAACGAATGGGGCTTGCCGTTGGAACCAGGTATGGACGACCGAAAGATTTTGGAGCTCATAAAGGTAATGCTTGTGTGGAACGCGTTGCCCGTGCACGAGCTCCGCAAGGAGTGTGAGGAATCGGAGGTAGCAGTGCAGGGCTCAGGGCAATGGGAGTCCGAGCGGCAGGAGCTGATCCAGCGGCTGATCGCCGAGTCGTGCGTCACGAGGTGGTGTGAGCTGGGTGTCCCTGTTAAGCGTATCGGCGAGGTCTCAAAGGCAGCCGCCGTTGTGGAGAGACTGGCGCACATCGAACGCCTGCCAGGGGGCGCCAGCCTGGCAACCCGCAGCGCCGCGCTGCGCCGTGAGTGGGCCGAGGCCGGCTTCCAGCTGCCCCCGGACGGCATCTCTGGAGAGGAGGCGAAGGGATGCTTGAAGCTTGCATGCATTTGGCAGCAGCTTCCAGTCCATGAGCTGAAGGTGGAGTGCAGCGACAGAGGCGTGCCGCTCACAAGGGTGCCGTGCGACGGCGGAGAGGACTGGCGGCAAATCAGGGGCCGACCTAGACAGTGGTTTGGCGATTTCGTGGGCCGTTTTCGTTTCAATTTCGTGTTGCAGCAAAGGCGGATTTAAGACCAAACGAGGGAAAACGAAAAACAAAACGAAAACGAAAATCACTGTGTAGGTCGATTCCTGCGGTAAATGGGGCTAGAGCGAGGGCGAGGTGGGGGCGACCTTCTTAGGAGGCGGGGACTTCGTAGAGGGAGCAGGCCACTTGAGAGGGGGGGGGGCTTGAAAGGCTTTGCCATCTCTCAGGCCTTCCCCAGGCCGTCTTGAGCCGAAAAGCTTCGGATGCCCGAACATCATAGACATGTGCGATTGTTTTTTTCCATGCATTCGGCCACCCAGGGTGCCGCTGGAGACCTCATCGGGCGTCTCCTGGGGCCTCCCTGGGGCCCCCTCTGGAGCTTCCTCTAGGGCTTTCTTTTTCACTTCAATCAGGTGTGCCGAAGGGATTCCGCGTTGCACCATGCACCGAGAAACTATGTGGACGCCCCTGTCAGGCCGGCTCCTCGAGACCCTGGCGTTGGTTTTTTGTTTTTGCTTGTGATTGTTTCGCGTTGATTTGTTCTGGTCAGAACTACATTTGATTGATTTGTGATTTGTTGCTAGGCAGTGCTGTGTTGAGGAGGTAAACAATGCGATGATACGCAAGGCCATGGTATGCGGTGCCACGCAATGTCATGTCATGTTGTGTCTGCTAAGCTAGACAGTATCACACAATGCTATACCACTAAGTGATGTGCAATACAACGCTCTGTTGTGTCATTATGTGCTGAGTGCTGCTATGTGGTGTGTGAGTGAAATGTCGCGCGCTGCTATATCGCGCTATTCTGTACAGTTCGATGCACCGATTTGCCATGGTGGGAAATGCTGTGCTAATCCGTTCGTGGCAGCGTATTGGTATGGTTTTCCGCACAATGCAAATCTACACGATGCTGCGATAATTGGTTACGCAAGGCAAGCTATGGCACGCTAGGCTGTTATAGCCATGCAGAAGTCTGCTTAGCTGCGCAATGCGACCGGTGCTACACACACACACACACACACCGCACACACACACACACACACACACACACACACACACATCTATATATATATATATATAGATATTTACATACATACATGCGCACACATTTATATATACACATATCTATATATATACACACACACACACACCTGGGGGGGCAGGCCCAGGGCCCGAAAACAGCTGCCTCGACCCTCCATGGCGGGACCGGTGCCCCAGATTGTTTCCAAGAACCCCTTGTAACGGTCCTGGCCGGTCCCTGAATGGGCGGAAAGGGCCCTAAGAGGGCGCAAGGAGGCCCAAGAGGGCACCAGAGCCGTCGAACGATGCATTCAAAACGCTCAGGATGGCCGCCAGACGGCTCAAGAAGCTTTGGATACCCTCCGAGAGAGCCCCAAGACCTTTCCCAAAAGGGCTCCAACAGGCAAAAGACATTGATTTTCCGTTGGCTGTTCAATGGTATATATTTTTTTTCTCGCTTGTCCGAGCTTCCGACGCTCTAGGACAGTCCGAGAGGCCCCCAAGACCGCCCCAAGACGGCCCAAGAGGCCCCCAAGACCGCCCCACGCCGGCCCGAGAGGGCCCCAAGACGGCCCACGAGGCGCCCAAGACGGCCCAAGAGGGCCCGAAGACGGCCCCAAGAGGGGCCCCAGAGGGAAGGGGGGGGCACGGACCGAAAATCTCAGGCTTCCGCCCAACAGGCTCCCAGGAGGGCCCAAGAGTCCCGCAACAGGCCCCAAGAGGGCTCCAAGAGGTCCCCAGGAGGCCCAAAAGATATTCCAAAACGGCCGCCGAGAGGCGCCCAAAACGGTCCCAACAGCACTCAAAGCGGCCCCTAACGGGCTTCAAGAACGCTCCAAAGACGCTCTGCATGTAAGGGGGTGGAAGGACAAGAAGGAGGAGGCGGAAGACCAGGGGAGAAAGGAGGTGACGCGGAGGAAGAGGAGGACGAAAAGGAGGAGGCGTGGACCCGAAGGAGGTTGGGTTGATCAGTAGGAGGAGGGTAGCAAGGGGAGCAGCCTCGGTGATTCTGCAGAGCCCGTCCCGGCAAGATTCCCGGAACGCGCTGAGGGAGGAGAATCGGAATGAGAGCGGAGGAGAAGGGAGAGAGGAGCAGAGGAGGCCGAGGAGGAGGAGGAGCAGGCGGAATTGGAGGAGGAGGCGGAGGAGGAGTAGGATGAGGAGGAGGACGAGGAAAGCAGGAAGAGAAGGAGGAAGACAGAGAAGGAGAGAGAAGAGGAGGAGGAGAGGAAGAGGTGGAGGGCGAGGCGAGGGAGGGGGACGAGGACATGGAGATGAAGGAGGTGGAATAGAAGACAGCGGAAGAGTTCAGCGATAACGGTATCAGCAAAGTTAGAACAGGCCCAGCGTCGGCACAAGACGACACATGAAAGCCGAAGGCGGGACGTCCTCGTTGGTCGTTGTCACCGTTTTCGCAGTCGTCCAGAACCTAAGCACGCGCGAAGCGTGTGCGTGGTTCTGGTGTATATATATATATATATATATACAGACACATACGTATGCAGAAAATGCTTACATATGCTTAAAGCACATAAAGATACATAGATGTGTGTGCTTTTGAAGATGTATACAAGCATAAGACTGCATTCGCTTCGCGCCAGGCACCTTGGTCCTTGATGTTTGGCAGTCAGGCGAAAGGGCAGGAAGGTAAAACGATAAATTTGACGATAAGTCATTGTTGCGTTTGTCCGACATCACCGTTGTAATCATATGATTGAAGATTATGTCCTCATGGTTCTTCTTTCTCTTCCTCTTTGTCGCCCTACGTACCCTGCAACTTCGCCCCCACCCTAATACATTTTTCCGGGGGGCTCCTCCTTGGAGAGCCTCTTGGGTGCCTTCACGAAAATGTTTCAGGGCTTCTTGGGGCCTTCTGGAGGCCTCCTGGGTTCCTTCTGAGGGCCTCTGGGAGCTTCCTCGGGCAACCCTGCTTCCAAAGAGAGTCTCCCTGAACGACCGGGTCACGTTTTGGAATGCTTCGGGGGGCGTCTTGGGCCATCCTGGGCCGTCATAGGGCTCTCTTGGGGCCACCTTGGGGCCTTGCTGGGCCTCCTCAGGGCTTTCGTGGACTGCCTGGAAGCTCTCTTGGGTAGTATTCGGGTGAGTTTCTGGCCTCCTGGGCGGTATCGGACGCACGGAAGACCCGAAAGTAGATCATACAAAAACCATTGGAAATCAATGTTTGGGAAGATTTCGGAGGCCTCTTGGGCGGTCTTCTTTGGGTCGTCCTCGGACGTCTGGTGGGTGTCTGGGGCCTCTTGGGGCTATCACGGGGCCGTCCGGCCGCCCTCCCGACCGATTCGGGCCCGTTGCCCAGGCCCAGTAGGGGCTTCCAGGAGCCCTGGAAAGGCCAGAGGACCTGAGTGGCCACGGATCCGGGAGGAGCCGTTCTTCTGAGGGGGGGAATTCCCCACCCCACCCCAGATTACAAAATATAGAAAAGGACGCTTTGCTAAGCCATGACACACGCCATACGGTTTAATGCTACGCTATGCGACGCATTTCACAACAAATATATTGTGCCACGATGTGCTGGACGGTGCTATGGCATGCATTCCTGTTCTACCGCCGCCACATTGTATTTCCAGCGCATTGTATATCATTGCCTTCGACGTAAAGAGAAATCAAATGGAGGTCCCATCAGCATCGCTTGACGCTCCCCGGTCCCAGCAACTCCTCCCAGGAGACCGATTCTTGCTCGAGTCCCTAAAGGGTCCAGGCCTCCCGGGGCCCCATGGCCCCCCCCCCGCAGGAGGTCCCCCCCCGGAGCCCTCGGAGGCCTCCCGAGGCCCACAAAGGGGCCCCTCGATCCCTGACACTCAGCGGATCCTCGAGCCGAGGGCGCCCAGAACCCGCGGCCCTCGATCCTCGACCGCCTCGACGGCGCTCCGCGCACGAGCCCCGAGAGGAGGCGCAGCGCGGGGTGCTGCTGCGGGGGCTGCTGCTGCACGAGTGCGCGGGGCACTACTACGGCGCCCGGGGCGTGCCCGTGCGGCGCCTGGGCTCTGTGGAGGCGGGGCGGGGTCGGCGCCCTGGCGGTCGAGGAGAGGCGGGCGAGGACGACGAGGAGGTCGAGGGCCAGGATGAGGACGGCGGAGGAGGACCAAGAGGAGGACCAAGAGGAGGAGGAGGAGGAGGAGGAGGAGGAGGAGGAGGAGGAGGAGGAGGAGGGGAGGAGGGGAGGAGGAGGAGGAGGAGGAGGAGGAGGAGGAGGAGGAGAGAGGAGGAGAGGAGGAGGAGGAGGAGGAGAGAGGAGGAGGAGGAGGAGGAGGGAGAGGAGGAGGAGGAGGGAGGAGAGGAGGAGGAGGAGGGGGGGCGACGAGGAGGACAAGGACGAAGGCATGCAGGAGTTGGCGGAGGGGGAGGCACGGGAGGAGGAGCACGGGGAGGGGGAGGCGGCCAGCGGAGCGCTCCAGGGGCGGGGCGCTTCTCGGCCGGTTCTGGGAGTCCACAGGGGCCTCGGACCCCCCACCCCCCAGGGGCCGCCCGCCCGACCGACCCGTCCAGGTCCGCCCGCCCGACCCGTCCAGGGTGCGCCCGCTGGGCCGATCGGAAGCCTGGCCGCCCACCTGAGTGCCCCGCCCATCCCGCCCGTGAGGGTCCGCTCGTCCCAGGGGCCAAGGCACAGGCTCCGAGCGACTCGGGCAGGAGTCGCACCAAGACCAGGTTCCCCCTCTCCGGCGCCCTGGGGAAAGTGCAAACACGGACTCAGGGTGAGGAAACGGACGCAGGGAAGGGGTCAAGAGGTTTGGGGGCCAGCGGACCGAAAGAGCGGAGCCGTCGCAGGTCAGAAAGGCAACACTGAGGCCCACTTTCTTGACCGCGGGAGGAGCAGGAGATGGCGAGGGATAGGTGCATTGAGAGAGCAACCCAGACCTTCGAAGTCATGACTTGTTCAATAAGCGGGCCGCAGAACTCTCGACCCTTTAGCCAGCGATAGCGTCTCATGCTGAGCGGTTATTTGGACGGTCCTGGGGCCCTGCGACCATTTCCAGAGGCCGAATTGGACAAATCACGACGTCGGAGATCTATCTGTGAGAGGGAAGACCCCTTCCCGGAACCTGCTCCAGACGCGGCCGTGGCCTTCGCCTCTCGACAATTGCTTGCTGGATCACGGCTCCGCAGCCGGAGACGTGGTTGCACGAGGAAGGGTTGGCTTCGACAGAGGGTTGTCTCTGACGTGTGAGAGGGGGGCAAGAATTGATCGGTCGGCTACGCGTGAGAGAGGCCCTCCGCCACAGTGGCCTGTGGTGTGCGGCGTTCACTGGCCCGTCGTGCACGCGCCTCCTGCCATCTCAGGCTAGGTCCTCTTGCAGAATTCTCCCGAATGGGAGAGCTGTGAAACCGGAGCAGTGCTCACGCGTGGGGATAAGCTCGGCCGTGACTTTGTAGAGGACCCCACTGCAGAGGGAGGAGGGAGGAAGGATCGGGTCGGACGACAGGAGGGATTGGGAAATGCAATGCAGGGTTAGGGGTGGGGGGAGGAGAAACCTGCTGCCTGCAGCTGAATTCGGCCCCGCCGGCGGGCGCGCTCCTCGGCGGGGAGGGGTGGGCCGCAGCCTGCTGCATGCAGCTGGATTCGGCCCCACCGGCGGGCGCGTTCCTCGGCCGGGGTGGGGAGGGGAGGGGGGCGAAGCCTGCTGCATGCAGCTGTATTCGACACCGCCGGCGGGCGCGTTCCTCGAGGGGGGGATTGGGGGCGGAACGTTTTGCATGCAGCTGGATTCGGCCCGCCGGCGGGCGCGTTCCTCGGCACATGGGTGCCTTTGGCGCAGGGAGGCGCCGGGAACAAGCAGCTGCACGCAGCTGATTCACAGACCCCCATGTGGTATCGTCACCCAGAAAGGAGCGAGGTGTCGGCCACGCGCAGAGGGGGTAGGGGAGGGGGGAAGACTTCTTAGAAGCACCCCTGCTTCTCAGAAGGCACGGGCCATGTCTGTAGATACGAGGGCGGCGCCTTCCAAGAAGCAGGCTCCATATAAGAAGCGTTTCCCCCATCCCCTACCCCCTTGTGCGCGTCGCCAAAGGTAGGAGGAGGGATGATGGATGATAGATGCCGAACGTCGAAGCTAAATGCACATTACCTGAGAGTCTTAACAGCATCACGGGGGAATACGTCTTACCAGGCACCAAGACGCACACACCGAGAATGGCAAGCATGATCACTGTTTGATTCGAGGCTGCCTTAAACACCTTCCCATATCAGCCAGAGGTCGCGCCCTCCAGGGAGGGATTGTGGACATACGGCACGCGAAGGGGGTGCACAAACGCACCCAAATCGATGTTATGGTTGTTACCCCGACGATATCAGCGACCGCGCGCGCGCACACGTTCTCCAGCAGGTTATTCCGTGGATCCGATCATCAACCATTGATTGCTACGCCTCGCGGGTTAACCCCGCTTCACCGGGGAGAAAGGACGACGCGATCGTCGACGGGATGGGCGCCTGCCACGGAGGCCGACGAGCAGATGTTTCAGAAGAAATGCATTGATTCATCCACGATTTCGTTGGGTGAGTTGCACTTTGGTGTCCATTCAAATTGCCACGAGCATTCATTTTCCGACAACGTCTTCTCGGCATCTTGCACATCGCCGTCGTTTGGGCCTTCAGATCAAGGCCACTCATGGAGCACTCTGTTTCGCATCAACGTCTGAGTACAGATCGGCTGTCCAGCACCTCCGACGAGTTCAACGTAAGGTTCGGAGGGAGAGAAACAGCTGCAAGCTGACGAGTGTTCGGTCTACCGCTTCCCATCGCAAGGTGCCTGTACACATGGAGATCGACGGCGTCCTCACACACGATCGGTCCGAGTGGATTCGGGAGGCGGAGCGTTTTGGAACACGCGGGTTTCAGAATCCAGGCTGCGCAGGAGCGTCGGTTGAGGACCTTGTCGAGTACAACTCGTAGTTACGCGCTTCATGGGATCAGGCCGGGTAGAATATATGTCACAGAGTTTTGCAGAGGCGTGCATAGCTGAAGGTAGCCACAACACCTCGTTTGAATGGTTGCCCACTTGAGGTGTTCAAGCATCTCCCATTCATCTTGCTCGTTCACGTGTGGAGGCTTTTTGCAGAGAGGGGAGCGCAGCTTCATTCAGAGGACCCTCCAGACTGGAAGGCGATCGACTACACAGGCATCCTTAAAGAACCACGAGCGGTTTCGTACGAAAGTTACCGCTGGATTTCGAGCATGGACTGCTTCTGCAAGTGGTATGTTGGTAGTTTGGTGCAATGCATTCGGCCTGCAATTCCTGGGCCGACGAACGTTTGCAACTATGGGTTCAAACCTGGTTGAATTGCACAGGCACTGTTGGCAAATTGCGACAAGTCTCTTTTTGTGCCACCAACGGAATTCGCTGTCGTACTTAGTGGCTTTGGATGTCGTCACAGCTGTCGATTGCATTGGTCGAGAGGTCATCGCTGCTAAATTACTGAGGAAGGGACTTCATCCAGAGCACAAATGTTGTTTGACGCGCGAGGTATACGCCGTAACAGCGTCGCTTTCAATCTCCACGGCAGGATCATCACAGCGGCTTTTATTATCACACGGGTGGAAACAAAGTGGCAAAGAGACTCCAGACGAGTGGAACATCATTATTGAAATTTCTTTAGAAAATCTGGTAAGGAGCTAGTCTTCCAGGCAGTTTGGTTTAGATGTCCGAGGCATCCAGAGACTCACTCATCTTATGTGTGCCGATCGTATAATATATATATATATATATAAATTTATGTGCATACACAGTTGCATTTACATATACATACACGTATACATGTACACATACACATATATATATATATATATATATATATATATAGATATATATACATACTTGTGTGTATACACACAGACATAATATTATACGAAAGAGCGTGTTTCTACCGCTGCTGGCGGAAAACCGGGGGGGTCACTACCGGTTCGAACCCCTCCCCCCCCCCCCCCCTCCGGAAAACCGGGGGGGGGTCACTACCGGTTCGAACCCCTCCCCCCCCCTCCCCAGCTCATCATGAAAAGGGGGGGGGTCACTACCGGTTCGAACCCCCTCCCCCCCCCCCCTCCGGATCCGGAAAACCGGGGGGGGGTCACTACCGGTTCGAACCCCCCCCCCCCCTCGAAAAAACCGAGTGGGGGCGCGGACAGTGGTGGGGACGGTGTTGGCGGGGACAGTGGTGAGGGGATAGCGGGACAGTGGTGGGGACAGTGGGACAGTGGGACAGTGGCGGGGACGGTAGTGGTGGGGACAGTGGTGGGGACAATGGTGGGAACAGGGGGGGACAGTGGACAGTGGTGGTGACGGTGGTGGTGGGGACAGCGGTGTGGGGACAATGGGAATGAGGTGGAAACAGTGGGACAGTGGAGGGTACAATGGTGGTGGGGACAGTGGTGAAGGCGGTGGCGAGGACGGCGGTGGGACAATGGGACAGAGGTACAGTGGGGACAGTGGTGGGGACAGTGGTGGGAACAGTGGGACAGCTCAGTGGGACAGCGGAGGAGTCAGTGGGACAGTGGGGACAGTGGGGATAGTCGGGCAGTGGTTGGGGCCGTGGAGACAGTGGGGAGAGTGGAACCGTGGTGGGAACAGTTCTGGGGACAGCGGGGACACTGCGACAGTGGTGGGGCCACTGGTGGGGACAGTAGGGGCGGTGGTGGAACCAGTGGGGACAGCGGTGGTGAGGACAGTGGTGCTGGGAACACCAGTGGGGGATGTGAACGATCGTTTGCTGGCGGTGAGTAGGAAAGTGGTGGGGATCCGGAGTGAAATAAACATGAAACAAATCAACTAAACCACACCTTACATTACACATACCAGCATACAACCTATATATATTTCTACTATATTATTATATATATATATATCTTTATATATTCACTGCGTTGCACCAGCAGCGTCGATGATTGATTTACGCACCTTGTACCAGGAGCTCACGAGCACAAAACATAATTTGAAATTCATGCGGAAATCAAACCCGTTACAATTCATGTTCGGTGGCGCGGGCAGGGAATTGATTGAAGATACGGTTCTGGAGCGGCACCGCCACGGCGATCAAGTTCGTGGAGTGCAAGTGCATGAGCATATTGAGAGTGCATTTGGATACAGAAGGGTCGACAGCCCATAGCTTGGATCACCGATTGGCGAAAGGTGAGGCGCATTTCTAGGCACACTCGGCGAACGTCCTAGGTCCCGGCACCGCTTTGGACAAGTTTCGGGCGTGGCATTATGGACCTTGCGCCTCGGTCACCTACGTGTCAAATTCTTGGCGCCTCACGGCTGGCATCTCATTTGCGGCGAACGTTGGGAGAAGAAGATTTTTCGCAGAGTACCCCGGCTCCGTCGACGACTTGGCGAGAGCAACATGCGCACCTTGTACCAGGAGCTCACGAGCACAAAACATAATTTGAAATTCATGCGGAAATCAAACCCGTTACAATTCATGTTCGGTGGCGCGGGCAGGGAATTGATTGAAGATACGGTTCTGGAGCGGCACCGCCACGGCGATCAAGTTCGTGGAGTGCAAGTGCATGAGCATATTGAGAGTGCATTTGGATACAGAAGGGTCGACAGCCCATAGCTTGGATCACCGATTGGCGAAAGGTGAGGCGCATTTCTAGGCACACTCGGCGAACGTCCTAGGTCCCGGCACCGCTTTGGACAAGTTTCGGGCGTGGCATTATGGACCTTGCGCCTCGGTCACCTACGTGTCAAATTCTTGGCGCCTCACGGCTGGCATCTCATTTGCGGCGAACGTTGGGAGAAGAAGATTTTTCGCAGAGTACCCCGGCTCCGTCGACGACTTGGCGAGAGCAACATGCAGCACAACCACGTATTGCCAGCTTTATCGAAGCATGGGCCGGAAGCGTCAACCACCTCCAGAACACATGTCGCTTCCGCAGCCGCGAGTGGAGGTCGGGGGGTCAGTGCCCTGGCGCCGTCGCCGCGACATGGGCTTGACGCACGCGACCCCCAGGGGCGCCACTGATTGGGAAGATGCAGTCGCGCTGGTTTATGGCTTGCGCTGGAGATCATTCCGGGACCATTTCGCCCATTAGCGGGGGTGGATGGCCATTTCCGATTTCTATGTTATTGCGTTTTGCAAGCACTGAGGGTTGCCCGCGCCCTAGCCGAACACCAACCTAGAGCAAATGTTGGATCAATCGAGTAAGCGGCGACGACATCAACGGCACGTCCCAGACGACCTTCCACAATCACACGTTGATGACGGACGGGATACTGATTTTTATTGGGGGGGCACGTTGACGCAGGTGCTCTTCGCCGTGGGCCGCCAACCTTTACAGCGCATTGTCTGCGGCCACGCCCCTTGCATCAACCCAGGGGCCCTCCATCTAATCAACCGTACATGCAGCAATCTGGCTATTTTGGTGATGTGCGGGTGGTCTTCCCCAGAAAGGTGGCGGGATCCAGTGACATGGCGACGACGTAGCTCGAATGTCATCGCTCACCGCCTCGCCAATGTCACCACGGATGTCAAACAAACATGGTCTTTAGGCTCTATTGGCCTCACCCGAGCAAAACGTTCCATCATTGTAATATGATTGTTCATATTGATGGCGCGGTTCGGGGCAGATTTTGCGCGGCATCTGCGTGGATCCAAGACGTAATTTTTTGTATTGGTGATAGCCACAAGCTGGCCATGGGAGGCACGTTCCTCAAGATTTGGCCAGATTATATATCCGCAGAGGCAGCGGCATTGTCGGCATGCACAGATTTGTGGGTCGTTTAACGCACGCATGATGAGCACACGCAGTGACATGTCCTGCTAGTCTAGATAGACGTCAGGCCGAAGGAAACGAAACGAATGCCGAACGTTGACGAGCGCATTGGTTCATTGGAGCAGCTGGCACTGCGCATAAAAAAAAAATGAAGCAGGGAGGAGGGCGGGAGGGATAGGGAAGAAGAGGAAGGGGGCGAGGGATGGAGGTGGAGGGAGGGAGAAGCGAGGAGGGCGAGGATGGCCGAGGAAGGAAAAAAAGTTAGAGCACGAGCAAGAGGGGAACAGAAGAGGGGGAGCACCAGCACCAGCGGCAAGAAAGGAAGGGAGGGACGCGAGCCCGCTGCAGGGCCCCCTGAGCTTACTCCCCGTCTCGCCTGCGCAGAGCCCGCCCCCTTTCCGCGCAGGCGGCTGCCAAGGTCCTCGCGCGCACCGAGCAGCTGGAGGCACCACCACTCGCCCCACGGAGCCTTCACATCGGGCGTGTCGTCGTGGGGGCGGGCGGTGAATGGCTGGGGTGGTCGAGGGTTGCAGAAGAGGGGCCCCCCATGGGCCCCGAAGGTGCTCGAACGGTACTCCAGATTTCGTAATAAAGGGAGGGGGTCTCATTTCGGGGGGGGGGGCCTCTTCCAGGCTATTTGGAGGGCCTGGGGGGGATCTGGGGACGATGTTCTGGAGGTCTCCCACGGGGGGGGGGTCTGAAGTGGCCTGTTTTGGAGGGTCCAGACCCCCTCCCTTTTATTACGAAATCTGGAGTACACGTGTCGCCTCGCCGTTGCCTGCGGGGGGCGGAGGAGGAGGAGGAGGGAGGAGGAGGAGGAGGAAGAGGAGGAGAAGGAGGAGGAGGAGGAGGAGGAGGAGGCGCGGCATTGCGCCTGGGGGGGGGCGCGCCTCGGCCACCGGGGCCAGCGCCGAGTCGGGTGCGGCGGGTCCGCCGCGGGTCTGCCGCGGCACCGGCGTCGTCCATTTGGGGGCGCGGGACGCAGGGTTCGCCGTGGGTTTGCCGTGGTGCCGGCGCCGTCCACTCGGGCGCGTTTTTTATATAAAATAATAAGATTTAGTAGTAATATAATATGTATATATATATACGAATATATATATATATATATATATATATATATACACTTATATTTGTTTAAAATGTATTACTAGTGTCTATATATATATATATATCAAATAGTGATAATAATAATAATAATAGTGGTAGTAATAATGATAATACCAATATTAATAATAATAATAATGATACTAGTACTGATAATAATAAAAATGATAATACTAATGATAATATAACACCTTTATATATATACATATTAATATTCATAATAATAGTAATAAATAAATTTAACTATATATATATTAAATATTATATTATTTAATTATTATATATATATATATATTTATATTACATATTCCTTATCCTTATTACATGACACGGAAAAACCCGACAGAGATGGGCATCAGATAATTCCAGGCCCTCCCGGGGCACCGGCGGAGACATGGAAAGAGTCCTCCAAAGCATCCCTCGGACCTTCCAGACACCCCACAAGTGCCTCCACGACGGCCAAGATGGCCTCCAAGAGGCCAAGATGGCCTGCAAGACGGCCGAGCATAGTCTCAAGATGGTCTAAGACGGCCCCAAAGGCTCCAAAGAAGCCTCCAAGAGGGCCCAAGAGCCCTCCAAGACGCCCTCCAGGGAGGCCCGAAGAGGCTAACATCATCGATTTTCCTTAGGTTTTTTGAAGGATTTTGGCATGTTCTTCTTTTCAGCTCTCCGACGGCCGAAGACGGCCCAAGAGGCCCCCAACATCGCCCCAAGAGCGCCCAAGAGCCCTCCAAGATGGTCCCATGACGGCCCAAGAGGCCCCCAAGAAGGCCCCAAGAGGGCCCCAAGACGGCCCAAAAGGCCTCCAAGACGCCCAAGATGGCCTCCAAGACGGCCCAAGAGGCCCCCAAGAAGGCCCCAAGAGGGCCCCCAGACGGTCCAAGAGGCCTCCAAGTCGCCCAAGATGGCCTCCAAGACGGCCCTGAGGCGCCCCAAGAGGGCCCCAAGTCGGTTCAGAGTGGCCTCCAAGACGGTTTCCGACGGCGTCAGACGGGCCAGGAAAGCCCTAAGACGGCCAAAGAGGCCCCCAAGAAGCCCCCGAAGGCCCCCAGCTGGCCCAGGAAAGCCCCCCAAAACGCCTCCAAGACGCCTCCAGGAAGCTCGCAAGAAACCCCAAGAGTGCCCCAAGACGCTCCTTAGAGCCTCCCACTACTCTCCATCTTCCTCTTCCTCTTCTCTTCGTGCTCATTCTCCCCCACATGATCCCCGAAGGCTTTCCAAACCGACCCGGAGAACTCATGGTCAGGTACCTTGGCCACGCTCTACCCCATCTCTCCGCCACATCGGCGTTTCCAAAAAGGCAGGTCCGCGGAGCATCAGTCCTCCTACTTCTATGCATTTATCCCCTCCCTTCGTACCGTACCCTCCCCCCATGACACCAGGAATGCCAGCCACCAGGTTGTCCTGCGATCTTCTCCGTCATGGCAGTCAAGCCCGGGCACGATGATCGAACAGAGCACCAACTACACGTGGCGGGTAATGGGGGTACGGGCTTGCCCCTCCACAGCCCAGGCACGGTGGCCTGTAGACAAAAGCCGCTCACATACAAGCATACACATACGCACACCCACATGCACGCACACACACCCACACACCTCTAGCACACTCACACGCCCCTCATCCACAACCACACATACCCTCACACGCACAGGTCACCACATACACACCCACGAGCACGCACACACAGGCACAATCACACACACGCGCACTCACACCGGAGTGCCAGCCACCAGGTCCCCCTGCAAGCGATCCGCGCGTGATCCGCGCGCACATCTCGCACAACCACCTACGCGCCATCACATACACACAGGCACAATGCACACACACGCGCACATACACCGGACTGCCAGCCACCAGGTCCCCCTTCGGACGATCCGCCCATGATCCGCCCGCGCACCTCGCACAAACACCTACGCACACACACAGACACTACGCACACAACCCACAGCCAACACACTGGGAACCCACGGACTTCTCCAAGGTTCAAGGGGGTCCCCACCGTCCGAAGAATTGCCCCTCCACAGCCCATGCACGGTCGCCTGTAGACAAAAGCCACTCACATACAAGCATACACATACGCACACCCACATGCACGCACACACACCCACACACCCATAGCACACTCACACGCCCCTCATCCACAACCACACATACCCTCACACGCACAGGTCACCACATACACACCCACGAGCACGCACGCACAGGCACCATACCACACATACGCGCACTCACACCGGAGTGCCAGCCACCAGGTCCCCCTGCGGGCGATCCGCGCGTGATCCGCGCGCACATCTCGCACAACCACCTACGCCCCATCACATACACACAGGCACAATGCACACACACGCGCACATACACCGGACTGCCAGCCACCAGGTCCCCCTTCGGACGATCCGCCCATGATCCGCCCGCACACCTCGCACAAACACCTACGCACACACAGACACTACGCACCCAACCCACAGCCAACACACTGGGAACCCACGGACTTCTCCAAGGTTCAAGAGGGGCCCCACCGTCCGAAGAATTGCCCCTCCACAGCCCATGCACGGTCGCCTGTAGACAAAAGCCACTCACATACAAGCATACACATACGCACACCCACATGCACGCACACACACCCACACACCCATAGCACACTCACACGCCCCTCATCCACAACCACACATACCCTCACACGCACAGGTCACCACATACACACCCACGAGCACGCACGCACAGGCACCATACCACACATACGCGCACTCACACCGGAGTGCCAGCCACCAGGTCCCCCTGCGGGCGATCCGCGCGTGATCCGCGCGCACATCTCGCACAACCACCTACGCCCCATCACATACACACAGGCGCAATGCACACACACGCGCACATACACCGGACTGCCAGCCACCAGGTCCCCCTTCGGACGATCCGCCCATGATCCGCCCGCACACCTCGCACAAACACCTACGCACACACAGACACTACGCACCCAACCCACAGCCAACACACTGGGAACCCACGGACTTCTCCAAGGTTCAAGAGGGGCCCCACCGTCCGAAGAATTGCCCCTTCTCCGTGCGTTGGAATGTGTCAGGCGACCCTGATCACCATGCCACGCTGTCGTTGGACTCAGCGTCTTTCTTCCCCGAGGCATCATCTTTCCTCCGTAGCCGTCTGGGCCCAGACGGTACCATGTTCTCTGGGTTGCGGAAGGTTGCTGGCGGGGCATGGCTCCTCCCTGGCTCTGCAACTGCGTTTCTCACAAGTCTGCAGTGCCGTCGCACACGCTACACGCGTTGTGCTGGCGACGACGGCCAACCCTCTCAAGTGCACAAACGACCCGCTGGCCGTGGCCGACCCAGCGCTGCCGAGCTGCATTGCTCCCGCTGTGGCCTCGACCTTCCGCGTGAGAGCTGCAGCCAGTACCAGATCTACCGACCGACTCGAGCATGCCGCACAAGCACAGCTAGTGCTCCCCAAGCGTCTGGCCAGACCCGCTCCCGCCTGGAGACCACCTGCGCCCAATGCGGCCTCACTGTGCCCAGTGACACGCTCGCCCACCACCAACGATATTCAGGAGGAGTTTGCCGGGAGTGCGCCACGAACGGACGCCCAACTTATGACGACAAACCCTTCGTAGTAGGCGACATGGCCCGCATGTGCCCGCACTGTTCAGCACGGCTCTTCTCGTGCGAGCCGTTCACATTCTGCTGCAATAACGGTAAATGGGCAGTTCCCTTCACCGACTTCTTCCCCTTGCCTTCCCCTGCTCTTCTCCGCGTGCATCAATCCACGTGGCCTGCCACCGACGCAAAAGGACATCCCATCCACGACGCCGCTACGGACACACCCCGCCTCACGGGCTTCACAGCTGTCAGCCGCCGCTATAACAAATTATGCGCTTTGGCAGTACACGAGATGCAAAGCGCCGGTCCCGCCAAGGAGCTACGGTTCGGAAACTATTTGCGCCCTTCCAACTTACGCATACATGGCACCATGTACCGACGCCTACTCTCAGCGCAAGACTCCACCGCAGCACGGTACCTCGTCGTGGACCCTCGAGAACGCGCCCGACAGGCTGCCACACTACAGCTCGATACCAAACTTCTCCGGCAGCTTGAACGTGCCATCCTGCCCATCAACCCATTCATGACCGAGATCAAGCGCCTCGGCGCGGTCAGCCGCCCGGGCCCCGACGCAGCTGTCCACCTCAAATGGGACCCTGGCATCAATGAGCTCGCCGCCATCGTCGACGCCCACAGCGATGGTCGAGCGGAACCACGCACGGTGACATTCCGGCTGCACTCCACGAGTACACCTCGATACCTGCACCCACTGCACCCCTTCTACGAGCCGTTGTCTTATCCATTGTGGTTCCCCGGTGGAGGACGCGGCTGGAGCCCAGATGCAATAGTCAACGACGTCCATCAGTCAGATGTGGTGGTACCGGCAGTGCCTGCTTCGCCTCAGTCACATGCACGCGTGCGGACGACTACTCAACGAATGGCTCGTCAACGTGCACTGCCGGATGGAGGACGAACGCCTCAGCTTACTTCGCCGAGAACAACCGACGATGCGAGCGTCCCAGCGTGAGCTCTGCGAGACTCTGGCCAACAATTCTGGTCAACCTGCCGTGGGCGTCCGGGTGGTTCTCCCTTCCAGCGCCCCCGGTCCCCCTCGCCACCTTCGACGACTTCGCATTGATTGTTTGGAACTCGCTCGCCGGAAAGGACCCCCCCACGTTTTTCATCACACTCACATGCAATCCGTATTGGCCCGAGATACAGGCCGCCCTTCTGTCAGGACAATCGGCTGCTGACCGACCGGACGTTGTGATACGAGTCTTCCACGCAAGACTCCTGGACATGATCGCGTTCTTGAAAACCGATTTCTGCGGACGCCGACGGTGCATCATCCGCGTGATAGAATACCAGATGCGCGGGTTGCCTCACGCGCATATCGCCCTTGCCGTGGAGAACCCACCGCCCAGCGCAGAAGAGATTGACGCACTGATTTCGTGCGAGGTCCCTGCAGAACCAGGACCACTGCGTGACTGCGTTCTTCGTCACATGATTCATCGGTGCACTTCTGCCTGCCACCCCCACGACCCCGATCAGGAATGCATCAAAGGCTGTCCGTGGCCGTTCCTGGACTCCACCGAGATCGACGCGCGAGGCTACCCGCATCGTCGCCGGCGCCCGTGCAAAGGTACTTGCCCGAACTGCCAGTCCAATGGCCCCGCTTACGGCCGCCGCAACGTCTGCTGCAACCGGCTCGTCGTCGAGTACTCTCCTCGGGTGTTGCTGAAGTGGGACGGCCATGCGAATGTCAAGTTCGCCGGGTCTGTGAATTTGTTCGAGTACCTGTTCAAATACCTCTTCAAGGGACCAGACCACACGTTGTACACTATCGGGTCCGACGACCAGCCCGTGGACGAAATTACTGATTGGCTCCGCGGACGACACCTCGTGGCCACCGAGTTTGCATGGAGAATCTTCGGTTACACCACCTACGACCGCGCCCCGACGGTTTTATGCTTGCCCGTCCACCTGCCCGGTGAGAACTGGGCGGCGTTCTCCGAGGGCTTCGAAGCTGACGCGCTGGACCAGAGCACGTCGCAGCTCCAGCGATACTTCTACCGCCCCATGCACGAACCGTTCCTGAG
>CAUYUJ010022281.1:228593-271093 GCA_963575745.1 Prorocentrum cordatum | reverse complement strand
TGTGGTCAGTTGTGTCTCTTGATTCTTTTGTATTCTCTACCCTCTGCGTTCTACCATGCGCTTTCGACTCTATGTTTTATTTCCTACAGCCTAGTCTGTGTCATGTCCAGTACATGTGATATGTACCCTCCAATTTTACTCTGCACTCTTTGCCGTTTGCACTCGCCTTTTCGCTCTTTGGTCTCTACTCTCTGCTCTCTGCTCTCTACTTTGTGCACTCTGCACTCTTCGTTCTGCTCCTTCCTGTCTACTTTCCGTTCATCGCTGCATGATTCATATACAGTCGGTTCTGTTCAGCGATGTGGCATGGCCCGCGTACCGCCGCCATTCTACTTTGGCACACACCTCACATGTTTCGTGCCCCCAGAAGGTGCTCCACCGAAGACGATATTCACGACTATACACCGCCTTGGGTGGAGCTCCCTATGGGGCCACATGTGCCACAATGGGTTCGGTGGGCGCATCTTTTCTCTGCCGCTTTTCTCTGCCGCTTTTCCACCGCTCTTTTCTCTGCCGCTTTTCCATCGTTTACCGTCGCCGAAGGGCCGCGCTGCTTATGTACCCATCTTTTACCTTGCCGCGCATCCTGGGGGTGACGGCCTGGGTGCGCGAAGCATTAGGAAAACGCCCCAAAACAGGCGAGGCTTCTCTCTGATCCGCTGATACCCAACTGCTTGCATTCACTCTCCGGTTTGTGCTGCACGATCGTGGCGTGGCCATGGGGGATCTCACTGCGCGTGCTTCACAGTCGTGATGCGGACGGGCTGCGCATATCGCTGCACTGTGTGTTCGTGAGCCGCATGCCTGCGTCACTGTTTTGCCGCTTCCTTGTTGGTCGTGCTTCACAGTCGTGATGCGGGCGGGGTGCGTGTATCGCACAGGGGAATGTTGTATGTTGACCCTGCTTCGCACTCTTGCTTTGCATTCTGGCTTTGCTTCTGCTTCACACCCGTGTTGCGGGTGATTGACCTGCTTCACAGTCGTGATGCGCCTCCTGCTTCGCATTCTTGCTTTGCGTCTGCCTCCAAATTGTGTGGCCGGTGGTTGACCTGCTTCACAGTCGTGATGCGCCTCGCGTGGCTGTGTGTGACTTGTCATCGAGCTTGAGTGTGACGGCGTGTCGTATTTCATTGTCCTGCCTCACTTTTGTGGTGGTCTCCGCGAAAATCGGATTCTATGAATTGCCCGCTTCACATGTATAGCGATTGTCCCACCATGCTTGAAAACTCCTGCGGCACGGCGTCTCCCTGAAAGGATGGTGTCCAGTTGGTGTCTTACCCGCCGTTTCACCCCCCTGTCGTTTCCTCTCTTCCCTCCCTCTCCCTTGCCCTCCCCGTCCCCGTTCCCCCCTGCCCGCCCTCTCGCGCCCTCCCCTGCTTCCCCTCGTCTCCTTTTCCTCTTCCTCCGCCGGCGCACTCCCCCAGCCGGCTGAGACATAGCTATCCCGATCGTGTGCGGTGCATGAGTTGCAGTGTGTCGCGCCGTATCGGTGTCTGGTTGTCGCGTTGCCAACAGCTACACAGACGGCCGCATCGATGGCGGATGGGCCGGCACGCCCGAAATGTAGCAGAGGTCATGAAGCACGCGCTTGAGCACGTCAGTCCATTGGGGATTTCATTGGCCCGGGTAGCGGTCCGGTCCTGCTTCACAGTCGTGATGCGCCTCCTGCTTCGCATTATTTTTTTTGTTTCTGCCTCAAAGTTGTGCTGCGGGCGATTGATCTGCTTCGCAGTCGTGATGCGCCTCGCGTGGCTGTGTGTGACATGTCTTCGTTGTAAGTCGTCCCACTCCACTTGTGTAGCGCTTTTGTTGCCGCCGCCGTCGTGCGTCGTCGTCGTCGTCGTCGTTGCCATCGCTGCCGCCCACGGCGTTAGCAATGGGGGGGGTTATTTCGAATATTATCGCACCCGCCTTCACGCAGCGGCTCAAACCATTAGGGCGCTCCCTGGGGGGACGACGATAATGGACTTATCCTGTCGGCACGCGGAAGCGGCGGCGACCGCCCTGGAGCCGCTGCGCATGAAGGTGCTTCGGTGGGCGTCACAGACTAAGAGACGGACGGAGGCTGCCGCGGCCCTCAGGGACGCGATAGCATTAGCAGACATGGCGCCCACCCTGTCCCCTGGGATTCGCCAGCATCTGGGAGCGGTGGCAGATCCCTTATGGGCGCTCTGCACTGCCGTCAGCGCGCTCGTTCGACGGGAGGTGGTGCCAGCGTTGACCACTAAGGCGGCAAAGTCCACGGCCGTGGCGTCACCTTTTGTAGGGGGGATTTTTCAATCTGTAGAGCCAGGCCGCTGTGCAGTGCCGCCGTTGCTGGATGACTCCGCACGCTCACACCTGACTTTGGCCGTTCTCAACCCTGGTCGTTCCGGCTTCCTTCATTTGGGCAGCGATCTAATATTGGAGTGGCGGCTGGAGGCCGTCGCCCATGCCCTGGACGACAGGGGCGTAGACCTTTGCATCTCGCCGGGGTCGCGCTTCCCCGCTGGAGCCCTGTTGCCAAAAGGCTCCTATGGTTCGGACCCGAATCCGCTGCATGGGACACTGTCGGGATTTTTGTCAGGCCGGAGCTAGAGCACGCCATTCGCCCCATCCCTGATTTTTCGTCCTCCAGGGAGCAGTGGTACGAGCTCTGGTCTGATGGGCAGGTCGATGACCCCACTTGTATAATTTGCGCAATCTATCCCGTTCACGGCGGTGACTTGGACATTTGGGGGTCCATCGTCGCCCACGCGGGCGTTTTGCGCGCTAAGTTTCCTCGCGCGCGGCTCCTCGTGGGAGGTGATGGGAACCTCCACCTGGATTACGTTGTCTCCCACGGCGCCGGATGTCGGTGCCTGCATTGCCACCAACGCTCCAAGGATAAACTGATCCAGGAGTGGTTGGACTCTGCCTGGTTGCGCGCCTTTAACCCGCCATCGCCCACGCACGTTTCCGGCACATGTATTGATTTGTTTTTGGGTTCCCGCCACGACCCGCTGCCCGTGCACGTCGTGGATGCATGTGTGGGGCTTTCTGACCACAGACTCGTGCTGATTGACGTGCCTTGCCGGGTAACCGCGCAGAATTCGGCGGGGTTCGGGCGCGTCGCCTGGACTTCGGGCGAGGAGTGGGAGACTGGCCTTCGGGAAGTGGCCAGCACGCTACAGGCGCTCGCCACTGCTATTGAAACGGTAGGCACTAGTCAGTGGCTCCGGCCACCCTGGTATGGAGGCGGGGCCACCCGCCTCCAGCGCCGGGCCGTCCTCAATGTAGCCGCCTGGACGCGCGATACCATTTATGCAATGGTGGGGCATGCCTCTTCGGCCACCCGCACGACGGGCGTCGCCAGTAGGAGCAGAGACACGTCGCGGCGCCCCCCGCTTGACCCCTCGGCTTACCCGTCCCATGAGGCCTTCCGGGAAGCCGCATCGGCGGCGGCGTGGCAGGAGAGACGCAAAGCAGTCCACCGCTACCTGGACCTCCGCGAAACCAACGCTGGCGCCGCCGAGCGCTTCTTATCGGGATTTTTCAGGTCAACTGCGAAGTTCGACACCAGCTAGTGGATTCCATCGCTGGGCACGCTTTGTCCACTAGCGGCATGATCGATGCGATCCGTGACGATTTGTGTTCTAGGGCCCACAATGATTTCCCGCAGTGCCCGGAGGCCAGGGACAGCCTTGCGCAGGCGGTCACCGCCATCCGCCGCTCGGGGGCGGGGGCGGGGCCCCTGCATCCGGAACGACCATACGCCGACCATGAGGTCGAAGCGGCGCTTTCCCTGCTCAAGCCAGGCAAGCGCACGGTTCACTTGTGCAACGCAGCCTTGCGGGTCCAGGTTGAGGAGGGCTTCCGCCTGACGCGGGCACTACTCAATCTGAGTCGCGCGCTGTGCGTAACGGCCCGTCCATGGTCTCTTCGCCATTTTGCCCCCATCCGCAAGTCAGGGCCGGCGACTGTGCGGAAGATCAAGTCATTGCGGCCAATCTCGTTCACGACTGACATGGCCTCAGTCCAAGACGCGGCATGGATTGCTCGCAATGGACCCCTCATCGAGGCTTACTGTGGCCCGTCCCAGCAGGGGGGGTGGGCGATACTGTTTCGTTGGTCATCGCTCTCACTATGAATGCCCAGTTGCGGGCCGCGCAAGACCTGCCAACTTGGTGGGCTGTCGCGGACAACAAATGGGCGTTTGACGTAGCTTCGGTAAATGGCATGCTGTGCGGCGTTCTTGAAGCCGGCGCACGCGGGTCGGACTGGCTGTTACTGGACGACGTGTTGGCACAAGACCATCAGGCGGTCGGCCTGCATGACTTGTTGTCGCCGGTTTTCGCCCTCGGGTGCGGCACCGCCCAGGGCAGGCGTTTTTCGGTCAATATTTTCAACGCGCAATTGGAAGCGCTGCCCGTTGAGATCGCCGCCGCAGTCCCCGGGGGGTGCGCCACCGTGGCCCCGCGCCTGGCTAGACAAGCCACGACTGCTGCGGGCGAGGCTAACCCCCCAGCCACCGAGGCGGCAATGCCTGACCGGGCCTTTCCCGCGGCGGCAATGTTGCATGAAGTGCCACGGGTGGCGGCGACCGAATCCCCGCCATGGCCGCGCGCCGAAGCCGCGTTAGCCGCCCGGCTCAGCGCCGCCCCCGCCCTAGCGGACAGAGCCGCGGCGGTGGAATTCGCGGGTGACTTGCACATGCCGCCTGCCCAGTTTGTCGACGACATCACGGTAGCTTGCCCATCTATAGGGGCGGTGCGCGCCGTCCTGTCTCCTGAGGACGAATCCGCGCGCAGTAGGTACGCGCGCACTTTTAAGTCGTTTTTCTCCCGTGAGAAATCCAAGACGCGCGTTCTTCCAGTCCTGGGCGCGGCCCCCCCCAGTCTCGCCGGCTGCCCAGAAGTAGACCGCAAGGTCCACCTGGGAATTTTGGTGGATTCCGACCTGACGTTTGACCCCCTCCTCCGTGAAATCGTCGCCGTCGGGCATAGCTGCTTCCCCAAGCTGTTGCATGCGGCAGAGTCTGGGGGCTTCTCCATCCCAGTGGCTGCGGCGCAGGTCCCAGCCCGAGTTGAATCTGTGGTTTTGTACGCTGCCCCGCTCCTGGCCGCCGTGCCCGGCGCGGAATCAACCATGAACAAGTTGCAGGTGACTTGGGGCCGTCGCCTTTTGGGGTGCCACAAGGGACCGCCGATTCGCCATGCCGTGGTCGTCGCCCAACGTGGCTGGCCAATGCGCCTGGGGACGAGATTTTTAGGGAAGGCGCTGATGGCGCGAGCACGGCTCATGGTCCTGCCGGGGGACCACCCAGGTGCCCCCATGCTGCGGGCGGCTCGGTCTTTGGCCACCCCCACGTGGGAGTCGGCAGTGGTCGCTCTGGCCCAGCGCCTGGCCCCGCCCCCGCCGGACCTCGAGGGGCATCCCTTATTCCCCGCCGCCCTGCTGAACGAGGCACGCGCGTCGTCCGCCGCTAGGAAGGCAATCCTCAAGTCGCACCGGCTCGAGGTGCTGCGTCCGTCTCTCTTGCGGCATGACCGCGCAGCATACGCGAAGGCTGCCATGCCAATTGTGGCACCCTTTAATCGCTCTTTTGCCGCTTTGTGCACCTTCCCATCGCCACTGGACCTAGACATGTTGGCTGGGGAGCCAGGGCCGTCCTTCTGGTCCCACTACCGCCTTTGGGCTGCGGCCCGAATGACGGGCAAGTGGCCCCTGTCGGTCATGGGGGGTAAGGAGCAGCCCATGCACCTGCGCCGGTGCAGAGCCTGCGGAAGCCGCGGGGGCTCGGTGCGTCACGCGCTAAGTGCTTGCCCCGTGCTCGACCGGGAACGCCGGGAGCTTTTTCCAGGGGATCCGGCGCCAGATTTGCTGCTCCAGCTCTTGTTCGGCGACACAACGTGCTCCCGCATATCCAACACTTGGGATTTGCAGGGCAGGTGTGCTCCGTGTTCCTTCTCCTCCTCGTCGTCCTCTTCCTCCTCTTCCTCCTCTTCTCCTGACTCGGGGTAGGTGGCGGGGCATCCCGCTGCCGCTCGGACCGCCCGACAGCACCGCCAGGTCTGACGCTCCCCGTGCTTCACAGTCGTCATGCGCGCCGCTCGGCTACTCCGGTGAGGGGGGATCCCTCCGCGTGTTACTTTGTGTTTGTCTTTCCCCTTGTCCTTGTCCCCCTCCCGCTCTCGCGTTCTTGTGCTTGCAGCAAGGCGCCCCTCCACCTCGCAGTCGGGTTGGGCCATGTTTCGTTCGTTCCCATGCCTTTTGGGCTTGGGGCTGCCCGCGGTGCTCGCGGGGCCCTCTCCCCCTCTCGTGCGCCCCTCCCTCTCCCCTCGTGCACAGTTTCACCGCGGGTGTCCCGCAGTAGGGTCGCTTGGCTCCCGGTGCCCAGCCCGCTGGCGCAGCGCCTGGTCCGCTGGCGTGCCCTCCGAGGTGTCTGCGGGGGCCCACTCGTCGTCCCCAGGGTCGCCCACCAGCTTCACCTGGCCTTATGGCCAGGGGAAGCGGGGCTTCCTGGTGGGGGGGGAGCGGGCGTCGGCAGGCCTGTGGAGATAGTGCGGCGGCCCGTAGCTCCGGCGAGTGGCGCCTCCCGTGTCCGCGGGAGGAGCGACTAGTTGCGGGCGGCCTGCCCCTGTTTGCCCTGGTACCAGCAGGGGGGGGGGAAGGGGTGTGTGACACCACCTCCTGTCCCCCGTCGGCTGCACGACTCCGACCTGCTCACGCCGGGCAGCTCTGAGCCGCAGCGTCCGCGGAACGCGCGTCGGGGGTCGCCGGCGCGCGCGCCGTGGAGGCTGTTATGATTGCGAAATGCGAAATGCGAAATGCTTAGCCGTCCCCCGAAGACACAGAAAATGTTTCAGAGGGCGCGAGGGTTTCGAAGAAGCCCTTCCGAAGTTGAACAGGCCTTTTCCTTCTCATTCGTTTCCCTCGCTCCGCCCCAAGATCCAGTTCGTCCTACTCATCCTCATCCTCTGTGTCGTAGTCGTCCTCAGCATCCTCCCGCTCCCCAGTCCTCGCTCTCTGGCATATTCCTGCTCATCCTCCTTCTCGTCGTCATCCTTCTCTTCGTCCTCGTTAATTGCCTCACCCTCCTTCGTGGCCTGCATGCTCGCGATCAGGACGGAGAAGGAGGAGCAGGAGGAGGAGGAAGAGGAGGAGGAGGAGCGGCAGCAGCAGAAGCAGCTGGAACCTAGAGCAGCAGACAACACGAAAAAATGGATGGGGTTATGAACACGCATCGCAGCAGCATTCACCCGCTATGCCACGGGCGGCCCGATCTCGATTGTCAATATGGCATTACTTCGCGGCCGAGCAGCACCAGTTGTTATTCGTTTGCCTCGCTGCGACACATCTGCATCGCAAAATCCAGACCGCTTGACGCGAACACTCGACCGTGTTGTCCAAAATGCTCTACCTAGGCCAAGGCTCCACACGACATATTGCATTTTCACCGCATTGCCATGACTTGGGAGCTTCGGGATCCGCCCAGTCTCAAAACAGCTAGTCTACAAGGTTCCGACTTGTTGATTATAAGGCTGGGTGTGGGGTGCTCCGGGTCTGGAATCGCTCGCCCAGGGTTTCCCCTAGAGTCTTTTGGATGGTTTTCCATATAGTCATGGTCTTTTGTATGGTCTCCCGTATGGTCTCCTGCATGGCGCGTATCAGTATATGTGTGGTATCCTTCGCGTGTTCCTTTTTATTGTCTCCCGTTAGGTTTCCCTGCTAGTATGTTCCAATATTCTCTATGATGCTGCTAGCTCATCGATAGTATTCTCTATAGTGGTATGCTTCGTACGGTTAAGAGCTGTTGGCAGTTTTTCCGCCAAAGCTATACCTGCTGACCCGCGCGACGGGATCAGTATATGACGGGTGTTGACTATCCTCGTTGCACTTATATACTTTGCTAGCATTTGCATAACAACCGTCAACAACAGCAACACCAACAATCAGTTTATGACTGTTCGTTCATACCTGCTTGCGTACCACTTAACACGTATATCCCAAACCCTCGATACCCGCCTTCCGATCGTACCCCCTCGGGGATATATCTTCATTACCCGCCACGCGTAATTGGTGCAGCCCCTAAAACAGGGGAGGAGAGGACGGATGGAAGGGGGAGGGAGAAAGGTGGAGCACGGGAGAGATTAGCAGGAAGGGGCTAGGAGCGGAAAACACGTGGCAGAAACAGACGGGCTGATCGGGCGGGTAGACCCGAACGGGCGGGTCGGGAAGGCGGGCCCAGGCGGCCAGGTCGAGCAGGCGGGCTGTCGAAGCGTGAGTATTGGATGAATTGAAAGGAGGCTTAGAGCGACAGCGCGATTCCCAAGTAAATCGCGAGAAACGCCAGAGCGAGAGCGCGATTCCTGAGCGTCGATGGCGCGGCGTTTGAATACATCGCGAGGAAATCCCACGCGAGAGCGCGATTCCTGCAGAATTTGTAACGAGTCCCACGCGAGAGCGCGATGTTTGAATTAATTCTGAGGAGCTATCAGGCGGAAGCCGTTGTTGTTGTTGTTGTACCTCGGGGACCAGTCGCGCGTCAGTTAAACCGTATAGCCCAAACCCTCGATATCCACCCGTTTCGCCTTCGATCTTACCCCCTTTTGGGGTCTTCCTTGCCTGCCACGTACAGTTGGCGCGGCCTATGCAACAGGAAGAGGAGAGAGAGAAGGAAAAGGGCGAGGAAAGGAGGACGAAACGAGGAAGGAGAGAGGCAGCAGGGAGGGAGGAGGACTGAGAGCGAAGAAGATCTAGCATGGTGGAGAGGAGCAGTAATCTTGGCACGCGGACGGCCAGGTCGGGCGGGCGGGCCCTACCTGGCGGGTCCGGCGGGCGGACCCTGACCAGCATGTCGGGCGGGCGGAGCAGTGAAGCTGGCAGGATCGGGGGCGGCAAAGAGGGGGGGGATGACTAGGGGGGGTGGACATCATGGCGGGGGCCATGATACTTCCTCACATTTGGTGGCGCCTCTTCTCATTTCATTACGTCTCTGGCCCCCCCCCCCCCCTGGGCAGCGCACGTGCCGCCGGCCATGATTTGCGCCCCAACCCTTGGACGCCCCCCTCTTGGCCGCCACCGAAGGAGGGCCTCCAAGCACGCGGACGAGCGGAGGCTGACGAGCGGGTCGACCCCAGCGGGCGGATCAGGCGGGCGGACCCGGACCCTAACGGGCGGATCGGGCGGGCGGATTTTTGCAAGCGGGCCGGGCGGGATATTGAAGCGGGCGGAAAGTTTTCAAGCAGGCCAACGGGCAGACCTTGACGGGTGGGTCGTGCGGGCGGGCCTTTTAATGGGTGGGTCCGGCGGGCGGGGCATTGAAGCGACCTTTTGCTCATTGCGAAGACGTTCAAGGCGAGAGGACGGGTCTTGAGTAAATTGCGGAGAGGCCTCGTGCGAGATCGCGATTCCTGGGCGTCGAGGGCGCGGTGGTTGAATAGAATGTAAGGGAGCCCTGCGAGAGAGCGCGATTCCTGAGTAAGTTGTGTGTGTGTGTGGAAGTCCCGCTCGCGAGCGCGACTTGGAATCTGTTGTAAGGAAGTATCAGGCGGGAGCCGCTTTTGTTGCAAACCGAGGATCGACAACACAGTCTGAGCATGATTTTCCCTGATAAACACGAGTGCGAGCCCAGGGAACACTTCAGTTGAAAACATGCACGGGTGAGGTGGCATCAACAAAAACCATTCTTGAAAAAGCGAGAGTTCAATGAGTTGAAGAGTTTTCGTTCTTCGATGCCCGCGTGGCAGTCAGCATCTATACCCGCCCGCTACTTATTCGATCGTACTCCCTTTTGGGTTAGACTGTTCGTGCCTACCACATGTTGCTGGCGCGGCCCCTAAAATAGGAGGGGGAGGAGGAGGAGGAGGAGGAGGAGGAGGGATAAGGAAAAAAGGAGAGAGCGAGGAGGGGTGGAGGTAGGAGCAATTCTCTTGCACAGCTCGTCGTTCGTCCTCCTCGCCTGGCCTACCCCTGCCCCCCCCCCCCCCCTTGGCACCTGTGCCACTGGGACCCCTTTTTCCCAGGAAAACAGGCGGGTAGCAGCCCGATCGTCACCCTTGTTTGCCCGTAGGGGGCCAAGGGGAGAGAAAATTGCTCTCGTCGCCAGCGGCCACCCATGGAGTGGGCGGTGGTGGGTAGGTTGGGCGTCGGAGCACGGACTCCGGCGCCCCCTACCCCAAACATTGCACGCAGAGCACGGTCTCCTTGCGCGTCCTGTTTCGCGCACTTAGCACGCCACGGGGGCATGGCCCACACCGTTGGCGCTGCTCTGGCTGATGGCACTCCCCTGTTGGGGAGGTGTTCGGCCGCTCCTGCAGGTCCCGCATTGCAGGAGTCAGTCATGTGCTGTGCGAGCGCCGAGCTCAACCCCCCCCTGGCTCTGCGCCGCCCCATCTGGCCTCCCTAGGGCAGCCCCCCTGTGCCGCTGAACCTTATATTTTCGTCGTTCGTCGTCGTTCGTCCTCTTCCCCTGGCCTCCCCCTGACTTCCCCTTAGCATGCCCTCGGCCTCCCCCTGCCCCCCCCCCCCCCTGGCCTGGCTCCCCTGGGCTCTGCACCGCCCCATCTGGCCACCCACTCGCCTCCCAGGGCAGGCCCCCCGGGCCGCGGAACCTTTTATGTGCGTCGTTCGTCCTCCTCCCTTGGCCTCGCCCTGACGCCCTCCCCCCTCCCCGACCTCGCCGTGGCCTGGCGCCCATGGGGTCTGCGCCGCCCCATCTGGCACGATGGCCTCGGGAGGGCACGAGGACGGCCCCGAGAACCTCCCCCCCTCATCAAGCCGCCTCGCCCGGCCCTCGCCCTCCCTTGCGCATGGGCCCGGGTGTGTGCGTGCCACTTGTAGCGTTGGCAAGCGGGCAGGCGCACCGACCCTCACGGGTGGGCCGGGTGGGCGGGCTCCAACGGGCGCGACGGGCGGGCGGGGCAGCAAAGCGGGCGGGCGGCTTCCAGGCAAACCAAAGGCCAGACCCTGACGAGCAGGTCCAGCGGACGGACTTCAGAGGACAGGTCGGACGGGCGGACCCTACGGCGCGGGCTGGCCCGGACAATGAAGCGGGCGGGCAGGCTTCAAGCAGGCGAACCGTTCCAAAGATTTGAAACAAAAAACACCCGCCTCCCCGCCAGGTCCGGCGGGCTGACCTTGACGGGCGGGTCGGGCGGGCGGGCCGTAATTGGCGGGTCGGGCGGTCGGGACATTGAAGCGTGTTTCGCAAATTTTGGAGAGAAGCGAAAAAGGATTCCAGCGAGAGCACGAGCCCGGCGTAAATTTGAAGCAAGTCTCGTACGAGAGCGCATTTCCAGGACGTCGAGAGCGCAGCGCCTTAGTTACTTGCAAGGAAGTCCTAGGCAAGAGCGCGATTCCTGCGTAGATCGTAACCGAACTGGAACAAATTGCGGCGAAGTAACACGCGCGAGCCGTTGTTGTTGCAGACTGGGGAGCAGGAGCGCAGTTTGAGGCTCAAGAATTTCTTTGGAAAAATGAGACCAGCGCGATCCAAATTTGGGGAAAGTTTCCTATTGCATGGGCGCAGTGTTTCGCAGTGCTTGGCATAGCTTGGCATTGCTTGGTATTGCTTGGCATTGCTTGGCAATGCTTCGCATTGCTTCGCGTTGCTTCGCACTGCTTCGCATTGCTTCGCATTGCTTGGCACTGCTTGGCATTGCTTGGGGAACCTGGAGAACCCGAGGAACCCCTTGGGAACCCAAGGAAATTGGGGAACCCAACGAACCCGAGGAACCCAAGGAAATGGGGGAACCCGAGGAACCCGAGGAACCCGGGGAACCCAAGGAAATTGGGGAACCCGAGGAACCCAGGGAACCCGAGGAACCAGAGGAACCCGAAGAACCCAGGGAACCCGGGGAACCCGAGGAACCCGAGAAACTTGGGGAACCTTGGGGACCCGAGGAACCAGAGGGACCCAGGGAACCCGAGGAACCTGGCGAACCCGAGGAACCCGGGGAACCCGAGGAACCCGGGGAGCCTCCGAGGAACGGGCAAAGTAGCCACCCGAGGCAGCAATTTTTTACCAAGTGGGAACCCTTCAGGCAAGCCTAATTGGGGAACAGGGTGCGAGCCCCAGAGGGGCGTTTCAATTGCCGGGCAGGAGGGATCAAAAGTAATCATTGTGCCGAGATGAGAGCTCAACAACAAGGAATCGTCGTCGTCGCAATCCCAATTCTGATCTGCATCATTGTACTATCAATCGTCCTCCTCCTCCTGCTCATGCTTCTCGTTCTTTTCATGGACCTGCTCTGCATCATCATCCTTGTCATCGTCCTCATCTTTGTCGTCCCCCGAATCACTTGTCTCATCGTCATCCATCCCCCTCCCATTTCGCCTCTCCGTCCCAGTCCTCCTCCGCCCTTCCTCCACCTCTTCCACGATCTCGACCGAACTTGGCAGCGTAGCTAATAGTGTAGCTCACCTGGTTTGCCGCACCCTGACTGGCGTGTGGTTGCTGTGGTAGTCTCGGCGGCCTGCCTGCTGACGGTTGCACGGTTACGTGAGGAGACCGCGCGCGCGGACACAGTCCACGGCAGACTTCCAGAGAGCTTCGGAGGTCTTCCTAGGTCCCTGCGGAGGTCGCCCAGAGCACCACTTGGGAGTTGCTGTTCGTGAAGGGGTTGATGTGCAGCGCAATGAGATGAATCTCAGCGCACGACGAGGCATTGCAACGCATGGCATGGCTATGCATGGCAGCATAGCATCGCACCGCCTAGCGTATCATGGCATAGCGTTGCGTAACACGGCGTAGCCTGGCATAGTCTTGCAGAGCATGGCAATACATCATGCCTTGGCATGGCATGATGCTACATTGCACAGAATTGGCATGCCATAATGTGGCAGCGCGCAGCATGGCCTGGAATACTTAGCGTGGCACTGCGTCGCAACGGTGTACACATCTTTGAACAGACTAGCATGGCATACCTTGATATTGGCCAGCGCGTAACGTATCACTCCATGGCATAGCGCGAGCATCATCTGCGCGGGGACCAGCGCCGCCGAAGTCCTGAGTGACCGGCCCGACGACTGAGGCCAGACAGCGCTGTCTGACAAAACAACCCAAAATCCATCATGCAAGGGTCCAGTGGAGATGAAAAAATCCTCAAGCCTTTCTGGAAGCCTCCTAAGACCCCCAGAGGTCCGCAGGAGGCCACACGGAGGCCTTCGGAGGGCCTCTGGAGAGGAGGCCCCAGAGCAAAATCCAATTTTTCTCCTCCTCCTCCCCCTCATCACCCTCCTCCACCTCCTCCCCATCATCATCATTACCATCATCATCGTCATCATCATCATCGTCGTATCATCATCATCATCATCATCATCATCATCATCATCATCATCATCATCATCAGCAGCAGCAGCAGCAGCAGCAGCATCTCCTCGTAGTCATCTTCTTCCCTACGTCCGTAGCCTTTATGGCTCAAGCCAGTTGGGCCCAGGGCCGCGTGATCGGTCTGCTCATACCAGGACGCCCCATGGAGCCCATGCTCTGCCCTGCGACGCGGCCGCCGGGCCGCCCCCAGCGGCGCGGCCGCCAGCGCCGCGTGCTGCCGCCATCCGCCCGGTGTGCGCGGCGCTGGACGAAGGCCGCCCTGGCAGCCGCGCTCGCGCTCGGCGCAGCCGTGGGGGGGCGGACCGCCGCCGCCGTGGGCGGAGACCCCCTGGGACAAGGGCCCGCTCTGCGGAGGCTCAGGCGTTCGCTGCTGGCCGCCGCTGCGGCGGCGCCGGCGCGGGGCATGGGCGTGGCCAGCGCCACGCCAGGGCCGTCGCCGCAGGAGGCCGCGGCAGCGGCGGGGGCGGTGGAGCCCACCGCCGACGACGTGGCACTGGTGCAGCGCGCCTTCGCCACGCTGGCCGCGGACCCCGCCCGGCCTGGGGCGCGGGAGGCCTTGGAGGCCGCCGAGGCCGACTTCACGCGCGCTATCGCCCGTTGGGAGGGCCCTCTTCGCGGCACGCCCGGCGACCGCGTGCAGCTGCGGCTGGGGCGCGCCCAGGCTCGCATCACGATCAACGACACCACGGGCGGCAAGATGCCAGAGAAGGCGGAGGCTGCCGTGGAAGATTTCGACGAGGTGTTGCGGCTGATGGAGGCCGACATGAGCGGCGCCGTCGGCACTTTCGACTACCCGAGCGTATACGTGCGCCGAGCACTAGCGAAGGAGGAAATCGCGTATGGCCGGAAGGACAGGTCCCAGTGGGCTGGCGCAGCAGAAGACTACACGCGTGCCATAGACCTGTGGCGTGACGGCATCAAAGATTCCCGCACAGGCCCCCAGCTCGGCGTCAACCCAATGGTGCTGAATTTTCGCGGTAACGCACTGAGCCAGCTCGGGCGATTCGAGGACGCTCTGGCAGACTACCAGGAGGCCACCAAGATCTTCGTCAAGGACGGGGAGTGGCAGACAGCGGCCCTGTCACGCAGCAACGAAGGGCTTGCTCTCTTCGGGGCGGGCCGGCGGAGCGAGGGCGTCGCGCGGATGGAGCTCGCCGCGCTCAAAGATCCTGCCATGGTGGACCCACACGTCGCGCTCGCGGCGGCGTACTGGGCGAGCGGAGACGTCGGGCGGGCCGAGGAGCAGTGGCAGGCCGCCTGCGAGAAGACGGGTGAAGGTTGCAGCCGGTACAAGGACCTTGACTGGGTGAAGAACATCCGGCGTTTTCCCTCGACCCTCGTGAGCGACCTCGGCGGCTTTCTGCGGCGGCAGCTCCCGACCGGAGCGGATCAGCCCGGCTCTCGATTGAGATGAGACGCCGATGTCTGAAGCCGGAGCGGATATTCCTTATTCCTCTTTTTCTCCTCCTCCTCATCATGACCTTCTTTTCCTCCGTTTCCCTGGACTCCCTCTTGCCTGCATTGCCCTCCAACCCCCCTGTTCCTTCTCTGTTGACCGCGGGGCGCGGCAGGTTTACCACTGCCCGACCATTGTCTGGCCTCGCTTTGTGCATGCAATTTTCCAGCCCGGGCCTCTCCCCCGCCTGGGGACGCGCAGGAGGGCAGCGGGGCGCGTTGTGTTCGCCACCTGCGTGCCCTGCGATCCTCCTTCTCGTCCTCCTCCTCCTCCTCCTCCTCCTCCTCCCCCTCCTCCCCCTCCTCCTCCTCCTCCCCCTCCTCCTCCTCCTCCTCCTCCTCCTCCTCCTCCTCCTCCTCCTGCTTCTCCTCCTCCTCCTCCTCCCCCCAACGGCAACGGTGTCCTGGGGGGAGACGGGGGCGCCTCGGGGCGGCACTGTCGGCGATCACTGGGCTGGACTCCCCCTCCTGCCCCCACAAGGGGGCAGAGGAAGAGGAGGAGGAGGAGGAGAAGGAGGAGAAGGAGGAGGCCTTGAAGTGATATGGCTTAGGAGCACCTGAACCCCATTTGGTGGGCCAATAACCTTGTGTACCCTCTTGGCATGTCCTGCCCTGAGTGCGACAGCTCAGCTTGAGTCCAGTTCCCGATGTGGCAAAGCTGCCAGGGGGGGGGAAATACCAGAGACAGGATGAGGAGGAGGAGGAGAAGGAGGAGGAGGAGAAGGGGGATGGTTTACTCTGATTCGCAGTTGGGTGCAAGGACGGATGCTCATGTGTAGAACGCCTAGACATGGCTGAACGTATGGGAAGACCCGACTCGAGACCTAAACAGGGGAGGGCGACGAACTTGCGGGCCTGTCCAGGCAAGCATTGTCTCACGGGCCGTACTACTGGTCCGTTGGATGGATTCGTTTCCCTCCCTCCTTGCCCCATTTCCATTCCTGGCGATCAAAGCGGATCCGGGCACCCACGGGACGGCACACCGGAGGGGGAGTGAATTTGCTGGGGCAGTGGCCCACTGATTCTGGAAGGACGCGTACACGCGGCAACCCAGATAGCAAACTACCTCAGAGGTGACCAGTGGGTCGGCTCCCCAGCAGGACGGTTCGCCACCCTAGGGGTGACGGGGGGGACTGGATCCGCGGCAACGCAGATCGCCAGGGGGATATTGGCCGAAGCTTGACGAATCACAACCTTAGGGGTGACCGAAGGAACGTATTATACGGCCGCCTAGGACGTCACCTATCTTTTCAGGGTGACAAGATGGGAACCCCTCCACAGCGGGGCGTATCGCCATCCTGGGGGTGACAGGGGGGACCTGCTGCAAAGTAGGGCGAATCGCCACTTTCGCTGTGGCAGGGGAGAGGGAGGAGAGAGAGAGGAGAGAGAGAGAGAGAGGAGAGGGAGGAGAGAAATCAGAGGAGGAGGAGGTGGAGGAGGTAAGCGGCAGCGCTCGACGAACCCCTTTGCCGTCGGGAGCACAGGAGCACAGGAGGAGGAGGAGGAGGAGGGGCAAGAGCAAGAGTCAGGGGAGGAGGAGGAGGAGGAGGAGGAGGAGGAGGAGGAGGAGGAGGAGAAGGAGGAGGAGCAGGAGGATCGAGTCTGCCGCCTCGTGCCTGGAACGCCTGCGGGCTTGCCCAAAAAGGAGGATCGAAGCCAGACCTCGGGACGGAGCGGTATGGCTCGATCCGCGGGCACGGGCCTCGACCCCCCCCCGGGGGGGCGGACGTTCGCCGTGTCGTTGGAGCGGGGCTCGAACGAAGTGCAAAGTTTCACTCGGCAGCGCCAGCGGCCGCGGGCGCGGGAGTCCCTTGCGGCAGGGCGTGCCGAGAACGGGCACTAGAGCCGGCGAAGAAGGAGAGAGGGCGGCCACGGAGGAGGCGGCGGGAAGGTCCCATCCGCCGAGAGTCGCTTGGTGGGTGGCGCGCGGGCGGCCTCGGGCCACGAGGATGGTGCGCAGTGGGAAGCGGAAAAGCATGAGGGGCAATGGATCGGTTGCGAGCCCGAGGGGAAAGTGAGAAGGGGTGGGCCTTCTCAGAAGGCTCGGAAGTCCCCTGGCCCTCGGAAAAGGTTTTCGAGGCTTTCCCCAAAGAAACTGAAAATGTTTCAGAACGCCAGAGGGCTTCTGAGAAGCCCCGCCGCCTTCAGAGAAGGCCGTCTCTCCTTCTCGCTTCCCTCCCTCGCCCGCCGCCCTAATATAGCAAGTCACGTAATTCAAACGAGATGTGCAGCTGTTTTTTCCTTGAAAAGTACGTTCGACATTATCTTAGCCAAATGAAATGTTGTAGCCCTGTCCAGGCCGCCAGCCTCCGCGAGCTCCTGACCGAGTTCGGGCGGCTGGAGCTGCCCAGGCCAGGCCTCTCGCGGGAGCGGCTGCTGGAGGGGCTGAGGGCCGCGGCCTTGTGGGAGGACCTGGGCCCGCCCCGGGGTCGGCCCGAGCCGAGGCAGAATGACAACCTCAGAGCAGCTGCAGCTTCGGGAACCTGGACCCTGGGCAATCCCTCGGAGCTCCCCTCTTCGTCGAGCTCCCGCACGCCTGGACCTGGACCACCCGTGCAGGAGACCACGCCTGGAGCGAAGGCCACCCTTCTCGGCCGAAGGGCTCCGTAGCCCCAGGCAGGGGCGCAGCTGACCCAGCAGGGGCGCGGAGGTCGAGTCGCGCCCTCGCGCGTCGCGGCCTGGGCCGGCGAGGCGCCCCGCTCCTTCGGGGGCGGGGGAGCGGCGCGAGGGCGCGCAGGCGGCCGCCGCGCCGCGCTTCCTCCTCCTCATCCTCCTCCTCCTCCTCCTCCTCCTCCTCCTCCTCTCCTCCTCCCTCCTCCTCCTCCTCTCCTCCTCCTCCTCCTCCTCCTCCTCCTCCTCCTCCTCCTCCTCCTCCTCCTCCTCCTCCTCCTCCTCCTCCTCCTCCTCTCCTCCTCCCCCTCCCCCCTCCTCCTCCTCCTCCTCCTCCTCCTCCTCCTCCTCCTCCTCCTCCTCCTCCTCCTCCTCCTCCTCCCTGGGGCGGCCCGGCCGCCGCGGCGCGAGCCAGCCCCGCACTCGCTCCCTTCGGGGGCGGCCAAGGAGAGGGGAGGATGACTTGGGGGGGGGGAGCTCCACCGAGGCTCCAAGGAGTTGGGTTTCGCATGCGGTTCCCCGCCTATCTCGGCACACCCTCACGTCTCGTGGACCCAAAGGGAGCTCCAACGAAACCTCCAGGAGAGGGGGTTCGCATACGGTTCTCCACCTAATTCGGCGCACCCCTCGTACATTTCGTGGCCCGATAGGGAGCTTCCCGGGGGGGCGCACACGCTTATCCAAATTCCTGGCGGGGGCCATGATATGTCTCCCCAGATGTCAGGGCGACTCTTCTCATTTCAATGCGTCCCCGTCGGGGGCGGCCAAACAGGGGGGATGATGACTTGGGGGTGGGGAGTCATGGCGGGGGCCATGAGACCTCCCCAGACTTTTCATGGCGCCTCCTCTTATTTCACGACGCCCCCGCCCCCCCCACCCCCCCTGGGCCGCGCACGTGCCGCCAGCCATGAGTTGTGCCCCACCCCCCCATCAGTCGAAGTGGAAATCGATCTTTCTGTCAAGCAAAGCGATGGTTCACACCTCCCCCGAGAGTGCCCGTGTCGCGTCAAAGTGTTGCAGTGACAAGTGGATCAAGGAAACATGCAAGAGAAGCGGCCAGAGCGACTAGGGGAACGGGAGAGAGATCGATGATGCTACGCCCTGCGTGGCGTTAACAATCATGCGTTTCTCTCCCAGCTTGCATGGCGAGTTGGCCGATCGAGGTTTGTTGAATCGGTTCGAGGTTCGAGTTTTGAGGATTTAGGTTCGAGGATCGAGGACCGAGTCGGGCATCTGGGAGCCTCAGGGTACCTCCAGAGGCCTCTTGGACACATCCGGAGGCCCCTACTGAAGATATCAAGGTGGATTGTTTTTATTGCTGTGTTCAGCGTCTGGGGCTCGCTCTTGGCCTCCAGAGTCCCAAACAAAAAAAAAATGCGGAATGGAATTGCAGTCCTTGGGCGATTCTCGAGAGGTTCAGGGGCCACGCATCGAAAAAACACGACGTCGAACGTTTGGGTCATACGGGCGTTGTTCGTCAATCTTCGCCTCTGGGAGGGTGGTCTTCGGGCCCTGGGATCTACAGGGAAAACGATCCGCTGCTGGCAACCACCCCTGGGGATGGAGTCGATCGCTCCGGGGGCCCACGCAGTGAAAAAAACGCAGCGCCCGAGGCAGGCGCTTCGAGCACCCCCCTGGTGTCGGAGTCAGGGTCCCCCACTGCCTCTGCTGCTGCTTCCTCCTTCGCTTCGCCTCTCTCTTGCACGGGGCCCGAGTCGCGCTGACGCGGCCGCCCACACCCGACCGACCTGGACCGTGGCCGCGTCCGCAGGCCAAGAGTTTCTCCACGACGCCGAATCTCGAGCGGGGAGGTCTTGCACGACGTCGGGGCTCGGGAGGTCCAGACGGCCCAGCTGCAGCGAGGCGGCGGGTGCTGGCAGGCCAGCGCCTCGTTGCACTTTGAGGCTCTCATCGCCAGGCGCCCGAACGCCCGCTGGGACGCGTCGGCTACCGAAGAGCAGCGAGCCCAGGGGTCCAGGGACTCGAGGAGAGCGAGACCGCCAGTTTGTCGCCGTGTCGAGCCTCTGGTCTCCACTCTGGGGCCTCTGGGCCATCAAAGACCGACTCGGGATGAGAGGTTGGCGCGGGGGAGGAGATCGCGAGACCCCAGGTCCCGAGCTTCGAAAAAATCAAGCCGCCGGAAGTTTGGGGAAGGCGTGCCGAAGACATGTCTTGAGAAGGGCTCATGGAGTTCCTGCACACTGAACCGTGCCACTGCTGGAACCGCCACGTCGCATGGTCGAGACGCTGGTGGCGGGAGTCACCGCAAGCGCTGGTCGGCGCTGCAATGCCGAAACTTGCCTGGCCACATGCCCAGACGCCCAGCCTCGTGTGCTTTACGATTGTGTTGGCCCCTTCCCTGGGGACAGGGGTCCATCCTGAGTCGTTGTTCGTCGGTCCCAGGGCCCGCAGCGGGCCTCGAGGTGTCGAGATGGAGCGGAAATGGCAGCATGGAAGCCGAATGCCATCGGAAGTCTACGTCCTCCGCCTCCTCCCCAGACATCCGCCGATGTGATTACTTCCACCCGCGGCCCCTGCAGTGTCGACCACTTCGCTGCACGGGGGTAGCTCTTCCACCCAGATGCATGTTCTATCGTCCCGGGGCCCGAAGGTTCAATTTTGATGCCGAAGCCGATGGAAACACGTCGCATTCCTCCCTGCCAGTCTCATCATCCTCATTGCTTCCGTCTCGCGCCCTCATCCCCTTCGCCTCCTCCTCCTCCTCCTCCTCCTCCTCCTCCTCCTCCTTCCTCCTCCTCCGCCTCATCCTCCTCCTCAAACTCCTCGCCCCTCTGAGACCTTCCCAGCTGCCGCCCCCGATGACCCGCGCGGTCACAGGAGCTCCCCGTCCCCGAGCTCGAGGCCCCTCCCCCCCGCTGGGGCGGGCCATGCGCTCTCGGGGATGAGCCTCATCCTCGTCCTCCGCGGGAGAAGGTGGTGAGAGAGTTCATTTGGCGGGCCTCTGCCACGCGTGCACTTGGCATGGACTTTCACGCGTTTGGGCGCCAATGTGGGTATCCAGCGCGTGGGCGCCGCGTTTGTCGCGATCGAGAGTGCGTACACGAAAGGGGGGTCAAACACGCGTCTGGCAGGCTGTGATGGGGAAGACGCCGAAGAGGAAGATGCTGATGATGGGAGGGTGAGGACGAGGGCGAGGAAGAAGAGAGCGAGGAGGAGGTTCGCTTTGATGGAACAAGCCTTGCAAATCCACCGCGGAACGTTCACAGTCAAGGATGCGGAGAGGGACCAGAGGATCCTTCTGAGGTGTTTTCGGAGGGGGGTCTCTCCGAGAGTCCTCGTGGGGGACCCTCGGATGCGGTCGTAGTCAACTGCAACAACAGTCATGTTTGCTACTGTTCGCTCTTATCTGCTCGCATGGGCCATCGCGCAGACGCGGGACCCACTCCATATGCCTCACCTGTCACGGACCAGTCCCGCATTGGATAGTGGGCGCGGGGCACGGTGAGCGCCAGGGACCCGATGGTCCCTCCGCCGATGGAACAATGCTCACCACCGTAGAGACAGGCAATGGGAGCGATATTGGCGATACTCCCGCGGGCGCCGCAAGGACGCCGCCGCAAAGGGATGAAGGGCAGCCGGGGGCAGATGAGGATCAAGATCAGAAAAGCACGGCGTCTTATTGAAGAACAAGAAGGAAAGCGCGCGGCACGACTTGAAGCCGCTTGAAATGTGGACATGGAACCAGGCGGGGAATTCACAGGAGAAGCGACGGCAAGGGCCACACCCATAACGTGTCACCCAAGCATCGATCCGCACGGAAGACCACCGGCGATCAGTGAGTTGTGGTGGCGACAGTCATTAGCCGCCCGTCAACCCAGGGACACGGAGCGCAATCAGGCCTTTCTCACCCCATCCATCAAATTGCGAAGAATTCCTATGCGAGACTGTGATTCGTCAGTAAATTACGACGAATGTTCGAGCTTAAACGCAATTTTGATTCAACGTCGAGGATGTATCAGGCGGGCGCCATTATTGTTTTAGTCGGGGGGCGTAAGGTTTTTTCGCACAAAAACAGGGTGCGAACCCCAGGCGGAGCACTGCATTTGTAAAACCAATGCGCGCTGCACCAGTGGGATCAACACGAATTATATTTTGAGCCAAAAACTACACAACCAAACAAAAAGCTAAGCGCTCACCGCCGCAAAGCGCAATGGCGGATCTTGATGGCGCCGCACGGAGGCAGGCGATTTCACGATCGCTTACCAGGTCCGGCCATGACACCCAGGCCCACCCGCGGGGGCGTGAAGACAATCGCTCTTCGCCATCTGGACTGCGGAGCTGTCTTTCTCCGGGGGGCTCATGCGAGAGCGCAATGGTGACTCCGCCTTACGCGGCGCGAATCGAGAAGTCAGAGAGGTAGGCAGCGGAAGAGCAGGAGCGTATGCTCCACAGCAGTCATCGGCTTCGCTTCGACCCTCGGCAATCTCCGCGCACCATCCATGCAGGAGGAGTGCCGCGATCGCGGCATCCGCGTGGCAGCCGCCGGGAAGATGGCCACGGGCGACTGCGGGGCGGAGGGCTCAGCTTTTGTTCGCCCTGTGGAGGAGGAGGAGGAGGAGGAGGAGAAGGAGGAAGAGGGGGAGGAGTGCCTACTCTTCCCACTCTCCTCCTTCTTCACCTAGCCTTCGCTCGCTGACTCCAGGGGACACGAGAGATCAAAGATCGCGCTTCGCTGCCCAAGTCCCAATGAAGACACTACAGCTGAACTCACCAGCCGACGTCTGAAACCCACAGAAGCCCCGAACGACGACGGAACGAGCGCCCAGACCCAGAGGGTCCCCTTCGAAGGGTGGGGCAAGGATGATGCATAGTGAGGAAGGGACGGCAACAGCAAGAGGGAAGTTGTCAAGGGTGTCCACGGTTCGGTGGGTCCCGTTGCGTCGCAGATGGTTGCGATCGGTCGGTTCGGTTCTGTCGGTAGTCGTGTCGGTGCTGCGTTGTTGCGGCCTTCCTGGGCTGCTGGTGGCCTGTCGGCTTAGCCCTGCTTCGGTTCCGCTACCGCTTCGGTCGGTATTCGGTTGTTCTGCCGCCGTGGACGTCCTTGGCCGACGAGGGAGAGCGAGGGGGTGGCGGCGGCGGCGAGATGGGGACTGTGGGCTTGGGCGCTGCGCAGCCCGGCCCGCGAGGACCCACTGGCGCCTTCCCGTCAATTCCCCCCGGCGAATGCCAAGACGGACTTGCAGAGAGTGGGCGCCAGGAGCAGGGCGCGCTGGCCTGGGCTGGCCAGCTTCTCGATCCTGCGCCACTGCTCCTCCGTTTCCACGCCAGTCTGCTCGCACAGCTGGTGCACAGCCAGCGCTGGTTCGGATCCCGCGTGACTCGCAGACTCCACGTCCCCGGAACGTGTACTTGAGCCCATTGCTACGCCGTAGACTTCCGATCATGAGGAGCATGCTCTGCAGGACCTCTTGCCAGAAAATCGAGGCCGCGTGCGCACATGGTCTGGCGATGCTGCATGCAGCATGAAGCCAGAGCTCCGCCAGCAGGCTCCCGCCCCACGACTCGACAGGGTGGATCTCGTCGATCATGTACTCTGGGGACCCCGAGATATCAAATGACAGCCCCTCGAGGGACACGTTCGAATGAGGAAAATACAGCGGCTCCGCCTGCAGGGAGCAACGATTCTTGAACAAGATCAGAGCTTAGCTTGGTTTGCCGTGGGTATGGGAAAGGTGGCAATTCCGGCATCCCGCCAGGGAGGGGGAACAAGCGCGCGACGGCCGCTTGTCACTGCCGGAATGTTCGGCACGCGGGCGCGCAGCGTTGCTGGCGCGACTAGGCACGCGGCGAAGAAGCAACGCGCTTCCAGCACAATGCAAAAGCGGCGACTGGCCACCGGGGGCAATCGACAGTTCGTTGTGAGCCTGTGCACCGCTGCTCGGTGCGGCTTTGGGAGAACAGGGCTGCCAGCGTGCAGCCTGCAGCCAGACCGTGCAATTTGGCGACGCGTCGCCCAGAGATTCTCACGTAGGGCAGCTGGCCGCTGGAGTACGCCCTGTGCGAAGCTGTAGAGGTGCAAAAATGTCCATAGTCATTCGGCAGGGGATTCAGACAGGGGCACAGACGCTCGAGGGAAGCCTGGAGCATGTTGTTCCCCATTTCGTTGACTTCCGCAGCCGGTGGTGTGTTGCTTGGGCCCGCGTCGATTTTTGAGCCCACCACCCCACCTGATAACCCTGGCAGCCATATTTGCGCCCTCCTTGCTCACACGTTGTGGCTGCTTCGTCGGCTGTTCCAAGTCGCCTCAGTGGATCAGGGGTGGTGCATTAGATAAGCGCGTGGCCCTTACAACTGAGGCAGACAGGCGCAGCGAGCTGCTTGGACGGCTCCGGGCTCAACACATGCGCTCACGAAGGGGCAGGGGGGACATCCATGGAGTCGAAGGCGGGAAGAGGAAGAAAGCGCCGTGGCAGGAAGGTCAAATAGGGTAAGAGGCATGATCCGAGAGGAGCAGGAAGGAGAAGGAGCAGGAGACAGGGACGAGGAAAGAGGTTCAGAGGAGCAGGGGGAGGAGAAACATCGCGAGGGTGAGCTCTCTGAGCAGGATCAGGGAAGAAGATCTGTTGGCACGATGGTTATATTTTCGTCGTCGTGTTGCTTATCATCTCTGTGTTTTTGAGCCGCTGGATGCGACATCCAGGAGAGGGCACGAAATAGGAGAAGGCGACGTAGCAGCAGCAGCCGCAAAAGCAGTCAGAGCAGGAGAACTTACACGATGGTGAAGGAATGAACGCGCGTGTGGGAAGGCGGAGGAGAAGCAGGAGGGGGTAGGGAGAGAGGTAGGAGACGGCGACCGCGGCCACAGCGGCGATGACGGCGATGGTGACGATGGCGATGAGGACCACGAGAGTGACGACGACGGCGACGATAATAGGGCGGGTGTCCGCATTGTGCTTCGTGCGGCCATGGTCCAGTCCCATATAAGGAAGGAGGCGAGTGGAGGGGGAACGAAACTGGAAAAGGGCAGTGGGGTCAAGAGGGGTTACCCGTTTGCGGTTCAACAGCGAGCTGAGACCTACACCGTTTTGTCAGGTTCCGAAGGCAGACTGGGAGTGCTGGCGAACGAGGAGCAGCGTGATTTCACACGGGCGACAGAAAAAACAGGATCGCCTTCGCCGACATTGGCGCGTAAGTTACCCGCGTAAGGTCGCGCGTAACCTCAATTGCCTCCAAAGTAGCGTGCCACGCTGGCGGCCCGCGTAAGCTCCCGCGTTAAGGTCGCTGCGTCATATCGCGCAAGGCCCGTTTCTCATCGTCGCTCACATGGAAAACCATCGCCGCCGAAAGGCGAGCAGGGAGGACGGAGGAGGAGCGGAGGAAGGAATGGAGAACAGCGAAAGAGGCAGGGGGAGGCACGAGGAGACTGGAGGCAGAGCGGGCGGGTCGTCGGCGCGTCTTTCCTGCGTGGATCGCAAAGACGTCTCGGCCAATGGCGCGATTCCCAAGTAAATCGCACAGGATTCCCGAAGGAGAGCGTGATTCCTGAGAGTCGAGGGCGCGGCGTCGCAATGAATTGCGAGAAAGTCCCACGCGAGAGCGCGATTCTTGCGTGAATTGTGAGGAAGTACCAGGCGGGAGCCGTCATTGTTGGAGTTCGGGGGCAAGCAATCCAGTGTGAGCCCCAAAAGTTGTCCTTGTAACAACAGGGTGCGGTGCTTGCATTTCAATTGTAAAAACTATGAGCACTGGATGGGGGGTCAACAATAAGTCTTTCTTAGAAATGAGGATATAACGCCAACAACAACAACAACAACAACAACAATCATTTTACCCGAACGCTCAGTGTTCTCCCCAGTGCCAGGGTTTTCTTGCGACACCAGCCAATACCCCCACTTCGTGGGGGGGCCGTTCAAGCTCTACCAAATATCCAAACGACTCTTCGAGACCACCCACACCCAGCTTCCCGCCCTATGACGTTGGGACACTTCACTTCGTGGCGTGCGGACGACCCTGGCTACTACACTGGCGTGGGGTACACACCCACAGAGGTTGATCACATCTGTTACATATGATGTGGTACACGGTACACGTGAGATGGTACGCAGTGCCAAGATAGTTGGTCACATTTTTGGGGCAAATTCGTGGGGATGCGATTACAGAAGTACATGTGTTACACTGATGTTATACGGCGGACTCTTGGGGCCTCTAGAACGCCTCCTGGGGCCATCTTGGGGGTCTCTTGGAGCCACCTTGGAGCCTCTCTGGAACCTCTTGGGGGCCTCTTGGAGTCCTCTTGAAGCCTCTTGGGACCATCTTGGGCGCCTCTTTGGGCCTCATGGACGCCTCTTGGGGCCATCTTGCGCGCCTGTTGGGGCCATCTTGGGTTTTAAAGATTCATCAAGAGACCGCGAATGGATTTCGAGATTTTTCGGATGAGAAAGTAGTGCGTTTTCATATGTTTTCTGAACATCGCATCTTGAAATTATTGAAAACCCATTGTGTTTGGCAGGATTTCGACATGCGCGCGCGGCGGCCGCGCGCATGTGCACTTCGTCTCATTTTTTGCAAGGGATGGTGGCCCTCGCAGGCGCGCAACCGTTGTTGGAGAAGTTCAAAGCACCTGAAGAAGTAGCACGCAAAGACCCTTTTGACAGAAATGTTTAAAATCTGGTGGGTTTCCTAGAATCCGCAAGAGCGCGCGGAAGGACATTTTGACATTTTTTTCTGAGAAAACCATTGGGTTTTTGATGTTTTTATGTTAAAATCGCTACGAAACCTAAGGTTTTGGAAGGATTTCGTCTTGCGCGCACGAATGTCCACTTTACCTTATTTTTTGCAAGGGATTCTTGCAATTTGATCAAGTAAAAACAAGAATTTTCATTTTCTATTGTTTTTTGCAAGGGAAAACGAGCGTCAACAAAAAACCGGATCCGGAGCTCATCCACTTTTCTGAAGCTTTCGCGAAAAAATGATGAATATGTAGCTGCGGCCTAGGCGCGGCGCAGAGGTCGCGCACCAGGGGTCCCAACAATAATAATTCTTTAGAAGGAATAATGTTCAAAAGTATATGAAACGCACCTTCTGGGAAATTCCAATTTTGAGGACACGTGTTCCTCAGACCCTTGTTTTTCAAGCCCCAATGTGGGAGAGGTTTCTGGCGGCTTGGGGTGCCGCGGTGCCTTCCAGCAGCTTTATGTCGAGGAGCGGCTCAAAATGGCAATAGTAATGCTCATGTTGCCCTTCTGCGGCCTATGCTATCGCCCAGGGGCGCCGACCTCCAGGCGCGTCGAAACGCAACACATACAGAATTGTCCGTCCCTTTCGTGCCAAAGCGTCCACAACGGCCCAAGATGCTTTCAAGATCGCCCCGCGACGTGCCAAAAAGTGCCCCGCGAGGCTCCCCAGAGCGCCCGCGAAAGCCCCAGAAAGGTCTCTCCGCGATTCTGGGTGGCTTCGGGGCGCTTGCAGGAGTCCGACGGCGCCTCGACATGTGCCTTCGTGCTCTCCACGCCTCCAGAGCGGCCTGGGCACGCCCAATGCCAACCTGCAGAAGCCCGAGGATTGCTCCACAACGGCCCCCAGGCGAGCACAGGACGCTCACAAGAACTCCGGAGACTTCCCAGCCCAAAACCAGTCCCAAGACGACCCCAAGAGAGCCACCCAAGTCTGCGCAGGAGGCCCCCGAGACGGCCACGAACCACCATCACCACTGAGCCGAGCATCCAGAGGGACGCGTGGGCAGAAGAGTGAGCGATTGGCAACTCCTCGTGAAAATGTGACGCAAAAGCGTTACAGAGCGATTGCGTGCACAGAGAGTTTAGACTGCAAAACGCCCGACTGCAATAAAACGCAGAAACGATGGACAGATAAGGTCTCGGCCACACAACTCGGCGGATCCATAAAACAAATATACAGCTAGGCCTATGGAAAATTGTACATGAAATCAGCCACCACTGTGCGAGGTGATGGACATCTCAGGTGCCACACAGAATTTGCTGCAGTATCTCTGGCATCATTTTCACAAAAGAGAGGGGAACGAGGAGCGGGCGAAGTAGACGTACAAACAAGACAGCTCATATACAGAAGTCGCCCACTGTTGTCGCGGGTGTCCTCGTTTCCGGCGGCGCGCCCAATTTTTGGGAATGCCGTCCGAATCGCACAGGATGTCTTTGATGAGCGGAAGGGTCTGGGGACAGTCTGGGGACCTGGCAATTCGACGATACACCGCTTTGTGGCGTTTTTTCAGAATCTCAGATAATGGCGTCGACGACTCTCGCTGCAACGCGTCACTGTTGCGAACACGAAAAACGAACGAATGGGGAATACCAAGTAGTCGTCGCAAGCATTTGCAATGGAGATTGTCCAATCTCGACTTGTCAGTTTTTAGCAACCATAGAGAATCCAAGGAATACATGAGCCTGCTGAGCACGCAGCAGGAATATACGATGTGTTTATGTTGTTTTTTTATTGACGTGTGTGCCCATATCCGGTCCAGCTGCTTGAAAATCTTCGTCGCTTCCCCCAATCGCTTGGTCACCTCCGTCGTCGGTTTCCCGTCGCACGTGATAAGCCCTTCAAGGTAGATGGCTTCGCGGGATGTTTTTATCGGCTCGCCAGTCGGCCTAAGAATCATGTTGCCTGTTAGAATAGTAATGTTTTTCTCTCCCAGTTCAATTCACATTATCCTTCAGCAACTATTGCCGCCGAAAGCCCATTGAAGTTTTCAGCGTGTCGCGAGAGAAGCAGGGTGTTATCGGCGTAGAGGATATCGCGCGTAACGGTAAATGCCGCTTCTGCTTGGGGATCATAAGTGCGAAATACGACATGAAAAATCACATTTTGAACCATGATAAACAAGTAAGGTGACAGAGGGCATCTTTGCGCAATATTTGCATGTTGTGCTCTTTCAGAGGCCGCGCCAGTGTGGTTCAGATTGGTGGAATACCTTGCTGCGTATATAGCTCTTACATGTTGAACTATGCAAAGAGGGACCCGAAGCGGACCAGCGTGGCACACATACAATCCGGCTTAATCCTGTCAAATGTTTTGGCCCAATCAGGCATGAGTAAAGTAAGCCCCCCATCGTTCTCCAAGTGAGCCGCGTCGCTCATGCACCTCATTAACATTAGCGCAACGTTGTTTCCGCTCCTGGGCCTGAACCCAAACTGCGATTGTCGTCATCGGTGCCTAGCGGCGCCCCGAACAAGTCGATGATGTAAGAGTGTTGCTAAGACTTCGTAGCCAACCGGCAATAACGAAATAGGCTTGCAATTTGCCGGTAAAGCGGCTTTTCTTTTGTTCAAACAGTAGCACAACATTCGAGCGTCTCCAGATTCTTGGAGCTGATTTTTGTTCCCAGCATTTCTGAAGCATGTCCAATAATATGTTGCACGCGGCTGGATCGGAACTCAGGATTTTCGATTATTTTGGCGGGATATCGTCGGGGCACGTTGCCTTCCCTTTCTTGAGCTTTCGCAATACAACCTTCAATTCCCTGTTGGTCAGAGGGGCTGTGTCGACAAGAAGCTCGCAACCCAAAGGTGTATTCTGATCTGGGCTGGTACTCCCAATGCTCGTTCTCGAAGTAGTCCGCAATCACATCCGCCGTATTGTTTACACATTATTTTTATTGCGTTTCGAATTCGATGTGTGTCCGTGATCACATGGAAGTGCCGACTATTTAATGCATCGGTGCGGCGGCTCCAGCAGTCCGTAATGGTGTCAATCATTGTTTGATGGCATAATACATGATCAATATGTGAAAGAGTTGACGTCGAAATACCGTTGTCCATTGGATTGACTCCCAAGCTCCCGCACGTGACTTTCATCGAGTCGGGGTGGTCAAAGCATGTATTCGCAATGACGAGGTCATAGCCCACGCAACTCTCCAAAAGCAGCTGCTGGTTAGAGACTGCATTGGCAGTACGATCGCAATGCTCATCGCGATTAGGGTTCCCCCGGGAGGTTGTGAACACATGAGACCCTATCACGTCATTGTCTCCCGGTTCTTGTCGCCGAAGTTGCGCGTCGAAGTCCCTGAAGGCCAGGTCGTATTGTGCGCAGTCGTAGCCCGAATGAGGTTTTGTAACTCGTAGTGGAAGGCTTGGCGCATCTCGTAGTCCAGGCCGCTCTGGAGGGCATATGTGGTAATCAATGTCAGCAGCCCTCCCCTGACCTTTATATTCAACCTATCTGAGCAGGCCTTGAACGCGACAATAGACTTGAGGATTTTGGGGGTCACTAGCAAGCCAACGCCTGCGAAGGTGTGGATTGTCCGCATCCAAGCTGCCAGTTTAAAAGATCTTGATATCGTATTTCATGTAGTACTCCGCCCCGTGCAGGTGCGTCTTGTGAAAGCAGAAGACGTCTATGTAGAGATTAATCATGCACTGGATAAGCTCGGCGAGTTTGATGATTCAGTCACCTCGGAGGCCTTCGACATTCAAGGTGCAGATGCGGTTGATGTGGCATGGAGTGCACAAGCATCTCTGCGTGTTCCATTCGGTATAGTTTTGAAGAAGGGGAGGAGAGGTGCGTGGAAGGCTCATGTTGGTATATTCGCCCACGCCGGCATGTCTCCCAAAGCGGGGTGATGACATCGAGGACGTAGGAGAGGGCGCACCAGGATTCGAATTCCAGGGTGGTAGAGAAGATGATGTGGGAAAGATTGGCGGAATGGAAGATGAAGACAAAGGTATAGAAGATGACGAAATACGTGCGTCAGCTATAGTATCTTTGCCCAACACTGGAGCACGATATCCTTGTAATGCGGAAGAGCGTACACGAAGCGGACAATCTTTAGATATTACAATGGTTTTGCCTGGAGCATAATGTGCTCCAAAATTAGTGTATTGCATGTTTGCCGAGGCTCCAGCACTGGCGGCAGAAGAATTTGTAGTGGTACGCTTTTCCAGTGCTTGCCCTATTTCTTATTTGCCAGCACATTTGGATGAGCCTTTCGCTCCTCCTTTCATGTCCTGAGCGCTCCTTATTACTATGCCCTCACTTGTTTGGACGAGCTTTTTGAACTTCGGGTGTGAGTGCAGTTCATGCCATGTGTTCCAATTCTTGGACCAATGCAGTGCGAGAATATCCCCATCCAGTGTGACCGTAACAGCAAGCTCCCCACCAACTTCAATTGAGAAGGGATTATGATCAGCAACCTTTATCGTAAAATCCATGCCCGTATCGTGCTTTAGGGAGTACTTGAAGCCATAGCAGAAATTGTGGGCTGTCCATACTAATGGTGGACGGTCTGGCGTGGCCCAAACCGTGTTCCCATTCCGCGTCAGCTTGGCACAGCGTAGTTGCGCCATTGCAGTGTCCCTGTCCTCGGTGCTGCCAAACTCGCAGAATGCAATGTTCCGGAACTCTCCTTCCTAGTACATGTTTTTCCATGTTGGTGCTTGTAATCGCTCAGCCTCACGCTTCAACCAGGCGGAAGCCGTGTCGAAAGAGGCAAAACTTTCCAAATTACCCACCACAGCTGCAATGCATCTTTTATCGCCTGCGGAGTTCCCAGCATGGCTCTGATATTTTGGTTGCGACCCGCCCACCGATCTCGGAGTAATGTGTAGGTTCTTCATGTCCTGTCTCATCTCGTTGATGGTGTTCTCCGTGTTGGAAGCGCGTATTTAGAAGTTTCGATATCATTAGTCACAGTGTCCTGCAATCCCTCGACTTCTTTACGCAGTAGGTCCACCGCTAGGTGCAGATCTTCTTGTGAAACGCCGTGCTGCTCAATGGCACGGATGTTTTTTTCGAATGGCCTCCAAATGTTTGTTCGAGATCGCTTCGAAGGTCATAGCGGTAAGTCTGGCACTGGACGTTTCCATAAGATTGTCTTGGAAGTATGTTTCTTGCGTTCTAATTGCTGCATCTGCCCCGCCACCCGCCGGACGGACACGAAAGGGTTTCGAAAGACCCCCGAGACGGCCCCTCCATGATTTGTGGAGGCTCCCAACAGCCAGAAGCGGTCGGCGGTGGCCTGAGAGGCTTCCGAAACGGCACCCAGAGACCCGAGACAGGGCCACGATCTGCCAAGGAGGTTCCCAAGACGGCCATGACAGACCCCCAGAAGCAGGAGGTTTCCGTTCGCCTTCCGATGTTCCACGCGGAGGGAAAAGAGGAGAGAGAGAGAGAGAGAGCAGCAGGAGAGGAAGGTCTGATTATCTGGTTCGGAAGCCCCTGCAAAAGGGGGAGCCGGTGGGATTGAAGCTTTCATTTCCTAAATTTCTCGCGATTGGAGAGTCGGCTGGATCTACCACTGCCCACCATACTCCTCTGTCCTCCTCTGTCCTCGGGCGGGGGTGAGTTTCTGGCTTACGGCTGTCCCTCAACGACAGACCATCGTGGTGGCACGCCGAGCGGCCAATGTTTTGTTTCATCCTCCTGCTGCCAATGAGTTCCCCGACCCACCAGCAGCAGAAGGTGGTGGAGGGGAGCAGCCAGAAAGGCCTATGATTGGGGCGGCTTTGGTGTCTCTCCTTCCGGGTGCGGGGGACGTGATCCCCGCACCTCTCGCATCGCGAATTTTCTGCTGTGTGGGCCCTTGGAGCTCCCGACTCCGTGCACTCGACTGGTGTTTCGCTGCAGATCGTATGTTGCAGGATGCCCCCGAGGCCGCGAACGCCCCCGTGGACGTCGAAGTTGTAGAAAACGCCCCACGAGTTGTACATCAGAAACAAGTGAACGAAAGTTAGAACCTGGAAAAAAATGAAGATGGAGAGGATGAGGAAGAACAATTAGCCACAAGAGAACACTCGGCTTGCCATTCTTATACGTCCCCCTCACCGCCGAATATTCGGTTCGGGCCTGCCTGGTTCGATCTAAGGATGAAGCCGCATGTGCTGCCACGTTCCCCTGGCCGGCGCTAGGACCAGAACCCGAGAGATGAGTTTGGTACAGATATATGTATATTTGTATACGATAGCCAACGGGGACCCCGAACAGTGAGTTATAGCATTGTGGAGGTGGAAATTGTGCATTGCAAGCTACGCGATGTCAGCTATGTAGTGTGAGTTATTGATGTTAAAACTATGCGGTGTAATTTCGACCGTTTTGACGTCGTCAACCCCGACGCTCGCGCAAACATCCCACTTTCCAACCCGCAACTTGTTTGGCAAACCCCACTCGGCCATGATTGCGGTTCCCGAGTGGAATGTGCTAGCGCGTTTATGCGGCTGCATGTGGCCCGCACGGTAGTATTTGATACGGATTTGTGCACTGGGCGCATGCTACGTCAACACCGATGTACCACGTGGTGGGATAATAATGCGGATTCTGGACGGCTCTGTCAAAACATTATGATTACCCCATAATTGCAGCAAGTGCGCGATATTGTAACAAAAAACGCTTCATGTGTATATGCAAAATGCGTATGTTTGGCACGAGTTCGGCATGCGAGCATGCGAGAGGCGCAAAGGATTATTGGAAAGAAAATGCTAGAAATAAACGCGCGCGCATATTGTCACTTGACAGGGTGAAGGGGCGCAGTACTGGTTGAGTTGGGATGGTACGACATATGGAACACGAGTGATGAGGCAGAACCGCATGCAAGGTGCCATACCAAAAGGTGAGCGGTTAGGCCCAGGCTCGGGAGGGGGTGAATCTGATTATTTTTTACAAAAAAAAAAAAATTCTTGCAAGCTGCTTGTGTCATCGATGTAGCGCGAGTTGGAGGTGGAAGCCACGCGGGTAAGCGATGCGGTGCGATATATCTAGTGCAGGGTATGTAGTGTGAGCTGTGTGGTTGAAGCAATGTCGTGTAAGCCGGTTGGGGTAAGCTAGGTGGTGTAAGCACAACGCACGGGGCGCGCACGAGGCGGCACGAGCGGCAACGTGGCGCAACCTCGGCCAACCGACCCAGCGCACGGGGCGCACACGAGCGCCCACGAGGCGGCACGGGCGGCAACGTGGCGTAACTTCGGCCGACCCACCCAGCGCACGGGACGCCCACGAGGCGGCACGGGGCGGTCATTCGGAAAATCGTCGGCCGACCCGCCCCAGCTATTTATTAAGCAACGCAAGTAAGAACTTGTAATTACAAGCACTGGTTGAGGAACATGCAACCCCATACACATACATCATGTACAAATATACATATACATACACATGCACATACACATACAAATACCTACCAATATATACAACTACATACATGCATGCATGCATACATACATGCGTACATACATACATGCATTCATACCTATGTGTATACAGATGTAGATCTGCCGCACATGCGCGCACATGATGTGCACCCGCGTAGCTTCGGATTGCAAGTGGAGTGCCGACAAGGACGAAACAATTATCAGTTGTGGGATGCTTTCGCAATCGGGTTCTGACCCATCCTAAGTGCCAAAGCTTGTTTTGTTCATCCAGGCCGACACATCATGAAGCTGTTTGCGGACATGTTTTGCGTGTTGTTCGCGGTCATGTGTCGTCGGCATGTTAGCAGCAAAATTGCGATAAAGTTAACGTATGTTGCAGTTCCAAGCATACCAGCAGGACAGCAGACGGATCATCGAAGGTATCTCCAACCCACCCCAGCCGAAACGCTCGTGTTTGAAGTCGGTAGGGTGGCTGGGGAGGCGGTGCACGGGGAGGATCGCGAACACGCTTTAGCAGCTAAGCATCCGATCATTTTAACGGTGGGTCAGGAGGCCAACGGCTTATTCGAGTTTTATCCCGTGAGGGAGTCAGAACGTACGGGCAGACAGCAGGTGTTATTGTGCATATCGCATCCACTGGCCAGACCCAAGATACATTGCGAGGGTGCACCGAGGCTGCTCATCTCGATCTACGAGCGCGAGTACGAGTCCAGGTGCTTCTTTTTTTGCATGTGCTGCAGGAGGTCCAGCGCAAGAAAGTACAGCCCGGGAGTAGCGGCTTAAACATGGCACATTCATCAATGGAGGCGTTCCAGCGCCACCGTTTTTTGTTGCCTTGGTCCTTGTCGCGTTACGCGTGTGGGCACCCGATTGCAGCTTGCCGCGCTGATTTCCTGTGACCTCGACCTCTCCCACACGAAGTAGATGCGCCATCAGTCGTTCCACAACGTGCCGACTAAGACGTTTCGGGAGTTCTGGTCTAGAACGATGATCCGCCAAGGAAATGGCAGCAGCGTAGGTCTCTCGACCGCGTTTCTTCAAACGTTGTTTTCAATGCCTCCATCCCTTCCGCGCGGCAAGACCGACCCTCGCCTCGTATCGATCCAGGCACACTTCCGCGTTTTTTGCTTGTTGCATCGAAGACGTCTTTGGCGAGTCGCTTCCGTCCCGTGTGACCGACTAAATTCAAACTCGAACACGAGAGCATTTGGAACTATCTTATAGATCTTTTTGGATTTCTTGGAAACATGATGGATGCCATCTTGAACCATCTTGGAGGCCATATGGGAGCTCCGGAGGCCTTCTTGGAGCCATCTTGAGCGAAGAAGCAACTTCTGACCTGTCGCGCACCCACCCACCCCCCGCCCGGACCCTTGGGAGGGGGTACGGGAAGGGGTCAAGGCATTTTCCTATATAGCAAGCCGTCTAGCTCACTCCTACCCACCTTCCCAACGCATCAAGTAACATCCGAGCCTGAGCATGTTCAGCGGTCGTCGTCTTTGGATGGACAGCTACTGGGAACCAAAACCGACCCCTTGTGCGCGACGGTGGCGCGAGGTGCGCCACGCGTGGCAGGCGCGCCACGCGCGCCAAGCACCCCTGGGGCCCGAGCGTGACATGCACGCCTGCTGCGCCAGATGCGCCACGTGCTCCGCGTGCGCCAGGTGTGCCGCATACGCCATCCGCGCCAGGTGCGCCACGTTCGGGGCACGTGTGGAGGGTGTCAGGTGCGCCTGCGCACGTGACAGCACACATCGAGAAACATGTCGGACCCCACCACATTTGTCGAAAACCAATGCCCATCATTGTGTTTGGTGGGCCTGCGCACAGCAGGCCATACGCCACCACCCCCGCCGTCCCTATCAAATACCACTTGACAGTGACCGCGGGGCTGCCGCGCATGATCCAGATCTAGCCGCGAGGTGCATTTTGTATTGTGTTTGTGTCAGGGATGGTAGCCCAGCGCACAGCAGGCACTATGCTGACATCCCCGCCGTCCCTGTCAAAAAATATAAAGTGCTTGCGGGCCTCACGAACATGATTCAAGACTTCGCCCCAAAGTGTATGTTGTATCGTTGTTTTGACAGGAATGGTGGGGGGCGTATCGGGTGGGCCGCGCATGCTCCAGATGTGGAGGCAGAGTGCGTGTTGTATTGTTTTGTTGACAGGGATGGTGGGGGAGGTCCGCATGATGCCCTCGTGGTTCCTGGTTGGCTGCCTGTCGCCTGGGGGAGGGGGTGTATATGAATAGGGAACAGTGATCAAGCCACCCTTCCCAGACGCAAACTGTGTGGCTCACTCCCACCCGCCCGACACTCAAGTAGCACCCGAGTCTAAGCTAGTCAGCAGCCGTCTTTGGATGGGTAGCTCTTGGGAACCAATACCAGCCCCAGGCGCGCGACGCCGGGACGAGGTGCGCCACGTCGGCCCCCACCAGTCTTTTCGGAAGCCAATGCATAATCGCAGCGGAGTGGCCATCATGATGTCTGGTGGGCCTGCACACAGCAGGCAATATGCCAGCCCCCCCCCCTCCTCATCCGTCCCTGTCAAAAACCATTGCGAAGTGATCGCGGGGTGCCCGCGCATAGCCCAGGTTGAGCCGCGAAGTGTAGTTCGTTTTGTTTTTGTTGGCAGGTGATGGTGGCCCTGCGCACAGCAGGCCATATGCTGGCCCCCCCCCCACTGTCCCTGACGAAAAACGATGCAAAGTGTTTGCGAGGCCCCCAGGTATGACCAAGATTTTGCCGCAAAGTGCACTTGGCATTTTTTGTGACAAGGATGGCTGGGGGGAAGATAGCATTATCCGTGGTTTGTCGCTGGCCGGGTGGGAGGAGGGGGTGTATATGATTAACGGGCAATGATAATGTTTCCCCGAAGGGGAAGAAGGGATTTTATGAGGACCGACCAGCGTGCTTCTATATTTGTTTAGCCCCCGGGCTGCGAAGTTTCATGGATTGATCATGTCTTATTGGCTTGGGGTCCCTCCACGACGCGAAAGTTTGCATGTTTACCCGCGTGCGGCATCTATGACACCAAGCTTTGCAGTCGACATTCCCTTGGGCAGCTTGCGGCTCAGGTTTACATGATCAGGGGGTGCTGAAATCGAAGTTTGTCGCCAGGCGGGGCGCACGTCCAGCAACGATAGGACCCCCCATCCGATCAACTAACTACATCAGACCTCTTCACCCTTGAATACATCAGCCGTAGACACGGCGACGACCTTGCAAAGAATTGTGTGCATCTACATTCTACGAGGGTTTGGGCCAATAGTGAGGATGCGGTCACATGCACTTGCTTATTCGCTTGGCTAAGAACCTTGGCATTCACAAGCTGGTGGTCCCATCAAACGGCTGACGGATAATGGTGGTGTGTTCTGGATGGACAAATGGAAGAAACAGAGGTTCCGATAATGTTCGGGCCATTGGTTCTCATGTGTATACTTGTTCACGCTTCGCGCAACCCCAGCCATCTCATCCCAAAGCAGCATTTCTTGCGACGCACACCGACGGTCGTGATTTTTCTTGCGTTTCTGCTCTTGCTCTCGCATATCTCCTCCTTCCGCCCACCTCCGACCTACCTTCTATAGCCTTGTGGTGGCAGTGGGAGGAAGACGAGGCGGAGCAGGAGGAAAAGAAGGCGGTGTGCGGAGAGATGAGGATAGCGACGACGAGGAGGACGAAAGCGATGACCAGGATAACGACGACGCACCCGACGACGATGACAACGACGACGAGGATGACGACGACGACGACGACGACGACGACGACGACGTCGACGACGACGACAACGAAGACGACGACGACGACGGTCAAGTCAGCCATGAAGGCGTTTCTGGGTTTGTCGCTGTGGGGGGGGCTATGTTGCAGGTCTGTGGGCCCTTTTGGGGTCCTCGTGGTGCCTCTTGGGGCACCCTTGGGGCTCTGTTGGGGGATCTTGGGGCCCTCTCGGGGCTCTTTGGGAGGGTCTGGGGGGTCTCTTGGGACCATCTCGGAGGCCATGGCTGAAAAAGGAGCGCGGCGTCAATTCTTCACGCTTCGCGTATCCCCACCAGCCCATCTCAAAACAGCAACTCTTGCGAAGCATGCCGACAGTCGTGTTTTTCAGGCGTGTTTCCGTTTGCCCCCGCATATCTTCTTTGTTCCTCTTTCTTCCCGCCTCCTTGTACATCCTCCTTGTGGCGGGAGCGGGAGAAGGACGAGGCGGAGGAGGAGGGAGAGAAAGCGCTCCTCGTGGTTTGAGTCGTTTGGGGTTTCTCGTCCTGGTGTGAGTCGTTCGGGCCCTTCTTCCTGGTGTGAGTCGTTCGGGCTCTTCGTGGTGTGAGTCGTTCGGGCTCTTCGTCCTGGTGTGAGTCGTTCGGGCTTCTCGTGGTGTGAGTTGTTCGGGCCCCTCGTCCTGGTGTGAGTCGTTCGGGCCCCTCCTCCTGGTGTGACTCGTTCGGGCTCCTCGTGGTGTGAGTCGTTCGGGGCCTTCGTCGTGGTGTGAGTCGTTCGGGCTCCTCGTGGTGTGAGTCGTTCGGGCGCCTCGTCCTGGTGTGAGTCGTTGGGGCCCCTCCTTCTGGTGTGAGTCGTTCGGGCTCTTCGTGGTGTGAGTCGTTCGGGCCCCTCGTCCCTCGCTTGGCGGCCCCAGGGGCTTCTAGGAGCGTCTTGGGTGCCTTGGGGGAGCCTCTTCGGGCCTCTTGGGAGCCTCTTGGATGCCGTTTGGGGCGTCTTGGGGGCCTCTTGGCGGCCCCAGGGGCTTCCAGGAGCGTCTTGGGTGCCTCGGGGGAGCCTCTTTGGGCCTCTTGGGGGCCTCTTGGGGGCATCTTGGGGGCCTCTTGGAGGCCTCTTGGGGCCTCTTGGGGCTCTTTGGGAGGGGTCTGGGAGGTATCTTGGGGCCATCTTTCGGGCGATCGATCACAGCTGGGGCAAGCACTTTTCTGCCTCCGCCCGTCGGGGCCAGAATCCTCGTGAGGGGTGTCGAATTTTAGCCCTCCCAGGAGTCGAAAAAGACCCCTCCAACCACCCGCGAAAGGACCTCTCCAGGCCCAGGGGGAGGGGGGAGGGGGAGGGGTAAACCCCTCCCCGAAGGGGAAGAAGGGGGTTGAGAACAGAGCGGGCTCGCTAAATCACTCACGCCCAAAGGGCTGGTGGGATTACGCCCCCCCCTTCGGAACCCGACAAGTCGCCTCTGGGGGCCTTCTTGGGCCCCTTTTGGGGCGCTCTTGGGCTCGTCTTGGGCCTCTCTGGGGCCTGTTGTGGGGCTCGCTTGGGCCATCCTGGGGTCATCTTGAAGCCTCATGAGCCACTTGAAAGCGAAAAGGCGAGAAGGCAGAAACCATTGATTTGCACTAAGTTGTTGAAGGATGTTGGCCTCTCGGGGGCGTCCTTGGGAGGCTCTGTGGCCATTTTTGGGGGCGGTCTTGGCGCCTCGTTCGAGTAGGCTTGTTAGGAGCTACCTTGAGTCATCGAGGGCTATCTTGAGCGATCTTGGAGGTCATCTTGAGCTCTCTCGGGCTATCTAGGCGCCATCTTAGGCCAAAACAGACGCTCCAACCACCCGCGGCCCCCCCCCTCCAAGAAGGGAGTGGAACAGAACGGGCTCTCTAAACCACCTCCGCCCCAAGGGCTGGTGGGATTTTCTGCTCCCGTCGTGAGCCCAGCCCTGGGGGCGTCTGCCACGGCAGCGTTTCGCCATCTTTGTTCGCAAGTTCACAAAAGCTGCTGCAAGGGGCGTGCCTGCGCAGCGGCTGGGCAGCGTGGGCGCGGCGAATCACGTCTTGCAGGCCTTCGAAGAGCTCGAGGCGCTCAGCAATGAGGCCGTGGAGGCCCTGGTCTTAGATCGTGCGACCTCCCCCGAGACTCCCCCCATTTCGAAACTTTAGATTCACTGCCGTCTGCTAACACGGTAGGCAAAATTGAATGACGGTTGTAATTCCGACCCGCACACCCAAACGAAGGAATGTCTTATCCAAGGTGGGACCTCTGACCGGCCTGGCCTTTTCGAGATCTATCGCACGTGTGGTCCCTTCGCTCGGCTGCATTGGACCACACGGCCTCCTGGACTGCAACTTGGCTAGCTCGATGCGCTGCGACATTGTATTCGCATTTCTACGTTCGCGTGCGTGTGCCTACGCGTATGCCTTCTCCCGCTGTGTGGTGATGATTATGTGTATGCTTACTTCCGCACGGGTGTCCTCCAGACCATGCTCGATGGTATAGTTCGACAAGGCTCCGACAAAGCACCCGTAGCCACACATTGTGGTGCCATTTTGGTTAATGGGGCGGCGGACGCGCCCATTACATTTCTGAAGGGTTCGAGTTTGTCTCATCGGACACAGGTCGAACAGGAAAGGAGGTTTCAGTATTTACCGGACCGAATCGTCCGTAAGTTCACCGTTGTACAGGACAGGAGTTCATAATTTGGCCGTTGTTTGTGTGCGACTTTGTTGATTGTAGATATTCGAGTTGGCACGCGTCGTCGGTTGTCAGCCATGGTGATGCAGTTCGAAACATGTTCGCAACTTGTTTTTCAAGGGATCGCGGGGTGCGCCAGATGCACCCAGAGTTGTTATTGTGCTTGTATTCTAAGAGCATGCACGGCAGAGAAAAACAGATAACCATGTCTCAGGATGCATACCCAGGGCATTTCCAACGATTGTGACATATTCGCTCGGATTGGGATCGTTATTTTTTATTCCGGATAGTGCGAGTATGTTCGTCCGACGTTGTTTGCCGTTTTGCCGAAGACATGTTTGGCGAGTGTCGCATTTTGCCTTTGGACACGCATGTTTGGTGGAATGTTGAGCGTCAGCGTTGCAATGCTAATGGTCGGGATGTTCCCCGAGATGTCAGGGAACCATCGGGGGAACACGTGGGACCTACTTGGGTGCCAGTTGCGGGTTGCTTCGGGCTCGTTCGGGGCCTTGGGGCCTCCTTAAGGCCTTCGAAGGCCTATTTGGAAGTCTCTTCGGTCATATTTTGGGCCGTTTGGGTCCTTCGGGAGGGAGGAGTATCGAGTCATCTCGAGAGCCTCTTGTGCCGTCTCCGGGCCCTCTTGGAGGCATTTCGGGCCGTCTTGCGTAATGCGTGGGCCTCCTCTTATTCGCCATTGTCTTGTTCGCCCTTCTCTCGTTCGCCCCCTGATCCGCCTCCTCCTCCTCCTCCTCCTCCTCCTCCTCCTCCTCCTCGTCTTGTTTCTCTTTTCTTTCGTCCATCTCCCCCCCGGTCCCTGTTGCAAGGGTGCGCGTCGAACTTCCTTGGCACCGTCGCCGCCTCGGCTGGCAGTGGCGTTCTCCGACGGCCACATCGCGACAACGTTTGAATTCCGATGGCAGCCTCAGATTACTGACGTGAAGCGTGGACCCCAGTGGGAGGGGATCCCGTCCGAGACTTCCCCGCGATTCTTTCACAGACGGGGCTCCCGCCAGGGGCTTCCCCAAGACTCGACGCAAGCATCTGTAGCCCAAAAGTGACGTCAGTTACATTTTGCCCAACGGCAGCATCGGATCACTAAAATGACGCGCGGGCCCCATAAAGGATGGGAGGGGCTCCCGTTTCGAATGTCCTTTCGATTTACTCACGAACGAGGCTCCTGCTCGAGACATCCTCAAGTTTTGGGCACCAAGAGTCAAAAGGTGACGACATTAATACGTTTTCCGATGACCGCCTCGAGTTGCTCACATCAAACGCGAGCCCCCATAGGGCCATGGGGAAGGGTTCCCGCTCGAACTCTCCCCGCGATTCAGTCACAGGGCTCCCGCTCTTTGCTTTGGGTCCTCGTGGTGCTGTTTCGGACGGCCTTGGGGTCCTCATTGGGTTCCGTCAAGGTGGTTTGGGGCCTTCGTGACGTTTTTCCGGGACCGTCGTCCAGACCTTGCAAGGCCTCTTGGAGCCATCTTGCCTCCGCATTGTGGGGCCATCATCATCATCACAGTTTGGAGCGGTCGTGGGCCGATCGTGGGCGGTTTGGGGGCCGCGTTAGGGGGGCGCATTGGGCCCTTGATTGTAGATCTCTTGGACAAGGTTGGGGCCAGATAGAGGTTTCAGAAACCCATCGGAAGACAATAGGCGAGAAGCCACAAACTATCGATGTGTAACACAATGTAGGGTTTGGGGATTTTGGGGGGGGGCGGGGCCCCGAGGAGGGTTCCAAGAGCACATGGAATCGTTTTGTGGCCGTCGTCGGGCGTCTTGGAGGCACGGCAGAAGCTATATTGAACAGTTGCCGGCTATTTTGAGCCATCTCGATTTGTTTGACGCTATCTTGGAGCACCAAACGCCCAGTTGGAGCCATCTTGGCCGAAGACGGACCGTCTGACACCCCGCGCCCCCCCCAAACAAAAAAATTAGGCAGGCAAGGGGGGGGGCACCCCTCCCCGAAAGGAAGGACGTTGTCGAAAAGGAAGATATGAATTCGTTAGACCACCTACGCTCAACGTGCTGGTGGAATTGTGCGATGGTGAGTGTGGTGATGATACGACGAGACTTCCTGAATACAAGAGTGTGTGTGTATTGTCCGTGCGTGCGGTGGTGACGATGCTTGTGTAGATGGTGACGAGGTGTTTTTGAAGACGATGGCGATGATGATGATGATGATGATGATGATGATGATGATGATGATGGCGATTGTGCGATGGCGAAACAAGATGATGATGGTGATGATGATGACAGTCATGGTGGGACGAGAGTGATGATGATGGTGAGGACAGGATCTGAATGGTGATGATGCCCCGAGAAACAGAAACCCTACTTAGGATGTGGGGAACCAAAAACAATCCTGCACTTTGGAAGTCCATTTTGACGATGGCGCATCGTGTTCTCCCAGGCAAGAAGGACGTTTGTTGTAGTGGTTGCGCGGCCCTCCAAGCCAGCAGGCAGGGCCGAAGAGCACCAGGATTTGTTCAAATGAGCCCAAACACGATCCTCAGAACCATTAAGCGCGGTGTTTTCAACTGCGTATGGTCGGGCCTTCGCCAGGATAGTAAGCAGATCTTGTCTATGACGCATATACACCTACTAGGTATGATATGCCGATTCCGGATATTGCAATGTTGACTTCCGCTCTTTCGTTATATTGAATATGATTTGCCATGT
>CAUYUJ010022281.1:156093-226093 GCA_963575745.1 Prorocentrum cordatum | reverse complement strand
GAAAGAGTCGACAGCACCGGCGATTGACGATCTCATAGTTTCTGCCAGAATAGTTTCTGTTACAATCGCTTGAGCCACATACAATGACAGAAAAATTCTAGGGAACAAATAGTAATTTACATTGATTTTAAATTTGTCAATGCAACAAATAAGCACCCTTCATGTTATTGGATTATGTTTTATTTGCGCACAATTAGTTTCGTTTCGAAAAATAGGAAAAAAAAAATGCAGCGGTTTGCACGTTTAGAACAGAAATGCATTCCAGTCTCCATGATTGCGTTGTATTCTCGAACGAATGGACACAGAACCCGCAGAAAGAAACGCATAGAAAAACAAATATCGTTTCTCAGGCGTTACAATTTGAATTGTAGAGTAATTCGAAATAACGAGAAATAAAGACACGTTTTTGTGTAGATCGAAATTAATTAAAAAATAAGTCTAATAAAAATTATTTTTGATTTATGTGTGGATGTCCAGGAACAATTTAGACATTTGTTTATATATTTTTTACATACATGTCTCATTTTTTCATGGTTACCATTGTTCTCGTTTATTTTTTTTGTTTTGTATTGCAGTTTTCTGTTTATTCGTTTTTGGTTATTTTGTTTTCCCTACTTCCCTATATGTTTTTCATCGTGCGTTTAGATTATTTATCGAGTATTTTTTGTGTGTTTGAACTCACATATTTTTTTCCAAACGTTAAACACAGAAAATATGTTTTCTCGATTTGTCTTGTATAATTTTATGAAATATTGATGTTATTAATAAAAAGTATTGGACGAATTCTTTTTTCATTGTCAGTTTCTGAATTCTCTTTGAGAATTGATTGATATAGAATCAAACAGTCAATACGTTTTCATAAGTTTGTTGTCCATTGTATAACATATAACACAAGACTGATCGCAATTCAAATGAAATCTCTCATATAGTTCTCAATAAAAAAACGCAATACAACAATAAATTTGAAAATGTTTTTCAGAACAAGATGAATAAACATAACAATCACAAATTTTGGATGAACAGAAAACATGTAGATGTTTGGATGAATATAGAATATGGAAACGCACTAAGAAAAAAAAAACACGTTTTTTTTTCTGTAGGGCGGACAGCGGCATGGGGCCAGATCTTCTCCCAACGCGGGTTTTGAAAGCCTGCGCTCGGGAATTCGCTGTGCTTGTTGTCTTGTCCGCCCGTTTAATATTTCAGATTAGATTTTCCCTCTATTTAAGCGGGGTGTTGTTACAGCCCAGTGGGCGTGAAATTTACCCTAAGCGTGTTCCCCTCACTCCTGTATGATATTTTTTACCTGTCTCATAATGCACCAAATTCAGCAGTGAAAGCACATGTGCATTTGCTAGAGCTTGGTAGTCATTGCATTTTCACTCAGGGTAGTCAACTTCCCATTGTGGCTTGCAGTCGTGGGCCCTGGGTGTATTTTCCCGAATGTCGATTTTCGGAATCCTTTCGGAAATAATTTTCGAAAGTTTCCCGAATCCATAATGAGCCAGGTTGTGCATTCTCGAGTTCATTCTAGGTGAGTGTTTCGGACAGTCTAGTGAGCCATGGGGCCCATAATCGAACGGGACAGGTCCCACAGTTTAGGTTTGTCCTAGTCTGAGCCCTGTAGGTCCACTACAGCCCGCGGACAGACAATTTGAGCACATGTGCACAAATGATTCTTTGCCTTCTGAATGTGTATCATAGTTGTGGTTCGAGCCATTTTGGCTCAAGCTGTTGTGGCTCGAGCTGTTGTGGCACGAGCCGTGAAACTATTATTGCGTGTCGCCGGGGTTGTCAAGGTATATCTTTTGTGTGTCGCCGGGGCGGCCAACCACCTTATACACGTCGGTTGTTCTAGTTCGTTCGCAATGGCGTTGCTGCTGCCGCTCTCCCTGGCGAGGCAACTGACCTTACCCAGAGCATTTTTGGGACGAATTCCACAGGTGTCGGAAAGGGGCCGTTGAGTCGATTGTCAGATCGTGCTAATGTTGTGAAAGCTGCCCTCCCCTGGGGGTACGCCGGAACAGAAAAAACTTCGGACCGATGACATCATGGACGCATGTGAGAGCCAATCGAAGGTGGAGTTTACTCCTGCGCCCGCCTTTCCAGGCGTCGGGAGCGGGAACGTAGAGCCGAGCGCCGTTGCATTTGCAGCGGCTGCTCCCGGAGCCAGCCTATTGGAAGGCAGTTCTGGTGCATGCAAAGGCCCCTTGCGTGGCGTGCATGCGGCTCCCGGGACTTGCATGGGAGGCAGTCCCGGTGGTGAGCTGAGCGCTGCTACTTTTGTGGCGGCCGCTCCCGGATCTGGCCCTGCGGGTGGCGTGCAATGGCCCTTCGGGTGGCATGCACGCGGCTCCCGGGACCAGTTTTGCAGGTGGTCCCGGTGAGGGCGCGCCAGGAGTGGGTGTTATCCCCCTGGCCTCGGGCGTGGGTTCCGTCCCCCCAGGTGGTGTTCCTGGTGCGGGTTTCGTCCCCCAGCCGGCACCAGCCCTCCCTGCGTTCCCGGTCCGTCCTGACTGGCGATCCGATTCTCGATGCTTTGAAGAGTATTCAGTACGACATCTCGGGAATGAAGCAGAAAATGTTTACTAAGTCTGACACTGTCGCGTCTGAGGTTCGCATCATGAAGGCAACTAAAGATGCCATCGTAGATTCGGAGACCAAGCTTCGTAAGGAGATTAAGGCCGAGGTCTCAGCAGCAGTTGATCCGCTCAAAGACGAAATGGCAGATCTACGTTCCCAGATGCAGTCATTGTCTACTTCGAGCAGTTGGTGGGCTTACGCAGCGCCACTTGCAGATGATGAACGCGATGGACCCATCCAATATGCAAATTGCGTTTGTTGGATTCCAGTCTGATGATTTAGAGTCTCGCGCAGTAGAGTTGCAGCGCATTATCTCAGATATTAATTCGGTGAAGCCTGTGTCGATAGGTCATTTCATGAAAGGACCGCGCGGCAGCCAGAAACCTAGTCCGGCTTCTTATCTCCAGTTTGCTTCCGAATTTGATGCCAAAACCTTCCTCGAGAAAGCCGGTGGCAAAGGAAAGAAGTTTAATTTGCCGGCAGGAGGTTCGATTTTAATGAAGCGTGCCAAGACGAAAATGAATACGACCAGAGATTGGGCCCTTCGCGAGGCAGAGCGGAAAATTAAGGCCAAAGTGCCTGAGTCGGATGTCCGTCTTGACTGGAAGGCCCGCGTTGTGAAGGTGAACGATTCTGATGGTTTCAGGCAGGAGGCTACCGATCTCACTGGTAAGTTTTTAGTGCCGTTTCAGACTCTCGTGCTTTAGGAAACACGGGGTCGCATGCATGCTCCCAGTTCCTCTTCTCTTCTCTCTTTTCCTCGTGGTTCCTCCGCCCCTCACACTGTGAGTTGTGTGCGGCCCCCTCGAAGAACGCGTCGTGGTAGAAGATCGTTCTTCTCATCGATGCGACGGTCGGGTTTCCGATCACAGTCGAATGCAATGTTAACGAATGTCGTGCCGCCAGGGCCTTCGACGTCGCCGACACCCGGATTTTCGACGAGTCTTAGGCCGGAATTTTCGAGAGCTCTTATCTCGGATTTCTCGCAGCAGCTTACCCTGTCTTCGTCTCTTGCCGGCCTTCCGCCTCGGCCCTCTTTCTCCCCGCGTACCTTGCATGAATTTTTTGAGCGTTCTGAACCTGAGAATTCGATATCTTTTCCTCCAGGCGGTGGCTGTGGCCACTCCCAGCTTACGCCGCGTGTTCGCGATCTTGACCTTACCATTTTCTATGTGAATATTCGTTCCTTGAATGCGCACTCTGGCGAACTTTCTGCTCGTCTCTCCCTCTTCGCCTCTCCTCCGCACGTTGTCTGTCTCACAGAATCTTGGTTGAACGATTCGATTCAACATCCGCAGTTGCACGGGTACACTGCGCTAGCACGTAAAGATAGTAGTCGGCAGGCAGGAGGTGTCATGATTTTTGTTTTAGATTCTTTAGTCTCTTCTAGTTCGCTTCTTCTCGAATCACGACGCGAGGAAATCGTATGGATTTTAATGCATTGCAGCTCTGGTCCGCTTCTCATAGGGTGTATGTACCGACATCCACGGTATGGTGAGACCACGTCGATAGATGTTTTGAGTGAGGAATGGAATTCCTTGCGCGAATTTGCAGTAAATACATTGATAGTTGGAGATTTCAACGTACATCATACCCATTGGCTTCGTTTCAGTCATTCTGTGACACCAGAGGGAAGTCATTTAAAGCGTTTTGTTTACGACGAGGGTCTGCAGCAATGCGTCCGAGCTCCCACTAGGGGACCGTACTTGTTAGATTTAGTTTTAAGCGATGTGAGAGAAGCTTTAACAATTGAAGTTTTAAGTGAAATCGCTGACCACCGGGCGCTGTCTATTCGTTTCTCTGCTCCGCCGCTCGCTCTTGAGACTCTTCAGAGAGAAGTGTGGCTTTTTGGCAGTGCGAATTGGCGCAATCTTCGGAGATTGCTTTTAACGACATCCTGGGATTGGATATCTTCAGTAAATCCAGATTCTGCAGTTTCTCGTTTCACATCGCTTCTGCTTAGATTTATTGGTGAATGTATACCTTCAGTTTCACTTAATTACCGTCCTTCTCATCCGTGGCTGACAGACGAATGTATTTTAGCTGTCCAGGAGAAGGCTGCCGCAGCCGGCACAGAATGGTATCCAGCAGCGTGTGTAAAGTGCAGTAACATTTTAATGCATGCTCATGATTGTTTCATTCGCCAAACTCGACAGAAATTGTTGGCGCAACCTAGGGGCAGCAAAAAATGGTGGCGTCTGTCAGAGCAGATTTTAAGCAAGAAGGCCAAAGCCGGCAGCTCCCCTTTAAAGCGGCAGGACGGGAGTTGGGCCGTGTCTAGTGTAGAAAAGGCGAATGTTTTTGCGCAGTCTTTCAGTAGCAAGTGGTCGTTGCCTGCTACGGAACAGAACGCATTCTCAGACCTCGCCTGGACGATGGCTCCTCCTGACCTTCAGTCCTTCCTCCGCGTCCGTGTTCGTGCCGCGCGCTTTGTTTTAGCTGACCTAAAAGCGGACAGTGGCACAGGGCCGGATTTGCTCCCCACGCGCGTGTTGAAAACATGCGCTCGCGAATTGGCGCTGCCCGTTGCCCTCCTTTGTCGTCTTATTCTACAGCGCGGTAGATGGCCAGAGGATTGGTGTCAACATTGGATCTTTCCTTTGTTTAAGCGCGGTGCGAATTCTGACCCAGACATGTATAGAGGGCTGCAGCTGACGTCGCAACTTTCGAAGGTCGTTGAGCGACTGATAGGCTCTTTGTTCATTCCGCGATTAGAACGAATCGGGGCATATGGGCCCTTTCAGTTCGCTTACAGACAGGAACATGGCGCCAGAGATGCCATTTTGTATTTTATGCTGTCCTGGCTTCGAGCTCTTTCTCTTGGCAAGTTGATAGCATTGTATTGTTCTGATGTTTCTGGCGCGTTCGACCACGTCGATTCCGATAGGCTTCTTGAAAAACTTCGTGCGTTCAGCGTTCCTGTTCCGATTCTCTCCCTCCTAGAGAGCTGGCTGCGCCCGCGCGTCGGCCGGGTTACAGTCGGAGGCAAATTGTCTGAACCTATCGTTATGCAGGACATGGCCTACCAAGGGACCGTTTTCGGACCTTCTTTATGGAATTGTTATTATGCTGACACTTGTATGGCCACCCGTTCTTGTAACTTTGACGAGGTCGTTTTCGCCGATGATCTCAACGCCTGGAGGGCGCTGCCCGGTGCTGTCTCTGAGGCGGATGCATATGCAGAAATCCGCTCATGCCAGGCTTCGTTGCACGAATGGGGCCGTGCTAATCGAGTGCGATTTGATGCTGGCAAGGAACATTTCCATTTGATTTCAAGGACGCGGCCGTCTGGAGACAATTTTAAAATTCTCGGTGTTATTTTTGATCCGAAGCTCGTGATGGCGGATGCAGTTGAAAGCTGTGTTGCTGCCGCCTCCTGGAGAATTTATAGTCTCATTCGAACGCGCCGTTTCTATTGCGACGCCGAACTTGTAAATTTATATAAAGCACATGTGTTGTCGTATATAGAATACAGAACTTGTGCTATTTATCATGCGTCTGTTTCGGTCCTGGCTCCACTCGACGCCCTTCAAACTCGATTCTTGCGTTCATTGGGCATTTCTGCAGTCGATGCTCTGATTCATTTCAATCTTGCTCCTTTGACCACACGTCGCGATATGAGTATTCTCGGAGTGATCCATCGCACTGTTTTGGGCTTGGGCCCATCGTGTTTTCAAAGCTTTTTCAGACTTGACACCTCCCCTCCTCCTGCCCGTGCCCCCCGTAGGCGCGCCCGACACTTAGAAGAACCGTCTTTCACTTCGCCGGATTTCTTATTGCATTCGGCTGTGGGGGCTACTCGTATCTACAACCTTCTTCCGGACAGCATCGCGCGTGCTAGTGCTGTGCCTGTTTTGCAGAGGCGGCTGCAGCAGCTCGTGGTAGCCCAGGCAGCCTGTCTGGACGACTGGGCAGAGTGCCTCTCGCCCCGCCTGCCACTCGCTTTTCACCCTCTGCGCCGGCTCCGAGCGTGGCGTCCGCCTCGTTAATGGGGTGCTCTTGTCTTCTTCCTCCCTCCTCCTCCCTCCCTCCCTCCCTCCCTCCTCCCTTCCCTCTTCTCCTTCCTTCTCGCTTCGTCGTCTGCTGTCGTCGTGTCCCGCCGTCGCTGTCGCTCGTCCGTCGTCGTCCTCCTCCCTCCTTCTCCTGTCTCCTCCCCCCCGGCCGCCGTGCATGGAGCGCGTCGCCTTCGTTGGGGCTTGGCCCTCCCCGCTCGCCTCCTCTTCCTTTCTCCCTCCTCGTCGTCCGTCGTCTGCTGCTGCGGCCTCTCTCCTTTTCCCTCTTCTCCCTCCTTCCCTCTTTCCTTGTCCTCTGTCTTCTCCTCCCTCCCTCCTTCTCCTGTCTTACGCTGAGCCAGGTCTCCAGGGCGCGCTGTGTGGGTCTTGCCCCGGCGTCCCTGTCGACGTGTGTGATTCACGAACACCACGCGGTAAGGTCATGTGCACTGTTGTATTGAGGTTGTAAAAAAAAAAAAATAAAAAAATAAAAAAAAATAAAAAAAATAAAAAAAATAAAAAAATAATAAAAAAAAGTGTAGCAGAGCATTTGCGCATGCACGAGCGTAGGGCGCAGCAGGTGCACGAGAGGACTGTGGACTGTAACCACTTTGGCTCAAGACCAAGGTAAAATACACTACTGTCATCGAATCGTTTGTAGATTTGTCACTGTTAGTATTGTTCTAATACCTTCCCGAACCAGTATTGCTTGGAATATTGGGCAAATTTGGTGGGCACACTGGGGAGCATTTCATCAGTCGAGGTGCCCTCCAGAGGAATGAACCCAGACAGAAACGCCCCCACCGGAGGATCAGGGCCTACACGAGCGGGATCGGCGTCCAGGCGCCGGGAGCCGTATCGAGTGGGCTCGCCGGCGCGGCTGGCCCTGCGAAGTCCCGGGCGGCCGATCGACGTCGCCAGCCTGGCCGTCGCAGCCCAGGGTGGTCCAGGTCTGCGTGAGCCATTGGCCAGAGGCGAGGGAAGCGCTGGGCTGGCAGCGCCGCCGGTCTTCGGTGGCGAGCCAGCAGAGAGATGGCGTTTCGCCGAGGTCCAGACTGTGGAGCGCCGAATCGTGCAGGTTGGCGTCGAGCGCCGCAACGATGTGGAGCTCCAGCAGCAGATCAGCACCTACGTGGCCGGCATCGTTGACCTCCAGCAGGGCAGGCACGAGCTGGAGACCGTGGGTATGCGCTTGAGGGTCACTGAGGCAGAGCTCGAGACGGCGAGGGACGGCCTCAGGCTCGAGTACGACGAGGCCAAGCAGTACTTGACCCACGAGAAGCGCGAGTACGAGCAGCAGATCGGTCGTGCTCGGTATGCGGCTACCACCCACATCCAGCAGGAGTTGCAGCAGTGCGTCGAGGAGCGCGACGCTGCGATGGTGCGGTCCAGGGACGTCCACAATGCCGAGATGCGGGTCTTGGATGCCGAGGCCAATCACGTCTTGGTTACAGGTCGTGCTGAGAACGAGCGGCGGTCTGAAGTCGGAGCGATTAAGAGGGCGCGAGACACGCTTCAGGCCGAGTGGACCGAGGCGACCGAGCAGGTCCAGAGCGCCGAGGCGAAGGTGCAGCAGAGAGGCATCGCAAAGGACCAGGACTTCGAGCGTCTCAAGGCGGAGGCGAGCGACCTGAAGTTCAAGTTGCAGGAGGAGTCCGAGATCGCGCAGTTGGCGCGGCGGCGGCTGACTACACGTGCCCAGTCGTCGGACGACCAGCTGCGCGGGGAGCTCAACGACGCGGCCATGAAGTGCGAGATGGTGGAGGCAGAGGCGTCCAGGCAGATCGCGGCTGCGTGGGCTGAGTGCGACATGAAGGTCGAATCAGCTCAGCACGAGGAGCGGGAACACAAGCGAGGCGCAGATTCGGCCAGGGTGAATTTCTACGCAAGCCAGGCTTTACACAACACCGAGAAGGAATACTACGAGCACGAGGTCGACGAGTTGCGCGCCGAGTCCCGCGAGTTGAGGGACGAGAAGGCGGCCTTGGCGAGGGCGGCCCAGGAGCTGATGGACATCCACAGGACCGCATGAGCATGAGTACGCCGAAGGCCATTGTGAGCAGCAGGACGACATGGATTTCGGCAGTCGGACTGGACCAGTCGATCCAGGACCTGCGGTCCCACCAGGACTCTCGAGGCAGTCGGCGGCAACGCCGGGTGCATCGTCCCAGGACGCTGGCATCGCCGCAGCCATGATGGAGTTCACGCGCCAGATGGCCGACCAGCAGCGTGCTGGGGTCGAGGAGCAGAGCGCGCTGCTGAGGGGGCTTACGCGCGCCCAGGAGAGCTTGGCCGAGGCGCAGCGCGAATCCCAGTCGAAGCTGAAGCCGGCGAAGCCTTCGCTCACGGGCAAGGATGCGAGCACCTTGAAGGTCGAGCTTGAGAAGTTCCGCACCTACCAGAACGAAGCGCGCCAGAACAGCAAGGCGATCTGGTTCGAGGGCGCGAGGGCCATCGCTGAGGGCACCGCGAAGATCGAGCTCGAAGACATGATCGTTACCGAGATGGGTGGCGAGGAGGCCTTCCAGAAGCTGGTTCGTGTTCGGGACGATCCGCGATGGGACCTCTACTGGTCTCGCTACGAGCGTAGGCTGAAGCGGGCCGTCCACCTCGACGACGAACACGAGTCCAACGAGGCGGTCCGGCGCTACAGCAGGTTGTCCTTGCCCAAGGACGCAAACCCGGAGGGCGTTGCCAAGTTCTTGAACGAGTACACGGGCGTCAGGACCGACATGCTGAGGTACGGCCTCCTGACCGATGACGCGGAGAGCCCGATGTTGATGAGGGAGATCGAAGAGTTCAAGACGAAGATCGAAGGCAGCGCTCTGTTGATCTACTTGATGGACCTCCCTACCTTCCCGAGGCGCATGGCCATCCGCGAGGACGAGGACAGCAGCATGACCATCCTGGGCCGGTGCCGCCAGTACGTCAGGGCACGAGCTCGAGTGGGGCTCCAGTCGTCCGAGACGAAGCCGGGGCAGCTGCTGAACACTTCGGCCGAGCCGAACGCGAAGCAGTCGGCCGCGGCCAAGAAGGAGGCGAAGAAGCAGGAGGAGGCGAAGGTGGCGAAGGCCAAACAGATCATCGAGAGCCTGCAAGGTGCTTCAGCGGCCTCGTCAGGTTTCCCGTTCCCGCCGACTCCGACGGCGCAGCAGCTGGACAGCCGGTGGAGGGCGGCCCGCGAGCCAGACAAGGGCAGGTCGAAGGCCGAGGCCGCGCCGCGGGCCGGCACAGGCGACTGCCCGCGTTGCAAGGGCACGCACCCCGAGTGCTCGGTCTGCCCGAATCAGAAGGCCAGCGAGGAGCAGGGCTGGGACGTGACCAAGGCGGTGAAGGACGCCATCCCATGCTGGTACAAGCATTTGAACAAGGGCCAGGCTTGCGGAGGCATGGGTCACCTCAGTCGCCACCACGCCCTCTGCTACACCGAGAAGGACGCCAAGGAGGCGGAGGAGTACCTCAAGCAGAAGGCCGACAAGGGTGGTGGCAAAGGACGAGGTAAACGTGGCGAGCAGGGCGGTGGTAAAGCGAATTCCAAGGGCAGAGGCGGAAATGCCCGCTTGCTCACGTTCGAGGGCTCGCACGCCACTGACCAACAAGAGCGGACGGACCGTGCCGCGAGGCTCCTGGCGTCGTTGATGACGATGGAGACCGACAGCGACATCGACAGCATCGGGGGCGAGGCCAAGTCCAAGAAGCTGTCTGATATGAATCTTAATTCGAGCGAGACCTTCGACTCGGACTTGTGGGGCCCAGCCCGCCCGCGCACCTGGCTTAGGCGTACTTTGTCTCAGGTGCGCTATTTCACGGGGAAGGCCGTCATGTTCCTCCTTGGGTTCGCAGCCCTCCTGATGGTGATCGGGGTCATCGCTTGCGGCATTGAGAGCAGAGTTGCCAATTCGCCCTCTCCGCTGATGGCAGCAGCGGCGAACCACGAGCTCGTTCGCAAGGTCGGTCATCTTTCAAGCGGTGGCTCCAAGCATATGGTCTTGCAGGTGTCGGGCGGATACAATTGTCGAGCCTTCACGTGGATAGGGGAAGCGAGAACTGAAACAGTCTTCGATACCGGAGCTACTCGCAACTCCATAGACCGCGACTTCCTGAAGGCACTGCTCGAGGAGCCCCGGACGTCCAACTTCGTCGAGGACGTGGAGGCCATCGAGCCAATCACCTGCCGCTCTTTCGAGCGCGGCCAGACGGTGGTGGTGAACCGACTCGCTACATTGAAGGTTTCTTTTCGCGAGAACGGTGCTGTCGCCTGCGAGACGGTCAGCATGGGGTTCCTTGTCGTGCCGAATTGCACCGAGGACTTGCTCATCGGGAAGCCATCCTTGGACAGGTGCGGGTTCGTCTCCGACCGTGACTCCATCGAGCTCAGGTCGCTCGGGGTTCGCTTTCCGACCGTGCTGCCAGGCGAGCAGGACGACCCGAATACGCACACCTTCCTGCGGTGCTCGGACCACATTGTCGTGGAGGCGCCGCCTGGCCAGAGCATCGTGAAGACGATCCCGATGCGCGCGCCGCCGGAGGCTCGCTCGAGCAGCCTTTGGATCGAGCCAGGTCCTGATCTACCCGACCATTGCCAGGTCATCGAGGGGCCGCTGATAGTCCAGAACGGCACCTACAACGTGGACCTGATCGTGCACGATCGCGTGCATTTTGGCCCTGGTCAACGACTACTTCGCGCCCGTGATGCCACCCAGCGCGACTTGGACGTCCTCAGCGCCCTCGGCAGGGAGGAGTCCAGACGGGCGGCGGAGATTTACTCATTGTGGCAGGCTCGAAGCGAGGCCTATTGCGACTCAGAGGTCGAGACAACTGCCAATTCTGCTACGTCGGCAAGTACTTCGACAGAGGCCCAGATGCTGAAGACGTCCTACAAGACTCGTGGCAAGAAGGAGCGCCACGAGGTCCTCTTCCCCGACCTGGTGAAAGAGATCGAGGAGGACAAGAAGAAGCGCGCGTCGGAGGTCAGCTGGCCGAACCAGGAGTCCGAGGCCTACAAGGACGAGGCTGAGAGGCAGGCCGGCCCTCTCCTGGGGCCGCAGCTCACGGGGAAGCAGAAACGCCGCTTCCTCACCAAGGTCGTGCGTGCATTCACGTGCTGTCTGTGGCTGCCCGGCTGCAACCCGCCGAGGTTCAAAGACTTCGTGGCCGACATCAAGGTCAGGCCAGATGCGGTGCCGAAGGTCACGCAGCCGTTCCCCCTCAGCAAGTTCGACCAGCTCCGTTTGCGCTACCACGAGGACGTCGAGGTCGAGGAGGGCAAGGCACGTTGGCTACTTCCAGGTGAGCGTTCAGAGTGGGGATCTCCTTCGTTCGTAGTGGACCAAGACAGCAAGGGTCTTCTCGGGCGCCCTGTCAGGGACTACCGGTACCCCAACAGCTGCACCGAGGAGGAGGCGTGGCCGAGCTCGCGCGCCGACGAGTGCCTCGCACGAGCTCAACAAGGAGCTTTACATACGCAGCTGGACTGCATCTGGGGCTTCACGCAGATCGAGCTTGCCCCCGAGGCGCAGAGGGCTTTTACGTTGCTTACCAAGCGCGGAATGCTCCGACCTTTGGTTTTGTTCTTCGGCGCCAAGCAGGGGCCCGCAATTTTCCAGAAGATGATGGACTGGACGTTCGGGGACCTTCGCGGTAAGGACGACGAGGAGTTCCACTCGGTGTTCATGGACGACTGCACCTTGTCTACCGAGGCGTACGAGCACGACGCCGACGACGACGTGGTGGACCGCCACATCGACCATTGCATTCGTTTCTTGCAGGCGGCCAAGGGCAGGAACATTCAGTTCAAACTCACGAAGTCCAAGTTCGCGCACGAGTTCATCCATCTCTTGAGTTTCAAGCTTGGGCGTGGCCTTCGCTACGTGGACCCAGGCAAGGCTGACAAGATTGAGAAGTGGCCGGAGCCCAAAAGCATCGACGATCTGGTCAGCTTCAGGGCTTACTGCAACTTCGTGCGCGAGTTTATCCCAAACTTCAGCTCGTTAGAGACGCCGCTCAAGAAGTTTATGAAGAAAGGGGCTAAGTTCGTGGACTACCAGAAGGACGCGGAGGCACAGAAGGCTTTCAACGTGCTCAAGCACTCGCTCGCCCGTGAGGTGGGTCTTGCCACGCTGGATTACTCCGCGGCAGCCGACCCGAGTTCTGGTCGCCCCATCGAGCTGTACGTCGACGCCTCGGACATCGCATGGGCGGCTACCCTAGCTCAGCGGCGCGAGAAGGACGGTCCCTTGCGCCCAGTGGCCGTAGTCGGCCGCGGCTTCAACGCCACCGAGCAGGGCTGGAGCACGTTCGAGCGAGAGCTCTGCGGCCTCAGGGAGGCTTTGTCTGCCACCCATCATTTGACAAAAGGGTTCGTTGTAATAGTCTACACGGACCATCGGAATAATATCTCCACCGACTCGCTGTTCGCCAACAAGCGTATCTCCAAGAAGCTGTTGCGCTGGGCCCTCGACCTGGAGGACTTGGGCTCGCGGGTCGTTCGGGTTTGGCTGCGAGGTGAAGACAACGTTCTGGGCGACGCCCCTAGTCGCAACCCCGAGGACAGGGATATATTGCATACTCTCCGAGTTCCTGGTGGACCTGTTCGTCGAGTCATAGAACAGATGTTCACGGCGCCCACGAGCGCAGAGGAGCAGGCGCAGATGGATCGGTTTCTCGAGGAGATCGATGGCGCCCCAGTCAAGCCGAAGTCCGGCAAGGTCGACGACGAGACCCAGAAGGCGAAGTTCGCCAAGGTAAAGCCTGCCGAGACCGATGACGCGGTCCCAGCCACAGAACGGATGGCTGCTCCCTCTACTTCCTCTTCTACCAGGTCGAAGTACCATGTCGGTACAGCGGGCCCGATGTCGCGTGGCACCGCTCCAGAGTATCCTGATCGAGCTGCAGACGTCGCTGGCATGGGGGATGCCGAGGCTGATGATCAAGTCACGTGGCCTTCCTCACTCGATCAGATTGGCACCGACGGCGCGGACTTGGAGTACTCTGACTCTGAGCCGGAGGCTTACGCCGGCCTTCGGCAGTCCGTGCGCGCCTACGCGGAGGGCGACCCCCAGGTCGAGGCGAACCTCTGCAAGTTGGTGGCCAGCGTCGTGGACCCCGAGCGCGACCCGCTCGAGGTTCGCCCTGTCTTTGTCGACACGCACTCGTGGGACGGGTCTTATCCGCGTCACCCCCTGGTGACATTCCTGCCAGCGGCCTCGTCCGCCGCGGCGGGGCCTGAGGAAGATCCCCGACTCCCACGACACCCGCGAGTTCTACCTTACCGCATCACCTATGTCAAGGACGAGCGCGGCGAGAATTTCACCGTCCAGTACCGGACGCCGCAGGTCTGCAATGACGGAGTGTGCAGGAAGACCATCTGGTACAGGTGCAAGCCGAACGGGGTCGCCGATGGCTCCGAAGAGGCGCTTGCTGGGCGGAAGAAGGCAGAGAACCAAGCATGGGCTCATGTCGAGGCTGTGCTTGCGCGTCCCACCGAGTCCGTGGAGGTGGAGCCCGCTGTCGGTTCAGGGCCGTTGTCCGGGACGGGTTTCTTCCGGCGGCACGGCGATCCTTTCGAGGGCTTCCAGTTCCACGTCCACCCGCGCAGGCCGGACTTCCTGACTCGCACCGTCTGGAGGCCGCTGCGCGACACTTTGCGGCCGTCTCACGAGTTCTGCCACGCCGCCGAGTTCGTGAGGCGCTTACCCAACGGCACCGAGGTCTACAGGTGCAAGGGCCACGAGATTCTCGGGAGTGGAGGTGAGGTGCTACCTGCCGAACTCCGCGACCGCCCTCTGAAGGGCAAGAGGTTGTGCGAGGTGTTCAGCGGCGTGGAGTCCGAGAAGGAGGCCGGTGCGATGCTATCCAGAGTTTGGGAGGCAGCTGGGGGATCTGCGGAGCGCTACGACAGGCGGCTTGACGAGCGGATGGACTTCCGCGGCCCTCACACGCGCCAGTGGATGCAGGGCCACCTGGACGACCCTTGCGACGTCTACCACTTCGCAATCCCGTGCACGAGCTTCAGCATCGCCAAGACAACCCCGGTCAAGACCCGCAGCTTGGACAACCCGTACGGCGACGAGACCGACGAGGAGATCGTGTATTTCAACAAGTTGGCGCAGTCTGTCTTTATCTTCGCATTAGGGTTGATGCAGAGAGGCGTGGTGGTCATGTTCGAGAACCCCCTGATGAGTTACCTTTTCTTCCTGATGGAGTGCTCCTGCATTCTGGGCTTCGACGGTTTCCACGTGGCCAGGGGCGATCACTGTCAGGACGGCGCGCCTTATCAGAAGCCGCAGGTCTTCGCAGGGAACACCGACGCGCTGACGGAAATCGGGAGGTTGTGCAACCACGTCAAGCACCAGGTGATGCTGACCGGCGCAGCGACGCGACGTTCAGCTCCGTACCCGAGGGCGCTGTGCGAGAGGATTGTCGCAGGCTTCGCGACTGTCTTGCAAGCCACTGGCAGGCTGGGCAACGACTGCTCGAAGCAGGCCGGCGACTGCTTGGACAGGAACGCCATGAAAGTCAGCGTCGACACTTTCCCTTCAGGGCCGAGCTTTACCTCGCGCGTTGTGGAGGGCATACGAAGAATCACTCAGCTGCGACATGGGGCTGCTCGGGCGACGCCAGCGTCGTCGGACCCTCCAGCACCAGCCCCAGTACCCGAAGGTCGCGAGCAGGCGCCGCATCTTCGAGTGGAGGTTAAGCGCGCCGAGGAGTTCTTCGTTCCAGACGACAAACGGCTCATGAAGAAGCGTCGCACCAGGGACGCCAGGACCGGCGAGATCTTGGAGGATATAGATATCGACCAGGACACTACTACTAAGTACCTGCAGCGCGGCCTTGATAAACGCCGCGACCTCGTGGTGGAGGTGTGGTTTGATGACGCGGAGGTGTCTGCCGAGGAGCCAGCGGCTGCCCCGCCAGTACCAAAGGCTTTCGACGAGTTGACCGAGCTGATCCCGTCAAGTCCTTCATCGATCCAGAGGGCGCAGGTCGTCAACCTCCTGCAGCAGGACGAGGACTTCTCCGACATCTACGCGGCACATGTACTCCTACGGCGGTTTGAGGACACGAACCAGAGCATCCAGAACGAGCAGATGTACAAGGGCTTGAAGACCGAGCTCGCTGCACGCGGAGTCGGAGGACGCCAGGCTTCGCGACGTGCTTCGGTGGCGTTGAGGATGATGGGAGGCTACAGCTATCGTGAGGGACTGCTCTATAAGGACGAGTGGGACCCGATCGCATTGAGTTTCGCGCCGAAGGTGGTGGTCCCGAAGGGCGGCCTTCGCGCGTTTCGGTACAATGGTCGCATGTACCGGCTGCCTCTCAGGCGCCAGCTGCTCCTGTACTACCACGACTCCGAGTCGATGGGCATGCACAGCAGCGCCGAGGACACCTTGAGCAAGTTGAGCAAGCAGTTCTTCTGGCCGGGCATGGAGCACGATGTCCAGAAGTGGGTCAGTTCATGCAGTGTCTGCAGGTTGGTCAAGCCGGCCCGCGGCCTCACGGCCGACGCCCGCATGGAGCTTTACGATCGACCATTTCGAGTTCTGGGCATCGACGATCTCGGACCTATCTCGCCTGAGAGTGCGGGCTGCTCCTACATCTTGCACGCCGAGTGCGCGTTCTCCCACTACGCGTGGCTCAAGGCTGCTCCAGACAATTCTGCGGCTACCTGGGCCAAGTTCCTGCTTGAGGACGTGATGTTCGACTTGGCTGGTTTTCCTCCAGTACTTCGCAGTGATCGAGGTGCAGCTTTCACCAGCGAGATCGTGGCGCAGATCAACCAGCTCCTGAATGTCACCCACAGCCTCGGCTCCGCCTACCATCCGGAGTCGCAGGGCTTCGTGGAGGCGAGGCACCAGAAGGTGAACAGGATCTTGGCGAGCTACTGCAGCGCGCACCCGGAGAACTGGGCGCGCTGGGTGCCCTTGTGCCAGTGGTGCCTGCGAGCGACTCCGATGCCATATCGTTCGGGTCGCAGTGCTTTCGAGATCGTGACGGGCATGCTGCCGCAGGGCCCGATCGAAGAGGTCTTCAGGCGTCTCGAGCCCGGGAAGATGCTGGACCCCGGGCATTACGTCAAGGACTTAGTTGAGCACCTGGAGGCGACGCACAAGACCGTGGCGAACGAGCTCAAGGCGCAGCACGACGAGGAGGCGCACGCCAGGGCTTTGCAGGAGCCAGGCGAACGGGCATTTCAGGCAGGAGACGTTGTCTTTCTTCGTGCTCCTCCTCAGCAGGTCGCTCGTGCAGTCGGCGCCGTAGACGGCACCAGCACGAGGCTCTTGCCACGCTTTCGCCCACAGATTTTCAAGATCCACAAGATGGCGGGGCCCCAGTCGGCGATCCTCGCCGACCCTGACAGCGGCTCGACTACGTTGGGCTTCAGCCAGCCAGTGCACGTGAGCCGGCTTCGCCTTTTCGACCTGGCCGAGCTCGACGTGCCGATCAAGGACGAGTCCTTGCAGCTGGAGCTGATGCGCGGCTCGTCGTGGGTCAAGGCGGACATCGTCAGCCAGTCTGCGACAGGCAGGGTGGAGGTCGTTTTCGCCGACACGCCGAACGAGAGCACGTGGCTGGACTTGGCCAGCGAGGAGTACCGCTGGCTCTACCCTTTGAGCGGAGCGGCAGCAGGCCAGGCACGCCGGCGCGTGCGACTTGCTTGATCGGTCACAGGATGAAGGCTAGGGGGATGCTGGGCGTGAAACTTACCCCAAGCGTGTTCCCCTCACTTCTGTAAATGATATCCTTCACCTGTGTCATTCCGTACTAATGCACCAAATTCAGCCTTACAGTAAAAGCGCATTTGCATCTGCTAGAGCTTGCTAGTCATTGCATTCTCACTCAGGGTAGTCAACTTCCCATTGTGGCTTGCAGCCGTGGGCCCTGGGTGTATTTTCCCGAATGTCGATTTTCGGAACCCTTTCGGAAATAATTTCCGAAAGGTTTCCCGAATCCATAATGAGCCAGGTTGTGCATTTCTCGAGTTCATTGTAGGTGAGTGTTTCGGGCAGTCTAGTGAGCCATGGGGCCCATAATCGAACGGGACAGGTCCCACAGTTTAGGTCTGTCCTAGTCTGAGCCCTGTAGGTCCACTACAGCCCGCCGACAGACCATTTGAGCACATGTGCACAAATGGTTCTTTGCCTTCTGAATGTGCATTGTAGTGTAGCAGAGCATTTGCGCATGCACGAGCGTAGGGCGCAGTAGGTGCACGAGAGGACTGTGGACTGTAACCACTTTGGCTCAAGACCGAGGTAAAATACACTATTGTCATCGAATCGTTTGTAGATTTGTCACTGCTAGTATTGTTCTAATACCTTCCCGAACCAGTATTGCTTGGAATATTGGGCACCAGACCATTATAGAGGGCTCCAGTTGACTTCCCAGCTTCCTAAGGTAGTAGAACGGGTTCTTGGCGACTTGTTCATACCGCGCTTGGAGCGTGTTGGGGCGTTCGGCCCTTTCCAATTTGCATACCGGCAAGAGCATGGCGCCAGAGATGCTATTTTATATTTCACCTTGTGTTGGCTTTTTGCTTTGTCTGCAGGCATGATTGTTGCTTTGTATTGTTCTGACGTTTCAGGGGCATTTGACCACGTTGCTTCTGATATCTTGCTACAGAAACTACGTGCCGTCAGTGTGCCGGATTGCATTTTGCTCTTGCTCCAGAGCTGGCTACGGCCACGCGTGGGCCGGGTGTTGGTTGGGGGACAGGAGTCCAACCCAATTGCAATGCGCGATATGGCGTACCAGGGCACGGTTTGGGGCCCACCGCTCTGGAATTGTCATTACGCAGACAGTTGCATGGCGACAAAATCTTTGAACTTTGAGGAAGTCGTTTTTGCTGACGACCTCAACGCCTGGAAGGCGCTTCCCGCGGCCATTCCCCCGGAGGAAGCATGTGCGCAGCTCCGCGAGTGCCAGTCCTCCCTACACGCCTGGGGCCGCGCCAACCGCGTCACTTTCGACGCCAGCAAGGAACATTTTCATCTATTGTCGCGCACTCGCCCTGCTGGCGATGCTTTTAAGATCTTAGGTGTTGTCTTCGATCCAAAACTCGTGATGGTTGATGCGGTTGAGAGCTGCGTAGCAGCGGCGTCGTGGAGAATTCTTAGTATAGTACGCACGCGCCGCTTCTACAACGATGCGGAACTTGTGAACCTGTACAAATCCCACGTTCTGTCATTTATTGAATACCGGACCAGTGCAATCTATCACGCTTCAGCTTCTGTTCTCGCCCCTCTTGACGCGCTCCAGACGCGGTTCTTGCGCTCTCTGGGCATTTCCAAACAAGATGCCTTAGTGCATTTTAACCTTGCTCCGCTTGCCACACGCCGGGACATCAGTATCTTAGGGGTCATTCATCGTGCTATCTGAGGTCTCGGGCCAGCTTGCTTTTCTAGTTTTTTTCGCCTCGACTCGTCTCTGCCCCCTCGTCGGGCACCCCTGCGCCACGCACGACACGTGGTAGAGCCGCCATATACCAGTCCAGATTTCTTGTTGCATTCCGCGATTGGCACCACGCGGGTTTACAACTTGCTCCCGCATTACATTATCCGTGCTCGTGCTGTGCCGCCGTTTCAAAGGCGCCTGCAACAACTCGTTCTGGACCGTGCCAGGGCGTGTGAGGATTGGGAGTCGTCTGTGTCGCCTCGCCTTCCGCTTGCGTCCCACCCGCTGAGGAACCACAGGGAATGGCGGCCAAGGTCTTGAGTTTGCTACTTGGCAGACGTCTTCTGCTTCCTCGTCCTCTCTCCCCCCCCTCTCCTCGTCTCCCCCCCCCCTCCCCCCTCCCTCCCCCCTCCCCTTCCTTCTCTCGCCCTGTCTGCTGCTGTTGTCTCCCGCCGTCGGCCTTCGTGTGTTGTCCTGCTTGCTGCTGTCGTCCGTCGGTCCTGCTCCTTCTCGCTTTCTCCTCCTCCCCGGTCCTGTGCGCTGTGTGGCACACGGCAGGGACTTTTTAAGTGCTGCGCGTCCGGCGCCTCCCGCTCCTTCTCGTTCTCCTCTCTCTCCTCCGTTGTTGTTCTGCTGCTCCTGTCTCCCTCCCCCCTTCCCCCTCCCCCCTCCCTGCCCCTCCCCCTTCCCCGTTTTTCCTTTCCTGTCTTCGCTTCTGGCTATGCGTTTGGCAATCATTTTAAGGCCGGAAGCGAAATTTTAGTTTTTTGCAGGCGTTTCATGAGCAAATCCATCGTTTTGGTTTTGCTTGTATCCGCGCCCTGCATTTCTTGCTCTGCAATTGTTTAATCCTGTGGTGAGGTCACGTCATCTGCTGTGCCGGAGTGGAGTAAAACAAATATCATGATGTTCTACCAATATCTTCTGATCTTGAGCAAGTTTTGTTTTTGTGTAATAAAAGACGTATAACTTCAGAAGTGTCAGGCGAGTCAGAAGTTGCCCATATCGAAGAGCGCAAATTTACAGAATTCAGCGTCGAAATTTCCACATGCGGACAAGGACGTCTCCATTGCAGGGATGTTCCAGACATGGCACATATCAACGAGACAAGGAAGTTATGGATGCGTCGTTTTACGACGAGTTTGGTAGTATTCAATCAGCTATTATTGCAAAGTACATTGCGTGCCAGAGGAGAGTGCCGTGAAGCTATCAAATTCCGTTATCTCAATATCATTATCATGTTGGATCGAAAGCGCGTAGCTAGAAGAAGTTTTTTTTTTTTTTTTTTTTTTTTTTTTTTTTTTTTTTTTTTTTTTTTTTTTTTTTTTTTTTTTTTTTTTTTTTTTTTTTTTTTTTTTTTTTGATTTTTTTTTTTTTTGATTTTTTTTGGGGGTTCCATCTGCCTTGTCAATCTGCGCGGAGTGTAGCAAACGGCCACAGACGGAAAAAAGAAGAGGGGAACGGCAAACGAGTTCAGCTTAAAATACGCGCTGAAATGCCGCGAACAGTCCGGAGCCTGGAAAAGAGGAGGGGAACGAAGAAGGGGGGGGAAGAGAAGGAGGACGAGTGGATGCACCGTAAGAAACCAATAGCTGATGGACTTGCCGCGCCAGTCGCTGCGGAGACAATAGTGTGGAGCGGGATGCGCCGCGAAAGCGTGAAAGGCCGCGCAGCGTGACCGGAAACAGCGCGATGCCGCAGCAAGGCTGCCATTCTACTTTGAATTATTTTCCATGGTATTGGCGGCAACAACAAAATCGAGAGTTATAGAGGCGCACGGCACCAAGAGCGGACTGCGTGAAAGAGTGCGCAGCGTGCAGGATCAACAAGGTGCTCGGCCGAAAGACCAACGGCGCGCAGAGACGTGTCTTGAACAGCATGGAGCACGTGGGGCGCGCTGCGCGATGCGTGCGCGATCGCCGGCGTGCGATATTCAGCGTATGACAACACGTGGCTTTCGTGCAGAAACACAATTTCCGAAAGTGTGCGGGAACGTTTGGTGCGGAAAAGACACATGACACTGGTGTGACATATCGTGGCGCGTTCGTCGATAGCAGCGCGCATGCGGAGCTGGCAGTCGAATGACGCACCTAGGAATTTAAATGAATCGCCGTGTGGTTGCCTGTGACTCAAAATTCCTTGCCCGCGTCGAAAACGATCGAATTCGCAGGGCCCCAAGTGTGCACTCCCGGAGGTTCGCAAGAATGTTCGCCGTGCCGACGGGCGCAGCAGAGGGTTTGAGGGCGTTAAAATCATGAGGATAAGCAATTTCCAAAACATTTGACCTCGCACTGCGTCTGAAGCGTCCCTAAACAAATGTTTTACAGTGGAGGGCCCCAAACCGTGCCCTGAAATGCCATGTTCAACATTTCGAGCAATTCAGAATGGGCTCCACCAACCACGACATTCGCAGGCTCGAGCCAACTCTGAATGGCGCGAATGCTGCTGCGAGGCATCTCAAGACGTAACAGGACAAGCCGCAACAGTGCGATTCTCGCGCCGCGACCTGGCGTGTAAGCAACTTGAAACATGCCAAGGCAGCTTCTGAGACAGCTCTGGGGATGAACTGATCGCAGAGAAATCGCTCCATTGCCTTTGATAACTGTGGGGTTAGTCTAGTGAACGGCAGCGCGAGCTCGCGAGCGCAGATCTTGAGCACCCGAGCGCCCTGGCAAGGTGTGGTTTGGCCCTGTCCCGCTGTCCACGTGCAAAGAGGACAACGCTTGAAATGCCGAGCGAGCCCTTAGAGGCGCGAAGTAATCGGTGAGGCGACTGGGAGGAAGAAGAGTAAACTCGTTCTGCGCTGGTTCAGGCAAAAACCACTTCGATGAGAAGACCCGTGCAGACAAATTCGCCTTCCCAAGAGCATCAATGACCCACGACCCGGCAGCGTTTCTTAAAGGGGGGGGGGGGGGGGGGGCGCTTTGCAACGTCTTGAAGCTAGCTCGCGAGAGATGCGCCACCATTGCTTCGAACCTTTTCTTAAAGAGCGCAGCTTGGCACGAACGCGAACCGTGTAATTATTGTACGCAGACGAGAGCCCGTCGCTGCAAGCCCGCGCTGCCAGTGGAAAATCCGGTGTCCCTGCAGCAGACGCCCTTTAGGCGTGCAAGCGTCGATCAAATTCCAATCGGAACGACGAATGGGCGTTTTAGCCCTTTGGGCGTGAGTGGTTTAGCGAGCTCTCTCTGTTCTCAACCCCCCTTCGTCCCCTTCGGGGAGGGGTTTACCCCTCCCCCTACCCTCTCCCCCTGGACCTGGAGAGGGGGTTTCGCGGGTGGTCAGAGGGCTCTTTTTCCATCCCTGGGAGGGCTAAAAATTCGACACCCCTCACGAGGATCGTGGCCCCGACGGGGGTGCTGCCAAAAATGCTCGCCCCATCTGTGATCGATCGCCCCAAAGATGGCCCCAACAGGCCCCCAAGACGCTCCAAGAGGCGACCCAGAGAGCCTTCGGACGTTCCCCAGAGGCTCAATAGAGAGAGCCCAAGAGGCCCCAAAACGGCCTCCAAGACGCGAACCTATTGCCTTGGATGCGACTACTCGTCCTACTACTACTACTACTACTACTACTACTACTACTACTACTACTACTACTACTATTGTTTTCACTACTACTACTACTGCTATTACTACTATTAGTATTACTACTACTACTACTGCTACTACTACTACTACTACTACTACTGCTACTGCCTACTACTACTACTACTACTATTACTACTACTGCTGCTACTGCTGCTACGACTACTACTTCTACTACTGCAACTACTACTTCTACTACCGCTACTACTGCTATTACTACTACTACTCATACTACTACTACTACTACTACTACTACTACTACTACTACTACTCCATCTTTTACTGCTACTAGTACACCTACTACCATTACTACTACTACTACTACTACCACTACTACTACTACTAGTCGTAGTAGTAGTAGTAGTAGTAGTACTACCACTACTACGACTGCTACTACTACTACTACTACTACTACTACCACTACTACTACATCTACACTTACTACTACTACTACTACTACTACTACTACCACTACTACTACTACGACTACTACTGCTACTACTATTATTACTACTAATACTACTTCATCTGCTACTACTACTACTACTACTACTACTACTACTACTACTACTACTACTACTACTAATACTAGTACTACCACTACCACTACCACTACTACTACTACTACTAATACTACTACTACTACTACTACTACCACTACTACTACTCCTACTACGAGGGGACCGAACGACTCGCACCAGGACGAGGTGCCCGAACGCCTCACACCACGAGGAGCCCGAACGACTCACGCCAGGACGAGGGGCCCGAACGACTCACACCACGAAGAGCCCGACCGACTCACACCAGGAGGAGGGGCCCGAACGACTCACACCAGGACGAGGCGCCCGAACGACTCGCACCACAAGGAGCCCGAACGACTCACACCAGGACGAGGGCCCCGAACGACTCACACCACGAGGAGCCCGAACGACTCACACCAGGAGGAGAGGCCCGAAAGACTCACACCAGGACGAGGGGCCCGAACAACTCACACCACGAGAAGCCCGAACGACTCACACCAGGACGAAGAGCCCGAACGACTCAAACCACGAAGAGCCCGAACGACTCACACCAGGAAGAAGGGCCCGAACGACTCACACCAGGACGAGAGGCCCGAACGACTCAAACCACGAGGAGCCCGAACGGCTCACACCAGGACGAGGGGCCCGAACGACTCACACCACGAGGAGCCCGAACGACTCGCACCAGGAAGAGGGACCCGAAGGAGATGGGGCCGAACGACTCACCCCACGAGGGGCCCCAACGACTCCCACCAGTCGTCGTCGTCGTCGTCGTCGTCGTCGTCGTCGCCGCCTTCGTCGCCGCCTTCGTCGTCGTCGTCGTCGTCGTCGTCGACGTCGTCATGGTCGTCGTCGTCGTCGTCGTCGCGGTTGTGGTCGTCGTCGTCGTCGCGGTCGATGCCGTCGTCGTCGTCGGGTGCGTCGTCGTTGTTAGGATCATCGCTGTGGTCGTCGTCTCCGCTAAATCCGGCTTGCCTCCCACCGCTTCCTCTCCCTCCTCCTCCGCCTCGTCCTTCTCCCGCTCCCACCACAAGGAGGATGTGCAAGGAGGCGGGAGGAAGGAGGAACAGGGGAGATATGCGGGGGCAGGCGGAAACACGCTTGAAAAACACGACTGTCGGCATGCTTCGCAAGAGTTGCTGTCTTGAGATGGGCTGGTGGGGATGCGCGAAGCGTGAAGAATTATTGTACGCAGACGAGAGCCCGTCGCTGCAAGCCCGCGCTGCCAGTGGAAAATCCGGTGTCCCTGCAGCAGACGCCCCGGCAAACGCCAGCACGAGGGGCTCCGCGTCGAGCAGCGGATGCGAGGCGGAGGAGCTCTAAACGCGCTTCGGGATGAGCTCGTGCATGCGCTCGACTAGGAAAACAGTGAGACGATGAGCGGCTTCGTTAGGCGTGCAAGCGTCGATCAAATTCCAATCGGAACGACGAATGGGCGTTTTGATAGCAGCCCAGTTCGCAAATTTATAATTCCACGCTGTCCTAGAGAGTACTTCCACCGGCGGGGGCGGGGGAATAATGCCAACTACAACGGCGCTGTGGTCTGCGATGTGTGCCAAAACTTCAGCAGGCACTTGTTCCAGCATGACAGTGAGGACTAAATCCAACGAGTGTCTTTGACGTTTAGGTTTACGGACTCTCTCAAACAGTCCGTGATCCGTGATTGATGCGCCACTCTTGGAGAAGAAGGCCCCCCCAGAGGAGTTGCGATTCGAGTAGCGCGACAAATCTTTTGATGCACGTTGAAATCGCTTACTAAAACGGAGCTACTTGCGTGCTGCGAGTGCAAAGACCATTCTTGCATCAAGTGGCGAAGACTGCTCCACTCGCCGTGGCGCGGAGGACGATGCAAACAACGCGTCAACATAGGTCCACAATCAGAACGCATCAAAACCCATATCAATTCAGCAGACGTCGAATTCTCAAGCTGCGAGAACAAATGAGCATGCGCATTAAGAACAAACAGAACGACTCCACCGCCGATGCCATTTCTGTCTCGCCTGGCAACAACGGTGTACTGGGATAGGGAAGGAGAAGGACAAGAGGAATCAAGCCACGTTTCAGTATAAAAAAACACAGACAGGAAGACTCGGAAGAAGCCGGATGCGCCCTTCGAGCTCAGCCAGTTGTAAGACTCTGGATATTCACAAGGAGAATGGTGAGATCAAAGGCTGCGAGAGACAGTGAGGTGCCGGATTCGCGCGGCACCCTGTCTCGAGGCCCTCTCTGCGAAGAACTGTTGAACTAATGTAGATTACGCCGTGTACGGTCAGTGGAATTGCAAGCGACGCTCGAATAAGAAGGAGGCGCGGGAACGGGGGGGGAGGGGGGAGGAACGGAGGAGGGAGGAGAAACGACAGAGACACTGCAGCATGAATAACCTTGTCTCCGGAGCACGACCTCGCACGAACGAGGGCCGCGACGACGAAGACGAGAAACGCCCAGGGGCCGCTCGCAAACGGCTTTGCCGTGCGCGGGTGTCAGTGCGAGCAATGCGTCGCTGTCGGAGCTGGCCCCCCCGCATGCCTAAGGGAGCCGGAGGTGCGAGAACTGATTGTTGAAAACTCCCAGGAGGTCGCCTGGCCCCTGCTCGAAGGCGATCGTGTCTCCGAGCGTGACCGTGCGAATTTGCCGATCGATCTGGGAGTCCTGGCCGGGCACTGTCTTGATAAATTCGGCGGCTTTCCGGAGTGCCCAATCCCTGGCCAGATTGACCTGGGATTTCGCCGCTTTAACCGCGACGGTACGGCCGGTCGGCAAAGTAAATCGCTGCGTCTTCGTCGCGTTCAGGAAAGCTGCAGCCCTCCTGCGGAGCCCAGGACTCGAGGTACGAAGCGCGGGTCAACTTCGGGCTGATCCTCGGGCCGGGGAAGAAATGGCCCACAAGCCCGTTCGGCACGTTGGGCAGCGTCGCGGCGTAACGGTTGATGTCCTGGGCGCGCGCGTTCAGGTCGCCCCCGTCAAAGCCGATGAAAGCGACGCGGAGATTGGAGACGTCCACAGCGCTCAGCAGGGCCATGCGTCGCATGCTTGTGGATCCGACCCTGGAGCTGGTCTCGAGCTTCTGCATCCGCTCCCTCAAGTCCGACATCTCGCCCCGCAACGGGTCGACCGCGTCAGCAATGGAGACTTTCGTCTCTGCCGAAATGGTTGTGTGAAGGTTGTTCAGGGAGGACTGCGTGGCCATCTGGCTGTTCATGTGCTGCAGCATACCGTAGACGGCCCGGTCGCCCGGAGAGCACTCTGCCGGCCACTCTGGGAGCGGAGGGGCCGCCGTAACCACGGGTGCTCAAGTGGCGAGGGTGCCGCCGGTCGACCTTGCCGCCGCGCTCAACGCCGCGCGGGCCTGGGGGGGGAACGCCGCCCGAAGGGCCGTTCCCGCGCCCCGCGCCCGGGGGCGCGCCGCGGGCCGCGCCCGGCGAGGCGGCGACAGCAGCGGGAGCAGCCAGGAGGCCACTCGGCGGAGCTGCGCCGCTGCCCGCGCGTGGAAAGGTGGGAGCAGGCTCGGAACCAGCCAACTCGTGGTCGACCTGCGTAGCCGGCGTCCCACCAGAAGCGACGCCCTGAGCAGTGTCCATCAAGTCAGCGGCGTTGGCTCTGCGACGCGTTTCGGGACTGAGCGCTTCTTTCACTGCGTGGCGGCGATCGCTCAACCGCCGGAGGACATCCTTGTCAGGTTTGGCGAAAGCTGGTGTCTGCGCACCAGAAGTTCCGGACGTGGCTGCTTTCTTCAGAAATTAGACTGGACCCACAAAAACAGAATGTGGCACTGTGTGAATGTGGTGTCTGACCGCCCCAGCGACAGGCTTCTGGAGTCTGACCACCCCAGCGACGAACTTCGGTATGATCGCTCGTGCCACAACAGCTCGTGCCAAAGCCTTGAGCCTTGAGCCGTGAGCTTTGAGTTGCCTTGAGCCCAAATGGCTTATCACGCAGTTGTTGCAGCGCCAAGCTTCGTGGCATTTTTCTCAGGTGGGCGCGCGTTCGGTGCGTTCCGTTTCGACTCAGCTTTCTTTTTTCTCAGTGCTATTCTTGTTTTGTTTTTCCTCCGGTTTCTCTTCCCCTGGAGTTCCGACGGGTCGAGGGCTCTGGCTGGGCAGAAGTCCGGTTTCGCAGTCAGCAGATCGCTCGCGTTCGCGCGTCTTGCCGGATTTGTCTCGTGGTGCTTTTGTTGATGATCTTACGCGTCTCAATTTGGAAGGCCGCGAGAATTTGTCCCGGGGGCTGTCGGAGATGGTGTCCGCCGAGAGGGGCCGCTCGAGACTCCTCGCATCGCCCAGAAGGGCGCCGCGGAGCCCGGCAAGTGTTTCCGCCGCAGAACACGTTGCTCAGCGAAGCGCTGTTGACAAATATCAGCACGGGCAGGGGGCCGCGCGAAACTCGCAGAGTGAGGGGCAGTAACACAATAAAGAATATGGGAGAAAAACGACGCCGGCGCTATCTTCGCGGTGCGAGTCCCCCAATCGACTTTGAAATTTGGCTTGGCGCTTTGTTTTTGAGTTTTGTTGTCTTTCGCGCAAGTCCCAATCGCGATATTAATGCGCGTCTTCGTTGCAGTCTCCAAGATGTTCAGGCGTAAGGCTGTTCAGGTTTCCAGCGCGTCGTGCTTGCCCGTGAGTTGGACGAGTGCTTTTGTGAGCTTCTGCTGGCGCAAGATACGTGTTTTCTCAGTTTCAGAACCATGGCTGGCGCTGCCGCGGCGGCACTCCCAGGCGAGTCGACGGAGATGTCCCAGTCCGTGCTCGGCAAGCGCGTGGACTTGTCCCAGCGTCTTTCTGATCGTCGTGCTGCTGTTGCTGCCGCGCTCACTTCTTCGCCCGGAAAGAAGTCGCCCGACGCGAAGCAAAGCAGAATTGACTATTTCATGGGGATTCAGCAGCCCTCACAATTTAATCTTGGCGCTCCACCTGCGTGGCCTTCGCCTCCAGGTGATGGAACCGGCCCTTCGGGTGGCAGTTCCGGTGGCCCGACCCCCCCCCCTTGCGCGGGTGCGTCCCCCAGCGCCGGGGGGTCCCCGGCGAGGCTGCGGCCCCGGGTGCGGGAGCGGCTGCTCCCTCGGCGACTGCGCCAGTTCTTGCAGCTCGCTCTGCTTCTGCAGATGAGACGCTCAATTTCATCATAGAAAGACGCAGGTTGCGAGCGAAGCAGATGTGCAGCGCGCGGAGATTACAATTATGAAGGTGACGAAGCACCACGTGTCTGAATCGTTAAAACCGATCCAGGAGGAGATGACAAATGTCGTTCTCGGTTAGCCAAATTGGAGGCAAGCGGTGCTTCTACAGCAGATTCGGGAAACGCTTCATTCGGTAAGGTCGAGATGCAGATTCTCAGTGCTTTGGACATTGCTCACAAGAGAGTTTCTTTTGTGGGATATTCAGATTTATTTTCTGCACAGGAGCGTGTTGATGCAATGAGTGCTTACTTGGTTAATTTCGACAACATTCCCACTCGCACAATTGGGCGCTCAATGGAAGGGGCCCGGAACCAGCAAGTCCTGAGTCCGGTGTCGTACGTTGAGTTCTCTTCCGAGGAGTTGGTAAAGAAGTTCTTAGGGAAGATGAAGACCGTGAGCTTCAGAACATCAAAAGGTAATGTTTTGATTCGTACGAAGCAAGCCAATACAAAAATCAACTTTCATCGCGCTTGGGCTCTCCGGAAGGCTTCTGCGTTGGTCGAGATGGGACCTGCAACCTGTTTCGATCGATTGGAAAGCCCGTGTAGTCAAGATCCGTGATTCGATTCTTTTTGAGCGGTCTCATAGCGATCTTGAAGGATCCTTCCGAGCTACTTTCATGCATTTGAAGCTGAAGTAGGAGCTTGGGGAGGTGAGTCCACGCCATGGCATCGGTTTCTTGCTGTTTTCATGTGAATCTGACGGCATTTGCACCGCCCTCCTCCATACGTCGTCGCAGACGCGCATCCCGTTCAGAGGTATCTCGTTCGAGGCGGCTACTGATGTCGGGGTTTCGCGCCGGCGAATTTGGAGAGCGGATTTTCGACGAGCCTGAGGCCGGAGAATTTCCGGAGCGGATTTTCGACGAGCCTTAGGCCGGCGATTTTTCAGGACGGATTTGCGACGAGGCTCAGGCCGGCAAGTTTTGAGGAGGTCTTTTCGTGTTCGTTTACCCTGTCTTCCCATGGTCCTCCTGATCCTATTCCGCCTCCTTTCTTTGAGCGTGTCAGTCGCGTCGATTTCTCTCGGAGATTGATACGTCGTTCTTTAATCAGAATTCGCGTCCCGGCAGGGGTCCGCGGGAATCCGGATCCTTATTGTCGGTTGTTTCACAGCATTTCACAATATAGCACATAAATATAGATGGATTTTTCAGATTGTAGCGAGCTGGAAGCTCGTTTGCGTCTTCTCCTTCTCCTGATTAGCGAAGTAAAGCTTGACCAGTCTTGTCCGGCTCCATGCGTGAGCGGATGCACGAGTGTCGATCGTAGAGACAGGAGCGCGCATGTCGGTGAAGTTTCGATGTTTGTTTTGGATTCTCATGCAAGTCTGTGTTCTCCCCTCCCTCGCTCGCCTCAGGTCGAGATTTTATGGGCACTATTTCATTCTCAGTGTGGTCCTATTCTGATTGCTTGTTGGCACCGTCCGCCGCACTACGGCGAAGTGGCAACTATTCATGCCTTCGCAGCGGAGTGGTGTCAGCAATCCTCCTTAGCTGTAGGTGCAGTGTTGATTGGAGAGCGTAATTTGCATAATTTCCAATGGCTTCGTTATTCTAGAATTACGAGTCCAGAGGGCATTGCCATGCACAGTTGGTGTTCTTTGCGCGTTTTCACAGAACGCGTCCGATCTCCGACTCGGGGCGTGAATCTTCTCGATCTTGTTTTAACCGATTTGCTTGATCAGGTCGAGTGTGATGTGCCCCTTAAGATTGCTGACCATTCTCTCGTCCTCTGTTCTCTCTCCTCCCCCCCTCTCTCCCCCGCTTCCTTCGAGCGTTGCGGTTGGGAGTGCTCTGAGGCCTCGTGGTCGTCGCTGCGACGTCTCCTCCGGCTGACGGATTCGAATTTTCTTTTTCGTTTGAGCCCTTCTGACGCCGCGGTGTGTCTTTCTGGTGTCATTTTGGAGGGCATGCGAAGTTGTATTCCAACTGTTCAGATCCAGTCGTCGTCTTCGCCGCGCCCATGGCTCGCGACAGAGTGCCTCGAACAAGTGCGGCTGAAAGCTGAGGCCGAAGGCGCGCCTGAGTTTCCTTTTGCCGTGCGGGTATGCAGCCGCTCTATGCTGCGTGCTTTTCGCGCCTGCGTGCGCCGCGCTCGGGAAAAGCTTCGGTTCCTTCGGTCCAGGGGCAAGGGGTGGTGGAAGTTGTCCCGGGAGCTCATGCGTAAGGTGTCGAATGATGTTTTGCTGCCTCTCCGTGGTCCAGGCGGCGCTTGGTTTACCCGGGCAGTCGACGAGGCAAATGAATTTGCGCGCTCCTTTGAAGAAAAAATGACGGAGTCCAATGCTTATTTCTACTGCGTGCTGCGCTCTCCCTCCCCCTCCCCCTCTGTCCTCCCTCGGCTTTCCTCCCCTCCGTCTCCGCTCTGCCTCGCATGTTCTCAAAGATTGAAGCGTGGATAGCGGAACGGGGCCTGATTTGGTCCTTGCCCGTGTCTTGAAGTTTTGCTTTCGAGAGCTGTCTCTTCCCATTGTGCTCCTAGCTCGGCGCGTTCTTTCTTGTGGAGAGTGGCCTCGCGCTTGGGCCGCTTCTCTGTTGGTGCCCCGTCTTGTCCGTGAAACTCGCTACGGGAACTTCCAATTCGCTTGCGCGCCGGGGAAAGGATCGAGGGGCGCAACTCTGTATTTCGGTTTAAGCTGTCTGGTCGCTTTCGGCGCTGGGAGGCGCGTGGCTGTGTGCAGTTTGGATGCCGCAGGGGCCTTTGATCGCGTCTCCGCCGCCCGTTTGAAAGCTAAGCTCGCAGCTTCTGGCTTGCCTTCTGCCCTTCTCGCAGTCCTCAGCAGCTGGCTGGCGCCGTCAACAGCGCGCGTAGCGGTCGACGGTGCGCTTTCCAATGCGATTCACATGTCATGGTGTTTCAAGGCGCCGTTCTCAGCCCGGTGCTGTGGAACATTTTTTATTCCGACTCCAAAGATGAAATGGGCGAGGCCGGCTTTCAAGAAATAATATGCGCAGATGTTGTGAATGCTGTCAAAATCTTAGTGCTTGGCGAGAACAATGCGGAAGCTTGCGCCACTATGCGCCAATGCCAGTCTAAGCTCCACACTTGGGGTCAAGCGAACGGCGTTGCTTTTAATCCCTCCAATGACAGCATGCGCATCCTCTCGCATTCCCGTCCGCACGGCGACGGTTTTAGATCCTTGGGCGTCGTCTTTGATTGCAAGCTTTTGATGGGCGATGCGATCTCGGAGTGTGCGTGCGAAGCTGGCTGGCGCTCCTCTTCTATTCTCCATTGTCGCAGGTATTACAGCGCTCGGGAACTGATTCTCTTGTTCAAAAGCCATGGCCTGTCCTATATTGAATGTCGTGCGACAGCAATAAGCCACGCCTCGTCCTCTGCTCTGTCGGTCATAGAATATGTGCAACATTGTTTTCTACGCCCTCTGGAGCTATCATACGAGCCAGCATTGATGGATCATGGCCTCGGTCCTTTGTCTGTCCGCCGAGATATCGCCATTCTCGGTCTCATTCATTCATGGCAGTATCATTGGCCAGGGTTCTCCCATGTTCGCCCATTTCTTCCGCCTCTCCCTTGCCCCTGCCTCTTCCCGTCCCTCCCGCTCGTCTTCCGCTCCCCCCCACAACAGGCAAGTTTGCGATCCTTGCAGTGCTTCCTCGCCAGATTACGTTCTCCGGTCCCCTCTGGGGGGCGTTCGTCTGTGCAATATCCTTCCACAGGCTATCGTAAACCAACCGTCTGCTCACTACTTTCAGCAGTGTCTTCAAACTTTCCTGTGCTCACGAGTGCGCGCAGGAAACGCGCAGTGGTGCACTTTGCTGTCGTGGCGCCAATCCTTCGCTTTTCACCCGCTCTTGGCCCATCGTGCGTGGGCGCCGGCGTGAGCAGGCTGTCGTTTGTTTCCCTCGTTCCCTCCTCCTTTCCTCCTCCCCGTCCTGCTTCCTCTCTTCCGTCCCCGTCCTCTCTGTTTGTTTCAGTGCAAAGTGTCTTCCTTCGACCGGCGGCCGTTTGTTCGCCTGTCTGAAGAAGGCAAGTGGTGAGGAGTTCATGCACGACCGAGGCTGATAAAAAATATTATAAACAAAAACCGCCGCGGCAACCGTCGCGCGACGTCGCCGCCGGGGTTTCGCGCGCCCAGCGCCACCCGCCAGGCTTGCTAGGTGTCGGCGATGGGTTTGTAGCAGCCTGGCGGCGACGCCAGGGCGCGCGCCGTCGCCGGTTCTGGCCCGGCGCGCGCAGGCGCCGCGTGCGCGCCGCCTCAGCCCATGGCAGCGTGTTGCTGCGACTCGCGGGACGGGTGCCAGAAGAGCGGCTTCGCGCTGGTGCGGCCTGTGGACGTCCGCCGCATCGCGATGTTGGAATGCGCAGCTGCCAGGAGGCCTGCGCGTGCGCCCGCGCGCCGCGCGGCGAGCAACGGCGCGAGCGGTGCGGCGCCTCGCCGATCGGCGAGTTTCCGCGAAGCGCGATGTCCGGGAGGGGCGCTGCTCAAGTTGTCTGAGCAGCGGCCAGGATGCGGCGCAGAGGGGGCGCCCGGCCAGACGCCGCGCCCGCACGTGTCATCCCTGATGCTGTGGCAGGCGGGCGCGCGCGCGCGACGGCCCCTTTCTCGGGGCGCTGCCTCTCCGAGGGCGCGTTTCGCCCCGCCCGCGTCCGCCCTGGGGTTGCAGTAGCCTGATGGCGACGTCAGGGCGCGCGCGGGTACCACCTCTGGGCCCGTGTGTGGCGTCGCCTCTCGACGCGCTTTTTGCCCGCACCCAGAAGGCTTATATAGGCCCTTGGAGACTTTCTGTGCCTCGGATATGTGTTCGGGGAGCGTTTCTCGGCCCTCCTGCTGGCACGAGGTCTGAGGAGGCCCTTGACGACATTTTCCTGTATTTGGATGCGGTGTTTGGAGCGTTTTTCGGCTCCTGTATTCTCGCGCTCTCAGGATGCCCCAGAGAACAGTTTTCCCCGGATTGGGATATGTGTTCGGGTAGCGTTTTTCCGCCTCCCCGCTACCAGGAAATTCCGTGAGACATGGGGATGTTTTTTTGTTGGCGGGATATGTGTTCGGGGACTGTGTTTCGAACCCTCCGCTCCCGGGAGGCCCCAGGAAATGTGTTTTTGTATTGGAATGTGTGTTGGGGAAGCGTTGTTTGGCTTTTCAGGTATGTGAGGCCCCGGGATTTTTTATCCGAGTTGAGGTATGTGTTCGGGAAACGCTTGTCAGCCTTCCCGCTCCCAGGAGGCACCAGGAGGCCCCAAGTGGGCCCACGAGGCATTTTTCTGTAGTGGGATATGTGTTCGGGAAGTGCGTTTCGTCCCCCCTCTCCACCCCCTCTGTTGGCGTTGCTCCCATAGGTCTCGCCGCCCTTCTCTTGGGACTTGAGTTCTGTTGTGTTTTACATGTGCTCCTATATGTTGCTTCTTCCCTGCGGCTCCTTTTGGTTTGTTCTGTTTTGTTTTGGTATATATACCAGATGTACGAAATATATAATTTTCAACTGGGCTCCACTTTTTTGTGCTTTGCGTATGTTCCTCTCTATTGCCCGTAGATTAGGGCTCGATTTATATTTCTAATGCATGTTCCTACATCTGCTCGTTTCCTTGGGCCGTGCGAAACGGAAGTGGAAAAGTGGCCTGGGAGAGGTGTTGGCTCGACCTTCTCGGGGCGGATATCAGGGGGAAAAGTCACGCTCAGATAATTTCACCAAAGAGGGGGGGGCTCCAGGGTGGGCGCACGTGGCATGTAAAGTGTGGCGCTTAAGTGTGAACTGCTTGTTGCTGCTGTTGCTCTTTTTTGTTGATTATGTGGCTCCCGCTGTTCTGGTGGTTTTTGCTGCTCCCATGGCCTCTGGTGTTTCCTTGTCCTCTGGTGCTTCCGTTTTCTATCCTGTTCTTTTGTCCTCTGCTGCTCTCGTTTCTTTGCTGTTTCCGTGTTCTTTGTTGTTCCTGTGTTTTGTCAGCGTTTTTTGCTGCTGCCGTTTCCTTTGTTGTGCCTGTTTTCAAGGAGTTCTTGTGTCTCTTGTGTTTTGTTGTTCCCGTGCCTTCCGGTATCCCGTTGGTTTCCTGTGTTTTGTTGTTCCCGTATATCCCTTGGCTCCTCCCATTTTACTTGCAAGTTCCTTTTTCTTTTGTTGTTCCCGTGGCCCTTGCTGCTCCCATGATCCCGTGCTGCTCCCGTGGCCACTGCTGCTCCCGCGCTCTCTCTTACCCTGTTTTCTCTCCCGTTCCCCGTGCCCTCTCTGGGGCCTTTCGTTGGTCCGCTTTGGACTGTTGGGGGCCTCTCTGGGGCCGTCTTGGGGCCCCTTTAGACTCTTTTCGGGCCACGTTTAGGGCCTCCTGGGGCGTTTTCGCAAGATCTTTGGAGCCTTTTGGGCCATTTCGGCCTGTTTTTGGCCCGCGAAGCCGGGAACCCGAAGAACCTTCAAAAACCATTGGGAACTCAATGGATTTGCCTCGTGGGATTCTTTTACCTTGTTTTCTCTCCCGTTTTCTCTGCCCCCGTGTCCCCTGCTGCCCCCGTGCTCTCTGCTGCCGTGTCCGTGGGCTCTGCTGCCTTCGTCCTCTGCGGTGCCCCCCCGTGGCCTGGGTCGCGGCGCCTGCCGCCGCCGCCGCCGCCGCACCGGGGTGCGCCGGTTCCCCGGGGGGGGGGGGGGGGAGGGGGAGCGAAGGAGGAGAAGGATGTGGGAGGAGCAGGAAAAGGAGGGGGAGGGCAGGAGGAGAGGGAGGTGGGAGGAGAAAAGGATAGGGAGAAGAAGGAGGAGGGGGACAGTCACCGTCTTGAGCTGTCCTGGGGAGCTCTCGCGGGTCTTGAAGCAGTCTCGGAACAAATTTGATTATCCTGGAGTTGCGTCGGGCCAGTCCTGTGCCGTGTCTGTGCAGTTTTGAGGCGGTTTAGCCCCTCCACAAAGCCTCACACAAATGCACCGACGCCATGTGTCGAAAGTCTTTTGGATCGGCCATCTCCCAGCGCGGCCTTGCGCCGTGCATGTGGAACACTTGTGTTTTCACCTGGTAGGCGGTGGTGACGATCTGACACGCGTATCATGTTGCAGAGCGTGCATGTTTTCGTCATGTTGCATTTCAGATTGTGGGTCGTTGGAGGAATCATGCGTATATCGTCGATAACTGCGACCGCCTCCGGAACAGGGGAGTCGGGTCGAGATGAGGGGAGGTCGAGACGAGGGGAGTGTTCGCGGAGGGGAGGCCCGGCTCGCGGCTCTTGGACTGCCACGTCCTGCCGGTGCTGCGCGCGGCGAGCTCTTGGCCGAGTTGCGGCGGCATGCGCTGTGGTCACAGCTGCCAGCCGTCGAATTGCGGCTGTTGCTGCAGGCGGGTGCGCCGCCTGCCGTCGGGAACGCTGAACGTGCGTGTGCTGCGCCATGATTTCTCTTCCTTGATTTTCTATGTATCCAAAGGCGAGTGCCCAACCGTTTGGCTGATATGTAGTGCCCCAGTGTGGGTGATGTTCGATGTTCCTAGTGCGATGTTCGTAGTCACGGCGAGCTCCGTGTTCCATGTTCATCTAAGCCAAGTGAATCGTCGAATCCGTTGTTTGCTATGAGCAAGCCGATTCGGATTTTGACGTTTCTCGGGATGATGTGGTTTCCGAAAAGGAGGCATTAGATCTATTGATTCCACCTATGTAGAGGGATCGACCAGGGAATGCACCCGACCTTGTTTTGAGATATTGAAGGTTGTTTAAGCCGCATTCACATCAGTGTGGAGCGGATACTCGTTTTTTTTTGTTCCTCCTTTTTTCCGGAGAGCTTTACTGTCGATCATTTTCTGTGTGTGGGTGTGCCAGCGAGAAGGTGGAAGGGAAGAGCGTGAAAAAGAGCCGCGCCATAACGAAATAGGTCGTGCCACTCTTTTGAGGGCTTTCTGCATGTCTCTGTGGGCCTTTTGCCCTCGTCCGTCGTTGGGGCTTCTGAGGAGGCCTTGGGTGTTCATTCGGGATGTTTACCATATCTTTCGTGGAGGCCCATGCCAAGGAACACCCTGCTTGCCTCCAGGGTGCCGTGGGTTTCTTGGGTGTCGATGGTTTTGCGATGGAAGGCGTGACGTTCCCACACTGTGGAAGGTTTCTTGTGGTCGGGCCTCCACTGTATCTTTCGTATGGGCCTTTAGGGAGCGTTTGACTCGCCTCTTGGGGCCTTCGGGCCATTCTGGGGGCTTCTTGGAGGCCTTCTCGCGTTTTCGGGTCCTCTCAGGTCGTCCTGGAAGCTTCCTGGGGGTCTCATCGGCTGTCCTGTTCCATCTAAGGGATCGCTTTGACCCTCCGGGACGCCCGTCGGGGCCTTTCGGTGGCCTCTTGTTCCTCTCTTGGTCCTTTCGGAGGCCACTTGGGCCATCTTGGAAGCCTTTGAGGGTCTCTTGGGCTGTCGTGGGGGCCACTTCGAAGCGCCTTGGGTTGTATGGCATCGTTTTGAGGGCTTCTTGGACTGGTGTGTAACAGTGAATTGTTTTGCAATTGTTTTTGCGCATCCGCATCTTCGGTCTCAGAGACGGAGGGGAGGCCTTGACGCCCAGCGGGGGCCGAAGTTTGGGATCATATGAAGGAATTTCCGCAATACAGCGGGTCAGTCCCGTCCAGCGCGGAAAATCTTGGTGCCCGCGATTCCGTTTTGGACAGGCAACGCCATACAAGCTTGGACAACACAAAGCAGACCTCCGTGACGGCGCCCGAGGGGCCATGTTAGTCCAAGACGGCCTTCAGCATGGCTCCCAGATGCCTCATGTTTTGGCTTCCGATGAGCGTATGCATCCTCAAGATGATTTGAAGATGGTAGAAGAGGCCCCGAGAGGGACCCAGAAAAGCCCCAAGAAGACCCCAACGGCCTCCCGCAATTCAGCTCTGAAGCCAGGCCCACTGTTTTTTGCACAGGTCCAAAACGGTCCCACGATGGCCCCAAAGGCTCCAAGAGGCCCTCAGAGCGCCTCAGCAGGCCCGAACACGGCCCGAACAGGGCGCCGAGGCGTCCCCGAACAGGGCGCTGAGGGCTTCAGGAGGCCCCACCCCGTCCTTCAAATCGGAGGCTACGTCCCACAAGGATGTTCATCTGCGGGCTGGTCTTCTCTTCGCGGGTGGGCCAGAGGCGGCCGCCACACCAGGATGCCGGTCACTCCCAGTCCACAGGCGAGGGGGGAAGGGTTGTGGCGTGGGGGATGGATCTGGGCGATGTGTAAGGGGGAAACTGGGTGCGCTCGCGCCACATCCGACATCCTGACTCTCCCTCCCATCCCTTCACATTGCGCTGATCTTTTCTCTATCCGCGGACGCGTGTCGCAGAGGACCTGGAACTCCAGAACAGACCCCCTCGTGTCATGCGCAATCGGCAAGGGGGATCCTCGTCCATAGCAAGAGGAGGAGGGGAAGGGATGGGAAGGCGGGGAAGGGAGGGGGGCGACAGCGATGAGGAATGACCCAGATCCAGAGATGCGTTCCGTGTTGGGGCGAGCGCGCCCTTTTGAGCGAGGGGAACAAACCGCGATGCTAAAATGATATCCATGCGGCAGCGGGGATACAACGTTCGGATGGGAAACCGACACGACAAAAACAAGTCGGACCCATCATGTGTGCAGAAGGCAATATGCGGAAGTCGGCGCGCCACTCTCAGCACGTCTTTGGGGGAGAGAGGAGAGTAGTATTCATATGGTGTAAGTGTCAGCCCCATCTCCCATGGATTGTCAGGACTGGAAATCGAGTATTTGGACTAGACTTCAGGCCACCCGCCGCCCAGAGGGCTTGTATTTTGGTGGCTATCTGAGGCCGTCTTGGAGCTTTCCATTGTGGGCGCTCCCATTGCTGGCGAACCCCCAAGTCCAGATCACCAGAGAGGGGCTTTCGGGATGAGTAAGTATTTCCAGAAATAGAACAAGGATCGGTTCAGAAGGGCTGGCATCACAACCTTGCCATGCCCAGAAGGCACCTTCGATTTGCATGGTGCCCTTCACCAGACAAAGCAGAGCATACCCTGACAACTTCCGAGCATCGTGGAACCATGAGGCGGGCCAAACTGAGGCTCTGTGATGTTATGGTGTGCTCAAATGAGTCCATCTAAGCTGAGCTGAGTTGACTTGGGATATGATGCACATGCGCGTGATCCGAGGACGTACAGGGTTAGATCAGGTGGTGTGGGAATGGCGGGCTGGGGTGTAATAGGGCGGAGTGGTGCAATGCCATTCCATTCTTTGATATGGGCTAGGGTGGGTGTAGAGTAAGTTGGGCAGTGCATGGTAGGGAAGGCAGTTAAGTTGAGACAGCACCAACGAGACTTAGTATACTAGTTTAGGTTGGTTGCTGGGATACTGGGGGGCTCTACGCAGCGGGGTCGATGTACGCGTCACGGCGTACGCTCGCATAACGAACTTGGTACGCATCCAAATCCGATTCCTGTATTGCGGCACGCGGCACGCTCACTCATCTTCCAGGCCACGGTTAAGTGCATTAGCTTGCCTATCGCAGGTCGGCTCGTGTGGTGTTCCCGGTTTGTCTGGCGACCTTTTGATTCGCACAGCGATCGAGGCCGAGTCGTGTGGACAGCTCTGTGATCCCATTCCCTCCCCTTTTCAAAAAAACAATGTACTAGTTCAAGTTTGTCACGATTCGATTTGGCATCGATGCAGGCAGCGTGGGGTAGATTAGGGTAGGGTGGGCAGGTCTTGCCAGGCTTTGTACATTGAGCGTCATATTAGCGAACTTGCGGAAAGTCACGAAGAGTTGCGAGGCGCTGCGAGTGCATGAGGCTAAGGTACTCTGAGCTAATGGAAGCTGTCGTTAACAAGGCCCAGACCAACCAAAACACATGCCAGAGTGGCAACTCTACGCCTAATGTTTGCCGCTGCTGGCTTGAGGAAGGCGGAAGGGGGAAGGTAGACGATGATGACATCGACGACGATTGTGATGATGACGACGGTGCTGTGGTTGATGTGGATGGCGATGGTGGTGATGTTGATGATGATGATTGGATGCTCCCAGGCCCAACAGCAGCTCACGTCGCCCATGGCGGCTGCCAACGAGAGCACATGGCACAGATGAACGTTCCGATCTCTCGTTGGATTATTGCTATTGCCCTAGTGCCGCTTCTTTGTTCGCAAGCTCCACGAGGTGGTATTCATGAGTTGCGACAGACTCGCACACTAAGGATGGTGAAGATGGCGATTATTATGTTCGTGGTGGTGGTAGTGGTGTTGATGATGATACTTACGACGAGGACGATGTGGTTGATGATGATGATGCTGATGATGATGACGACGGCGACGGTGATGATTATGACGACGACGATGTTCACGGCGACGACGAGGACGACGACGACTTGTATGATGATGATGATGATAATGATGATGATGATGATGATGATGATGATGGCGACGCTGGTTGGCGATGATGATGATGACGATGCTGATGATATGGATGCTGATGCTGATGATGATTATGATGACGACGATGGTGATGCTGATGGTGCTGCTGATGATGATGCTGTTGATGATGATGCTGATGATGATCATATTGTTGGTGATGATGGCGATGCTGACGACGATGATGATGATGATGATGATGATGATGATGATGATGATAATGATGATGATGATGACGATGCTGACGATTATGATGATGCTGCTGATGCTGACGATGACGATGATGATGATGATGATGCTGATGATGATGATGATGATGATGAGGATGATGATGATGATGATGATGATGATGATGATGATGATGATGATGATGATGATAATGCTGTTGCTGATGCTGATGCTGATGCTGATGCTGCTGCTGCTGCTGCTGATGATGATGATGATGATGATGCTAATGATGATGGTGGTGGTGGTGGTGTTATGATGTTGAGGCGAGTGATGATGGTTGTGCTGCTGGTCATGATCATGGTGCTGGTACTGGTGATGTTGCTGGATGGCCGCCCGTCAGGAGAGCGGGCTGCCGTCTGGTGCCTGCCGGGCAGGCGCGGGGCCCGCCGAGTCGAGGAGGGAGCTGCTGGAGCGTCTGCTCGCCGCCAGGCGGCGCAAGGCGCGACCGCGTGATGAGCTGCGTGACGCACCGTCGTCACTGATCCCGGTGTCCTTCCACCTGGCGTAACGAACAGCGCCTGGGTGTTTTTTTACACCTCCACTTCTCTCTCTCTCTCTCTTCCTTCCCCTCCCGTTTTTTTTTTTTTCTTCTCTCTCTCTCTCTCTCTTTCTCTCCATCTACATATATGTGTATATTGATTTAGTCGCTTCGGTCGTTCCGCCGGCTCATATTGTTTGACGGCTCTCGGTTCCCCCATCTGTTCGTTGTCAACGTGGTGCTGGTGAGCGGCTGTGGTTCTCTGGCGCGATGCGTGGGGAGCGTTCGAGCAGAAGCAGTTGCTGTTGAGCTGCCTCTGGGGGGGTTTGTTGCGGGCCTATCCGGTGCATGAGGCATGTAGGCGTTTAGCTTGGGCCCGTGTGGGGAATGTTCTCTGTGGATGTTCGGTTTGGGGGCAGTCTGAAGATTTGAGTCGTTCGGAGCAAGCTGTGTATCCTGCTTTCGGGTGGGAGGCCTCTGGGGTCCTCTTGGCGGTATTCTTGAAACCTCCTGGGGCCTCACTGGAGCCTCTTGGGGGCCTCTTGGGGCCTCTTAGGGGCCTCCTGGGGGCCTCTTGGGGCCTCCTGGGGGCCTCCTGGGGGCCTCTTAGGGCAAAGAGCTCGAAATGGCCGCTCGGGTCCCCCGTCTGGGCCCTCTCTTGGAGCCGTCTTGGGGGCCTCAGAGGCCGTCTTCGAAGCCTCTTGGGCAGTCATGGGGTTCTCTAAGGCTATTTCGGGGCTGTTTTGGGGTCCTCTTGGAGATCCTTGGGCCGTCTTGGAGCGGTCTTGGGAGCCTCTTGGGCCGCGTTGGAGCGTCGGGAAGCTGAAAAGGCGAACACGCGAAAATCCTTCAAAAGCCTTTTTGGAAATCAATGAATTTTGCCTCTTCTGACTCTTTTGGGAGGCCTCCTGGAGGCCTCTTGGGGCGTCTTGGAGGCCTCGCGGGCCGGCCCGCCTGGAGGCTATCTTGGACGTCTGGGAACGATCTTGTGGCGTCTCGGGGCTCTCTTGGACCATCTCCATTGCTTTTGGGGGTTTCGTGGCTCTTTTCGGGACTCTCGGGGATGCCCCGAGGGTGGCGCCGAGGAGCAAAGCCATCTCTGGCGGGACCTTGCCAGGACTCGCCCCGGGTAGTTTTCGTCGGGGACCCCCAGGGGCCGCCCTGTGCGCGCAATCCATAATACATACATACATACATACATACATACATACATACATACATACATACATACATACATACATACATACATACATACATACATACATACATACATACATACATACATACATACATACATACATACATACATACATACATACATACATACATACATACATACATACATACATACATACATACATACATACATACATACATACATACATACATGTATATATACACATACACAGAAATACTGTCTACCTGTTACTGGAGAACTTAGCACGCCTCTGGCCCGTTGGGCCAGCTCTCTCTCTCCCTCTATGTTTATCTTTCTCCTTCTCTTCCTCTTTCTTTTCCTTCTTTGTTCCGTTGTTGTTGTTGTTGTTATTGCGATGCTTATTTTTGAAGGTTGGGCCTCTGGAGGCCCGCTTCGGGCCCTGGGGCCAGCAAACAAAGTGGCTCAGGATGAAGCGTTGCCCACCCAGGAGGGGCTCGAGAGCTCCGGTGGCCTGCGTCACGAACCAGATATGGACCCTAGCCGTCTTCCTTCTGCTTGGTCTCGGTCGTCCTTCCTCGCTATCTGCGCCTCTCTCTAGTTTGCCTCCCTCTCAGAAATTATTGACGCTTCGTGGTCTCCCATCAGCCCATCCAGAAGCGATAGCCTGGCGAGTTGTATCAGAGAGTTGAGGCAGCTGCCAAGGCAAAGCCAGGGATTAACGTCTCGTGACGAATTCGATTGCGAACACTAGTCAGCAGGCAGCCCGAAAGACGTTGCGCTGTCTCTGGCTATTCCTCAGCTGGTGGCAGCTTGCGGGCATGCCACCTTCAGTACCCGTTGTAGTCAATGCAGAGCAGGCGGCCGACAGTTTGACAGGCAGGCAGCCAGACAGGCAGGCAGGCAGACGGGCAAATGGGTCTTCATGCAGGTCAGTTGCTTCAAGACGCGGCTGCGGCGCGCTTGGGGTATCCGTTCGGACCGCGGCCGGCATATGACTACCTAGTCTTGTGGGAGCGGCGAAGCGGGGGGGGCACGCGAGCTGGACATGACGTGGTGGGTCCTTGGCCTGGCGGGGATCTTCGCCCTCCGATTCCAGATGCCAGACTCGGCGGCGAGCGAGGGCGGTAAATGAGAAAGGGCGGCCCTTCTCAGAAGACTCGGAAGTCTCATGGCCTTCTGAGAAGTTTCCTAAGCGTTCCCCGAAGGCACAACAAATCTCTCAGAAGGCCAGTCCTTCTGATAAGCCCCGTCGCCTTCTGAGAAGACCTTCTCCTTCTCCTTTCCCTCCCTCGTGCGCCGCAGACGGACGCCATTGTTTTTGGTGACGCGTGTTTCCAGACCTTTCAGTCCCATCCCAGGGTTCGATTTTCCCCCAGCCTGGGGCGTTTCATGAGGGCTCTTGGGTCCATTGCCCCAGCTTTGAGAAAAGCACGTTGTTGCCGGTTACGACCCTGGTCCAATGTGACCATAGCTTACCCATCGGTCGTTGAAAGTAGTTATTTTGGGATTCCCAGATTCCAATCATTTTTCAGCTCCTTCCTACTTAAATGTTCGAGTGGCTTCACCTTCTCCGTCCTCCAACGCTTTCCTACTTCATGTTTCTGCCAACTTATTCCGACCGATGGGTACCTGGGGATGCCCAGATGGCTTCCGGAGCAGCTCTGACGGGGCCCTAAGGGCCCCCAACAGGGAGCGAGAAACCGGGGACGCCTCTGTGTGGGCCGGGACCACATCAGGCAACCTCTGATCCCGGGAGCCTTCAGCGGCCCAGAGTGGGTCCGAAGCATCTTCTGAAACCTTGATCCTCTCATCCTTCGGGGCCCCCAAGAGGGAGTACGCGCACATCTTGCTTACGTTCATGGGGATGCCCCCCCCCTCACTTCGCAAGACCGCCCTCGTGTCACGAACGGTCATGTAACGCGTTCGCTCGACGTTCGTGTGAGTTCACGCGCGCGTACTTCTTCGTTCAGCTCCTGAGCTGTTCTCCTCGAGCTTCGCCTGCTGGCGGCGCTCGCGAGGGGGTGGCGCGAGCGGGGCGGACCTCTACCGAGAGGGCCAGGGGCCTCTTCGATGGCAGCGGCCTTCCCAGAAGGTCCCGGCCTCCGCGGAGAAGGGAGGAGGGAGGAGGGAGGAGGGAGGAGGGAGGAGGGAGGAGGGGGAGGAGGGAGGAGGGAGGAGGGAGGAGGGAGGAGGGAGGAGGGGAGGAGGAGGAGGAGGGAGGAGGAGGAGGAGGAGGAGGAGGGAGGAGGGAGGAGGGAGAGGGAGGGAGGAGGGAGGAGGGAGAGGAGGAGGAGGAGGAGAGGAGGAGGAGGGAGGAGGAGGAGGAGGAGGAGGAGGAGGAGGAGGAGGAGGAGGAGGAGGAGGAGGAGGAGGAGGGAGGAGGAGGAGGAGGAGGAGGAGGAGGAGGAGGAGGAGGAGGAGGAGGAGGAGGAGGAGGAGGGAGGAGGAGGAGGAGGAGGAGGAGGAGGAGGAGGAGGAGGAGGAGGAGTGCACCGTGCCTCCACCCAGAAGCGACACGGTGCACAGTGCTGTCGGCCCTCGGGGCCGAACGGCCATGCACCGTGCTGCGCTGGCAACCGCTGGAGCCGGGTCCGAGGGGGGAGTCCAGGCGTGGTATGCGGTGCATGGGCGCCGTTCTCGTACGGAGGCTTCTTCCTGCCTGCCTGCCGCAACCGCTGCGCGACGCGCGTCGGGTCACAGCCCTCCACCGCGCTCGCGCGCCCGCGGCCGCGGCCGCCGCGCGAGAGGAAGGAGGGAGACCCACCCCCTCCACCTTCCTGGCTCCTCATGCTCAGAAAAGGGGTGGGGGGAGGGCCCTCGGGCCCAGCTCATCCCCCCCTCAGGGCCGCCAGCCTCCGCCTTCTACGGCGGGCGGCACGCTCACCCTGCCGGGGGGGCCTTCACGACCCAGAAGTAGCGGTCCTGCACGGCCCTCCAGTCGCAGTACTGGTGGTCGAAGGTGCTGGCGACCGCCCTGGCTAGTCCAGGTTGTGCTGCTGGACCCGCGGCTTCACATACTGCATCACGTCCGAGCCTCGCCAACAGTCATGATTGAAGTCCTCTGCTGCAGCTCCGTACTCATCCAGGGGGACGTATAACTGCACAAGGTCCGGGCTTATGTCGTCCCAGTCCGCGCCAGCATAATATGTGCGATGATTCCAAGCAGCTTGGAGGCTCATCGCCATGTGAAGTGATAATTGCTCTGGATATTCCTTCAACTTGGCTGTGAGGTACTTGCCCTGTATATCTCTTCCAATAGAAGCCAGGTGTCCATTCATATGTGGGCAACGTCCTCTGTCTTCCCGAGCTCTCATAACTCTCCCAAAACTTGGGCATGCGATGGTGAGCACCGTAGTCGGCTTTTTTGACGCAGCTCCAAAACAGCACTGGTCAAAAGTGATAAGCTCCACGTCTTTGAAGGCCAGCATTCTGCGTACCTGGGCTAGTGCCCAGCATGAGGCTGTACCTGGGCGCCAATTGCGCGCTGGGTGCTCCATCAGCATCGGGGTGACGGTCACAATGCAGACTGCGGCCAGTAGCAGGGCGGCCCTCATCAGAAGGTTGCCGAGTTGTACTTGCTGACGGTACCGCATGTCGATGTGTGGCATGCCCCATGGGTGGGTGGCCGATCTGAGCGGTGGTGGCCCCTGGTAATCGCCATTCAATGCTACGTGTCGAGCGCCAGACCACGTCTCACACGGCGGCGCCGCCACTACACCGAGGATATATCCTTCTCGAATCATGGTAGCAAATGCCAATATCTGATCCATCTGTGTTAGATCTGCACGGCTATTGGAATTGACAACGTCTACTGATAACACAACGCACGGAAAATCTGTCATACCTTCGATCCAGTGTTGTAAATCCCCTCGTCGACGTCGCCCTGAAAATAAATGCAAAATATATTTTACCGTTGGAGTATGCAAGGGCGCTGGTGTCGGCTGCCGTTGTTGATCGTCTGGTTGGCGGTGTTCATGCTGGGCTGCATCGTCTTCTTCTCCGTCAGAAGGTCCGTCGAGCAGCTCCGGGGGAACACCTGGTGGTAAGAACTTTGGTTTAGCCATCTTAGCGCGACGTCGTCGTCCATCCCTTCTTGCAGGAATTAACGCTTTTGTAGCATGGTAACCTTGTCGCTTGAGTTCAGCAATGTGGGAGCGATCTAAGGCCATGAGCTTGTGCACCTCGTCGTCATCCAAGGCCTGGCACGTCTGACGTAGCGCCTCCAAACAAGCTTCGGAGCGGTAGCGAAGGTGGGTGATAAGTCGAGGCCGTGTATGATACTCCGTACGACAAGCCTGACAATAGGTAGAAGCGGCATATCTTTGTGCGTCATCGATCCCATCGTGATCACGTTTGATATGTGCCAGAAGAACAGAAGCATTCTCATATGTGCGGCCACAATGATAGCATACGACTGGTGGTCGCTCCGGAGGAGGTAGTATTTCAGCTGCCTCGGCTGCTTGCAGTACCTGTTCAAGTCGGTAATTCCAATCTTCGTGATGGTGCTGGTCATGTTGGTGAGCACGATACTTATCCCATACTTGCTTCAATGTCTTGCGAAACTGCTTCGGCTCGTGCTGGATGTGGTCGATCCAATCCTGGACGGTGCGGTGGGCGATCTCGTCCTCTTCGTCCTTGGCTAGATGTCGAGCTACCCATTGGAAATCCGCAGGTAGTTGGGCAGCCCATCCGTTCTTCGTTTTTGTGACCTCCCACGTGTGTTCCAGCATCTCCAGCAAAATCGTTGGCCCTCCTTCCAACAAGGCCGTCAGGTACCGTAGTCGGCGTAACCTCAAACATGCCATGATGGGAGGGCGATGAGCTTGGTATAGTACATACTCGTTCGTACGGCGGTGTCCATCATCCTGCGGCATGTGGAGCTTGAGGGCCGACCTGTACGAATAAACTTGGGCTGCTTCAAGGGTGTCTATCTGCTTGTTGCTTGGCGCCGGCCAAGTCTCGCTGTGGTATCCCAAGTGCACATTTGCGTACGCGTCCGCTAACCTCAATTTGGGCTCGCACTTCATCGTATTTAACTTGTTGACACTCTTGCGGACAGGGCCCAGCGCTTGCTTTTGCTTTTGCAGGTTCCGAGCAATCTGGGTACCAATGCACCCGTCCTTGTCGATCTGCGTGCCCAGGTGCTTGTACTTGGTCTCAATAAAGACTTTGAGGTTATACTTCTTCGTGATGATGTGGGGTTCAGGCATGGAGAACAGCTGCTGCTTGACCACGTTCGCTCCAGCTCCGTGTAGGGTGGGAAGTAGAGCCGTCTTAGTACGCCTGTAGTTGATCTCGAAACCGTACACGGCCATCGCGCTGTGCACAATATCCACGGTCCGACACATCTTTCTTTTCATTTCGTCTGCTCTGGCTTGGACTGCGAACAGCGCGTCGTCAACAAAGGACACATCCGACAGCACGGACTTCACGTCGCGGCCTTTCGTGAACCTAGGAGCTCCTTCAGGTGCTGGTGGAACTCGATAGCACAGGTCTGCTTGTATTAGCGTACTTTCGGCTAAGGATAGTGGCCGCGTAAATGTAACATTGACAAGCGAGTCCGCTAAGCCATTGCCAGGTCTGGAACTGCGTCTGGATATTGCAACCTGGTCCGTGTGCGGCATGCCGAAGTGGGTCAGCCTGTTGGACTCGATCAGTTGCTGGGCGAGGTGAGGCTCCTTATCCAAGTGCTGCATTAGTATAGGTGTTGATAAGGCCAACTGCGCCAACGGTCTCAGAGCATCTGGCATGGCGCTGTGTTCCATGATGTACACGATGTCCAAGGAGGCTTCTTCCTCCTCCTCCTCCTCCTCCTCTTCCTCCTCCTCCTCTTCCAGGCAGGCCTCTCAGAAGCCGGGAGAGCTTCCGAGAAGGCCCCTGCCTTCCTCAGAGCTCTCCCGCCTTCTCAGGATCGGCGTCGCCGAAGCGTCTGAATGCTAGGCGTGCGTTGCCCCCCACAGGGCGACGCGCACGCCGAGGAGTCTTGCGGCACAAGCCCCGCGGCGGGCGCCTTCTGGGGCCATAACCGCTCGGGAAACGATCTATGACGAGACGGTTGTGCGAACCGCTCGGGTCGGCCGCACGCCTCTACCGAGGAGGACGCACGGTACCAGTATGTCCGATGCTCGTTTCGGGGACCTTCCTGGAGCCCACCTAACGGATCTGTTCGACCCCAGTTCGACTCGAGCTCGACTCAAGTTCGACTCAAGTTCGACTCAGGTTCGACTCAGGTTCGACTCAGGGTCGACCCAAATCGACTGACGTTCGAAGAAGCTTCGACGCACGAGTGGAGCGAGTGGCTCCAGGAAGGTCCCCAGAACGAGCATCCAAAGTATGTCCCCGTGCGTCCCGCAGCTCGCCGCCTCCCTCGCGTCACCCCTCTCCGTGCGCGCCAGCACGCGCCCGAGGCCTTCGAGGGGAGCGGCGTGCCCGTGGCGCGCCTGGCCTCGCCGACCGCGGCCCCCGGGCTGGCGAGCAGGTTTGATGCTCTGCAGGCGACCGCGGGGGGCGTCGCCGTCGTCGTCGTGGTCGCGGTCGTCGTCGTCGTCGTCCTCCTCCTCCTCCTTTTTCTCCTCCTCGTCCCTCCTGCTTCTGCGCCGAATTTTTGGAGTAAGAGGAGGAGGAGGAGAAGGAGGAGGATGATGATGAGGAGGAGGAAACGGAAGAGGATGAGGAGGAGGAGGAGGCTTAGTGGAAACCCACGACCCATCAACGATATTGCAAAAACCCTCCCTCCCAAGCTCTCTTTTCGTAGGCCCCATGCAAGGGTTCATTTTCACTGAATGAAGTGACCTGCTGGAAAACAACCGCTTGAAAATCCGAAACTGTGCCAGAGCACTGGTCCTGGGATTTCAACGGTTCGAATCACTGTTACTGTTTCGTCTTGACGATCCGGAATCGTGCCAGAACGCCATCCCTGGGACTTCAACACCACGAGTCAACGTATTTTGTGCGCTCTGACAGTCTGGCATCGTGCCAAAATGCAATTTATGGGACGTTCGCCATGGGTATCCTTGAAACTGTCGCGAACTCTTAATAAGAATGTGCGCGGCGCCTAGGCGAGAGCCACATTTTGAAAGGGAACCACCCTCCATCCGTTAAGCTCTTCTAATATGTTGCGACGAATGTGCGCGACGCTGAGGCGAGAGCCACATTTTGAAAATGAGATGAGGGGTGTGCCGAAATGGGTGTGCGTGACGCATGCGGGCTGCGCCACTGGGACCTTCGGTGGAGCGCCCTAAGGGGCCACGAAACGTGTGAGGGGTGTGCCGAAACCGGTCTGCGTGACGCATGCGGACTACGCCACTGGGACCTTCAGTGGAGCTCCCTATGGGGCCATGAAACGTGTGAGGTGTGTGCCAAAATTGGTGTGAAGACGACGATGACGACGATGATGATGCTGACGATGATCATGATGATTACGATAACGATGGTGAGGATAATGACGATGACGATGATGATGATGATGATGATGATGATGATGATGATGATGATGATGATGATGGTGATGGTGATGAGAAGAGGAGGGCGGAGGAGAGAATGGGAGAGACGCGGGGCGCTGCCTGTTCAAAACGGGGACCCAACACCACAGGATGGTTGATCAACTTTTTTGAACGGTACGAATAATTGCACATTTACGAACCACAATACATTAATACCAACACTAATGCTAATGCAAGTAATGCGAATAGCACTCATAACAATAATCGTCTGAACATTACGAATAAGACGTCGCATAATAACAACAGTCATACTGATAACACGAAGACGAATACTAATACTAATGCGCGTAACAGTAGTAATAAGGCGGGTAGACATAATACCAACATGTTAGTAATAACAATACGAATGATAATACGACTAAGAAAGATAATAATGGCGATACTATCATTGATAGTACTAGTAACACTACTGCGACTAATCCTATTCAACATGGTAAGAACAATGACACTCAACTCATTATGCTTGAACAGAGTACTGCTAACACATACCTAGTAGCAGTAAGCACACTTCGAATACTCAGAAGAGGAGGAGGAGGAAGAGGATGATGATGATGATGAGGAGGAGGAGAAGGAGGAGGTGGATGAGGAGGAAGAGAAGGAGGACGAGGAGGAGGAGGATGAGAAGTAGGAGGGGGAGGAGGAGGATAGGATGATGAGGAGGAGGAGGATGAGGAAGAAAAACGGAGGAAGAGGAGGAGGATGATCAGGAGGAGGAGGATAGGGAGGAGGAGGAGGAGGAGGAGGAGGAGGAGGAGGAGAGGAGGAGGAGGAGGAGACGATGCGGATGAGAAGGAGGCGGAGGGGGAGGGGGGGGGGAGGAGGAGGAGGAGGAGGAGGAGGAGGGAGGAGGAGGAGGAGGAGGAGGAGGAGGAGGAGGAGGAGGAAAGGAAGGGGGGATGATGAGGAGGAGGAGGATGAGGACGAGGAGGAGGAGGAGGAGGAGGAGGAGGAGGAGGAGGAAGATGATACGGAGGAGGAGGAGGAGGAGGAAGAGGAGGAGTAGAGGATAGGGAAGTTGGGGACGTTCAGGAGGAGGACGATGAGGTGGAGGGGGAGCTGGGGGAGGGGAAATGGAATGAGGAGGGTGAGGGTGAGGGGGATAACGATGATGGCGATGATGTTGATGACGCTGCTGCTGATGATGATGCTGCCAATACCGATAATGATGGTCATGCTGATGATGAGGATGATGGTAATGGTGATGCTGATGTCTAAGAAGATGATGATGCTGGTGGCGATGGTGCTGAAGATAATGATGTTGAATCTGATGGCTATGTATGAGGCTGGTGGTGATGCTGATGGCGACGGTGGTTCTGGCGGTGGTGGTGGTGATGCAGACAGCGGTGAGGTTGATGATGTTGACGACGGTGGAGGCGATGATGAGGATAACATGTTCGAATCTGGTGATTGTGATGATGATGTTGTTGATTCCGACGCCGTCGGTGATGATGATGCTGCTGATGATGATGACGCGGTGGTGATGTTGATGATGCTCATTGTGACGATGGTGAGGATTATGAAGGCGATGCTGATGATCATGCGGACGATGATAGTGGTGATGCTGATGCTGATGCTGATGCTGATGCTGATGCTGATGCTGATGATGATGGTGCGGAGGAGGAGGGGAACGGGAGGGAGGGACAATGTGATGGTGCAGGTGCATGCCGTGTGTGCGTGGCACATCGGCTTCTGGTGACGTCGACGACTGGAAGCCGTTCGCTCTGATTGAGACGAGGGCATACAGACCCAGGGGGTCTGGCACGGGAATCATGGACATCCCGCTGGCGGGGTCGTCCTCGACTCGCTCGAGACAGGGGTCATTCGTGGTGTGGGTCAGTGTGGAGTTTCGTGTCCGCTAGCCCGCCCTCGCTTCCAGTGGCGTCAGCCTCGATGCACGCTGGTGGGCTGTGCTCCTCGAGCTTGCAGGATTCAGCCATTCCCGCACTGCGCTGGGAAGCCACCGCGCCACCTCGGCTGGATTTTTCTGCCCCCGAGCGCCGGCCCTTCGCTTCGCGCCTGCCGCCTGAGCCGCGCGCGTTCGCGTAGCTGCTCGTGTGTAGGACAAACTTGCATCAACATAACCTTTTGGAGTTTCGCGCGGGCCTCCGAAAACTTCTGTCTATGCAGTGTTTCGTTCCTCTGCTCTGCTGCACTGCCCCCCTGGCGATTCGGGTGCCACGCGGGACACGCCCTTCTCTCTCCCGACCGCCCGGGCTGCCGTTACTCTCGCTCGCCTGGTCAGCCACTTTCAGCTCACCGTGCCGCTGCCTCTTCGCCGATGTCAGCGCTACGCCGTTGAGTTCTTCAGCTCAGGCGGTGTGCTACAGCATACATCTCCTCATTAACAAATCAGCCACAGGCGATGCCGCACCGCTGGGATGTAGTGCGACGGGACGATGGCAAAATCGGTGTTTATTCGTGCTGAGCTCCTGAAGCTTCCGTTGGACTGCTTGCCGTTCTTCAGCTTTTGGTCAATCACTTCCGAAGTCGTTCCTTTGTACATCGTAGTCCATTCCCCCCCATCAGGGGCTCCACGTTTACTTCCCATCGCCGACAGCTTGCAGCTAGCGCTCGTCTTGATTTTGCTATCAGGTGGCCCGAGCCGTGAGACGGCCTCGTCGCTTGCAACAAGCACGTGTGTGTGTGTGGGTGTGTTTTGTGTGTGTGTGTATGTGTGTGTGTGTGTGTGTGTGTGTGTGTGTGTGTGTGTGTGTGTGTGTGCGTGCGTGCGTGCCTGCGTGCATGCGTGCGTGCGTGCGTGCGTGCGTAGTGCGTGCGCGCGTGTGTGTGTGTGTGTGTGTGTGTGTGTGTGTGTGTGTGTGTGTGTGTGTGTGTGTGTGTGTGTGTGTGTGTGTGTGCGTGTGCGTGCGTGCGTGCGTGCGTGCGTGCGTGCCTGCGTGTGTGTGTGCGTGTGTGTGTGTGTGTGTGTGTGTGTGTGTAGTTTGACTTTCTCCGCCTCGTCGCTACGCGCGCGCGGCCTCGACGCCAAGAAATGCGTGGGCGTGTTTTCATTTTGGGGGGTGGGAGGGGGGGCGGGCGCTGGTCCGATGCAAGATCCGCGCACAGGCCATGAACGACCGAGGCCTACGCGAGGAGCTTTGCTTAGGTTGGCTTGTGTGTCATTTTGGCCATTCAGATATCCCGTCCATGCTCTCTTGCTTCAATGTTTTTCTCGTCCAGCTCGTTCAGCGGGTCTCTTCAACCCTCAACCTCTGCCTTCTCCTCTTATGTGTGTTCGCTCGTCCCGCACGCATCCCGACCTGAATTGCAAGATGGGATCTTTCACGCGCCATCCAAGATATGGATTTACCTGAGCCGTTTGGTGTTCACGAAGCCCACCTCTTTGCTCTCGCTTCCTCGACATCGTGATGTCCTCGACAGGCTTGGGGATGTGCAGCGATTGTGGAAGTCGTCTCTCGCTCAGTGCCAGTGACCGTTGGCTTTCATGCTGTCTGTTGCTGTTCGGGCGATTGAGACCTGTCAGTTCAGAGTGCGATTTGCTTTCTCGGTCGTTGCAGGCCGCTATGTTCCAAATGTAAGAGCATCATCGTCAGCGGTGATTCGTTTGAGTTTTCCATCATCTGTTTCGGGACCCACGGGCGCGTGGTGAACGTGGAGGGGAGAACGCCGTCGCGCCTGTATTCGATCGCCGTTTTTCCGTAGCGACCCGCCCGGCTGATTGCGCGCGCCAACGCGGAGCCGACCCGCAATGATCCGCCCGCGACCTGCCCCGATCCGCCCGCAAGTCGCCCACGACTCTGTCACGATGTGCATGTGAATCGTCGGAGCAAACCAGGGATACGCCAGCGACCTGTCGGCGATACCGTCCGCAGCTTGCTAGCCGTGTCAGGTGTGTGGTACCAGAAACTCCACCCATGATGTGCGCGCGCTCATTCCACTCATGATGTGCGCGCGCTCATGCGGTTACAGGTCGCGTGTGCATGCGGCGTCATGTGCGAGCGGCGTCTTTGGTTAGCGAAAGGGCTCCGGAGACGAATCTTAGGGAAATCGATCGTTTGTGGTCGTATGCGTCTTCAAGCGGATGGGTGTAGGTGTAGCTATATATCTTCATGTGTGTGGATCGTGCCTGTTTTTTGTGTGGGGGTGGGGGGGCGTGTGGGGTTTTGTGTGGCGTGGGGGGATCCTCGTTTTTATTTTTGTTGTTATAGCTGTTGCCCCCTCCCAGTTCAAGTTATCAGCGAGGTATCTCCTCGGCGTCCTCGGCGGACTGCGACTTCTCTGCGGTGAGTTTTGATGCGGAATGCTCGCCTGACTGGCGCTTGGGTGCATGCTGTTCTTCAGTGTGGTGGTGGCCTGCCCTGGTTTCACAATCTTGCGCTTCAGTTTGCGCTCTTTCGTGAAGATCGGCACGTGCATCGGGCTGAGATCGTTGAACATCGCACGCTGCGGTTCACGTTTCGTTAGGGTCTATGGAATATTTTTGGAGTTGCTTTCGGATCTGTCGGTTCTTCAGCACCCTCGGGTGTCGTGGTGATTGACCAATCGAGCAGCCGCGCCGTTGCCCCGCCGTCTCTGCCTTCGCATCGGGGCCGTGATCACTAGATCCCGATCCTGGCAGCTCCTTGTGTCTTCGAGTATGACTTACAAATGGGGTCTTTTCGTAAATCAAGGCATCAGGGCCCCCGTGCGCGGGAGTTCTTCACGAGTGCTAGTTGCCTTCAGTCGTGGTGTATGGTGCTTCTGTTTCCTTGCTTCCCAAGTGGGATTTTTGAGTGGTTGGGTATCTACATGTTGTCCTCATCCACGCGTCCATGTGGCCATCTCTGGGCGAGCAGGGCGTTCCTGACTCGTACATCCGAGTGTTGCGCAACTTGTGCGGAGAGCAGACAGTGCAGATCGTGTCCGCCCGTGAGAGTCGCATCTCAAGATTTGAAGAGCTTCCGAACAGGAGGGTGCGATGATCCCCATTCTGTTCAATGCTTTGCTGAAACTGCTTCAAACGTTGCCAACCGACGCGGGGTGTCGCAATCCCACGCGCAACGTGCAAGGTGGGGCTGGCAGGGTTGAGGTGCTCCCAGTTGACGTAACCATTTTTTTTTGTTTTTGTTTTTGTTTTTCAAATTCGCATTGCAAATAATTGCGAGGCAGTCGGAAAGTTCACTGCAGTGCTTTGTAACTGGCATTATATGTTGCGCTTCCGGCGCTCTCAGCTTCGCTTCCTCGTCGCTGTGATATCACCGATTGTTTTATTTGGAGATGACACGTGGACTATGACGGCGGCGAGGGGAGCTGAATTTCAGACGGACTTGCGGAATACGCTTCGTGATAGTAGTGCGGCGCCGCCGAAGAGAGCAGCCCTGGCGGGGCGCTTGGGCCAGCCGTCCGTGGATAGCACTTGCCATGCAACCCAGAGAGCATTGGAGGTGTGTGAAAAGGAAGGCTTTCAGACGTGGGCATGTGCGCAACCTCTGTCAAGCTACTCTCCTGCAAAATACAGTCGGGAGCACCGATGGGCAAGTGGTCGAAGGCAGTGCGGACTTGGATGCCAGGGGGGCGCTGTGCGCTGGGTTGGCTTGTGAACACAGTGGCGAAAGTTTCTTACAATTTGCCTTCGCGAATAGCGCATCAGCGCGGAGTGGTTCGGAGTAGAAGTGCTCCAACTACTCCGCGCGTGGGCGCACCCTGCTCGAGAAATCAGGGTCTGGAGCGGAGCAGTTTCCGATCTGGTTTCGGTGTGACGGAGTTATAAGTATTAGGCGGATCGGAGTTTTTCTCCGCCGAATGACGCAGTCCTCATGTCATGTCAGGAACCTTTCTAGAGGGATAGATCATCATGGCAAGCCGAAGGAGCTTTTGCCACTGCCGTGTATGGGGATGCGATGGTGATCGTGTAGCGAGGAGCAGCACGCTGGCGGCCCGCGCAGGGCGCGCTCTGGCGCACGCTGGCATTCCACCCCGCTCCGCTCCATGTCTTCTTTCCCCATGTGTTTCCCCATCTAGGGGGACGAACAGTGGCATAAACATAACAACTCGGAGGTCCGCGCGGATTTCTCGGATCGGCGCCTGTCAAAGCCGCCATTCTCAGAGGGACAGGTTGAAAGGGCAACCCCTGCGCTGTATCAGATGCCCTCATGGTTGTGTCCGAGAAGCCTGGCGCCGTACTGTTCTCGCGGTTGTCAAGTGCTGTCCCCGCAGACAGGTCCAAGGGTGGTGGTGGCCTGCTTCTGTTTCGCGGGTGCCAGCGCGGAGTCTTCCCTGATCTTTCCCTCTTGCCCGCCATTGGACGGTACCCCTCCCCCCTCCCCTCTCCCCGTGCTGTCTGGGTGCTATGCTGGGGAGGCTTTTGCTGCTGTGGTTTGGAGTGTGTGTCTGTCCGACCACCGTGGTTCGGGAATGTTCGGAGCACTGTGGTGGGACCCACAGATCCGATGCCTCGATTCTTTCGATACGGGGTCCCTGGAGGTCCCGCCCTGTTCCCCAGGGCTCGCTTCTTGCCTTGGGTCGTGGTCCGCCGGCCCCAGGGCCTGGGTCCTGGCGAGGGCTCCTGGAGGCCGAGTGCCGCGAGAAACCTCCGTGATGTTTTCTGGTTCGATGCGTTGGAGGTCTGGAGACCACCACTTGGCGCCAGCTTGCTGGTCGCCAGAGTGGGCGGGGCCCCCCGTGTGCGCGCGCCGCGCCCGAGGAGTGCTCCAGGCTCGGCCTCCCGGAGCCGCCGGACGCTGCCGACCGCGCGCAGCTGCTGAAGGCCGGGAGGGCGGCGCCGCCCCTCCGCCACGAAGCAAGCGTCGCAGGCCTAGAGGTTGACACCAACACCAATATCGGCGGTGTGCCTCCACCGACGGAAGAGGATCCCGATCTCGGTGATGGTGGTAATATTCTGGCTTCCAAGGTGACCGAACTATTACCACCAACACCGAAATCTAGGTTCATCTTCCCCCTGTGGAGGCAACCCCCTGTGTTGGTGTTGGTGCCCATTTCCAGGCCTCCAAAAGCGTGTCCACAGGGAGAGGGGGGTCCCCGAGGTTCTTCTCAGTTCTCGGCCTGTAGGGCCCCTGCCAGGGGGAAAGCCCAGCCCCAGGGGAGAACCCTCGGGCTCCAGGGTCCACTTTCGCCAGGGCCCGCCTCCTTCACGGCAAGCCTCCTCCAAGCTCGGTGTTCGCCGTCTGCTGCTCTTCTTCCTATCCAGGTGCCTGTGGCAAGCCCCGAGGGCGTCCCAGTGCAGCATCGAGACGCGTGCAGGATGGTCCCGTCGACTCCTCCCGACAGGCCTGGCAGAACCGTGCTCGTGCCATTGGGGAAGCAGCGCTGCGATGTTGCAGCCTGACGCGGCCGTGGCACTGCACGTCTGCCGCGTTGCCTCCCGGGAGCTTCTTGGAGGCTTCTCGGGGGCTTCTTCGGGGCTTCTCGGGGCCCCTTCTCTGCCTGTTCGGGTGGTCTGGAGGGCCTCTTGGCTGCCTGGTGCGGGTCCCCAGGCAGTCTTGGGCGGGATGGTTCGACCGGGCTCTCCCGAAAGGACCGAAATGGCCGAAGGGGTCGAAGTGGCCGAAGGGGTTCGGTCGAGCCGTCTTGGGACCCTTTTGGAGCCCTCAGGGAGCGACTTTGGGATGTCTTGGAGGGTTCTCCCGGGCCGTCCTGGAGCCCTCTTCGGGCCGTCGTGGGCCGTCTTGGGGTTTCCTGGGCCTCTCCAGAGCCTTCCCGAGGCCATCTTGAGCTTGAAAGATGCGGAAACGCAGGTTTGGCCTCTCGGGGGGCTTCCTTGGGAGGTTTCATGGCCATCGTGGAACTATCTCGGGGATAAATGGGGCCATCACGGCCTACGATGGCCCATCCTGGGAAGTCTTGGGTGCTGCCTTGGACGATCCCTGGCTGCATGTGAGCCATGGCGGCCCGCTGATGGAGCCTGGAATGTGCGTCGAGGACCCCCGTCGCCCCCCTCAAATGAGATGTTCGCCCCACCAGAGAAGGGGAACAGGGGGGACAGCCAATCATCTCACACGCTTCGTCGCTCCCAGCAAGCGGGGGTCGGTGGATCTCTCTCACTCTCTCTATATATATATACACATATATATATATACACATCTCACTCTCCCTCGCTGTCCCTCTCTCTCTGCGTCTTTCTCAGTGCAGGGTCTCCGGTGGGCGCTGGTCTGCCACGCGCTGTCGTTTGTGGAGCTGAAGAAGGAGTGCGTCGCTGTCGGCGTCAAGGGCTTCCACTCTGCCCCCGAGAGCCACAGGCTCGGGCGATGTTGGGCGGGGGACGAGCAGGAGGAGGAGGGATAGGAGGAGGAGAAGGAGGAGGAGGAGGAGGAGGAGGAGGGGGAGGAAGGAGGAGGAGGAGGAGGAGGATGAGGAGGAGGAGGAGGAGGAGGAGGAGGATGGGGGGGAGGAGGAGGAGGAGGAGGAGGAGGAGGAGGAGGAGGAGGAGGAGGAGGAGGAGGAGGAGGAGGAGGAGATGGCCATCACCAACCAGAAAGTTTTGCTGTAGGATCTATATGTCAAACTTGCTGTCGCACGCCTGTGCAGAGTCCAGTGCTGTCGAACACGATGGTGGGGAATCGGGAAGGCCGACCTCAGCAGAGGAGCTGGAGGCCAGCAGGCAAGAAACCAGTGACACCCAGAAACATACTCGGGGTACAGGGAGACATGGCAATGCTGTCAAGTTCCCTCCCGTGTGCGCGTATGGCCCGTCTTTTTCCCAAACCCTCCTTGGTTGTGTTTTCGTTTTGAGTAGAGGACGGTGGTCGCGTCCTTCTCCCGCCTGCCTCCCGCCTTCTGCCCGTCTTGCCTCGGGGGGGGAGGCTGCGATCTGTGAAACTGTCGCCACTTTCGAGGCCTGCTGGGGGGTCCAGCATCGTGACGTCCTACGAATACTCAAATTAGACTTCGCCATCCCTGGGGTGCTGCGATCTGTGAAACTGTCGCCACTTTCGAGGGCTGCTGGTGGGTCCAGCACAGTGACGTCCTACGCAGACTCAAATTTGACCTCGCCATCCCTGGGGGGCTGCGAACTGTGAAACTTTTGCCACTTTCGAGGGCTGCTGGGGGGTCCAACACAGTGACGTCCTACGAAGACTCAAATTAGACCTTGCCATCCCTGGGGGGCTGCGATCTGTGAAACTGTCGCCACTTTCGAGGGCTGCTGGGGGTCCAGGACAGTGACGTTCTACGCAGATTCAAATTCGACCTCGCCATCCCTTGGGGGCTGCGATCTGTGAAACTGTCGCCACTTTCGAGGACTGCTGGGGGGTCTAGCACAGTGACGTTCTACGCAGACCCAAATTTGACCTCGCTATCCCTGGGGGGCTGCGATCTGTGAAACTGTCGCCACTTTCGAGGGCTGCTGGGGGGTCCAGGACAGTTACGTCCTACGCAGACTCAAATTAGACCTCGCCATCCCTGGGGGGCTGCGATCTGTGAAACTTTTGCCACTTTCGAGGGCTGCTGGTGGGTCCAGCACAGTGACGTCCTACGCAGACTCAAATTAGACCTCGCCATCCCTGGGGGGCTGCGATCTGTGAAACTTTTGCCACTTTCGAGGGCTGCTGGGGGGTCCAGCATCGTGACGTCCTGCGCAGATTCAAATTATACCTCGCCATCCCTGGGGGGCTGCGATCTGTGAAACTGTCGCCACTTTCGAGGGCTGCTGGTGTGTCCAGCACAGTGACGTCCTACGAAGGCTCAAAGTATACCTCGCCATCCCTGGGGGGCTGCGATCTGTGAAACTTTTGCCGCTTTCGAGGGCTGCTGGTGTGTCCAGCACAGTGACGTCCTACGCAGACTCAAATTAGACCTCGCCATCCCTGGGGGGCTGCGATCTGTGAAACTTTTGCCACTTTCGAGGGCTGCTGGGGGGTCCAGCACAGGGACGTCTTACGCAGATTCAAATTAGACCTCGCCATCCCTGGGGGGCTGCGATCTGTGAAACTGTCGCCATTTTCGAGGCCTGCTAGGGGGGCCAGCATAGTGGGGCCCCGCGGCAGACTCAAATGGGACCTTCCAAATGCTGGTTGCAGAAATATATGTCCTTGTCTCGCCATAATTTTCTTATAAAGTCGCCCAAGCTACTCATGCCCCGCATTGCGCAGGGGTTGGGTACGTCGCCAGGGTAATTGTTGTGACCCCCCCCCCCCGCCTCTGCCACCGCCGCCGCTCATCTCCACTGTCGAGCTCACACCACAAGAGGTCTTGCAGTTGAAAGGAGGGAATTCCACCGTTGTGCCCCCGCTCCCCACCTGTAACTGCCAGCATTCCCCACAATCCTACCAAAGACAGCCGCTTGTGCTTTGGGTCAAGGCGCAAGGTAGGATCTCAGAGGACTTTGGAGAACGGACGCGTATAATGTGTGACCGTGAGCTCCCCCCGATGGTCCAGGTAGACTGGGAGGCCTGTAGAGATTCAAGGGCCGCCTGTAGACTAGGAGACCCCCGATGGTACACGCCCCGCGTGCTCTCTCCCGCGTCTGGCGCAGCGATCGTTTCCCGCACTCTCCCCTTTCTCCTCCTCCTCCTCCTCCTCGCGTCTCCTGGTGTGGGAGTGTCCGGGCTTGTTTCCCGTCAGGCGTTTTCCACCCCCGGGCGGAACCCCGCCGGTGCGGCCTGGAGGTCCATTCCGTTTGGAAATACGCAGGGAAATAATCATGCCGTTTCTTTGCCGGGCCCTCAAGCGGCACGGTTATTCTCTTGAGGTTTGTGCAAGCTTTGAATTGCGATTCGGAGTGGCAGAGCAGCCTCGCGGCAATTGCCATTCTCGCCTGTACGTTCTAGCGTCGCCCCCTGTTTGATTGGCGACGGTCGTCTTCTTCCTGTTCCTTGTCCTCCTCCCTCCTCCTCCTCCTCCTCCTCCTCCTCCTCCTCCTCCTCCTCCTCCTTGCCCCCTCTCTTGTCGTGCGGGACGTGTGCGGTGGCGTTCGGCCCTCTCGTGCAGCGCGTGCAAATTAAAGTCCTCGCGATTGCACCGGTGCAGTCCCGCCAGGGCCCCGGGTTTGCCTGGCGTGTGAGGTGGGCTCCGCGCTTGGAGAAAAAAAGGAACCTTCAGAATTGGCTCAGGCGGATCAAGGAAGGGCACATATTTGCTGTTGTTGCCACGCCATCGGTGGCCACCTGCGGGGAGCTCTTGTGGAGGAGGCCTGGGAATCCCATGTCGCCAGCCAGAGACTTGAGGCCAAGGGAGCGAGCGAGAATGGAGTAGAGCTGCTGTGACGCTGACTGAGAGGAGCCTCCTTGACCAGGAGAATCTGCAGATGAGAGTCAGCATGCTTCTCGTGGCAGCAGCTAGTTGCAGAAGAAACTGCTCCATACAGGTCCCACATGAAGTCACCATATCCCAAGCCATCAAGCCACCTTTGGATAGGATGCAAGTGAATGGGTTGGAAACAACCAGCCGTGTATTGTGCCATGCCATTTTTGGAGCGATCGCTGTGCAGGAAGAAAGCGGTGGCAACGCCACCATTGTTGGCTGTATCGCGTCCTGTCTTGCGTACAGGATCCTCGTACCCGAGGGGAACGACGTGGCCCGAGAAGGGCCGCTGCCCGTGGGGCTTGTCTGGGAACCGCTTGGCACTTTCGCTGAGGAGGAAGGGGACTCTCGGGCTGGCTTACATCGCGGGTGAGTGACACCCTGACGCGCTGCTCTTTTCCCCTCTCCATTTGCACTGACTGATCCTTGCCGGGTTAGGCTACGGACTTTCCAGACAGCCTTTATCGACCGACCGACCGACCGACCGACCGACCGACCGACCGACCGACCGACCGACGACGACGACGACGACGATGATGATGATGATGATGTTGATGATGATGATGATGATGATGATGATGATGAGGAGGAGGAGGAGGAGGAGGAGGATAATGAGGAGGAGGAGGAGGCCCAGGCTGCTGATGGTCGGTGCAGGGGATTAGCGCTGCCGTTATCGGTGAGCGACTCTCCTCGTTCTCGGGGCCCAGTGATGGGGAGGACCAGGATACAGAGAAGCAGTGAGTAGGGGGAGACGGGGAGGATAATACTGATGATAATGGTGAGGAGAAGGAGGAGGAGGAGGAGGAGGAGGAGGAGGAGGAGGAGGAGGAGGAGGAGGAGGAGGAGGAGGAGGAGTAGGAGGCGGACGGAGGAACGAGTATAGAGGGGGGAAGATGAGGAGGCGGAGGAGGAGGAGGAGCAGGAGGAGGAAGAGGAGGAGGAGGAGGAGCAGGAGTTGGAGTTGGAGTTGGAGGAGGAGGAGGAGAAGGAGGAGAAGGAGGAGGAGGAGGAGGAGGAGGAGGAGGAGGAAGGGAAAGAGGGGTAGGAAGAGAGTGGGGAGGAGGACGGGTTATGACACATCCGACGATTTCCCAAGGTCGAGCCCTCAGCGTAACAGTAATTCCCGTCGTCCATCCGCTAACCAGGGTGGAACAATGGGGTACTGTACTCATGGTGGTTCGCCTGGTGGTTTGTCCCATTTCCCTAAGCGACGGTCTGGCCCAGCAGACATGAACTATCAGACAAGCTTGTTTTTCAGGTTGAAATGATGGCAGAGACAAGGTAAGGTTTTTTTTTTCTTCCTTCCCCCACTCGCAGTTGCAAGTGGGGTCGCAACAAGTGGAGTGGAGTGGACTGATGTTACGTACGCACAAGAATGTCGCAGGCAAATGAAAGTCGCAGAGCATTCTAGAGTGGGATGCCTTCTGGGAACATTTCAAGCTTCCCAGAGGGTGGTTCCTTCCATGGCTCCAGAGCTTTCCATGTTGGGGGTGGGCGCATAGGGCCTCTAGGGCATTCCAGATTGGGATGCCATGTGGGGTGCCGTACTTTTCCGGAGCGGTTTTTCGCTTTTCAGAACGGGGGGCCTTGAGCAGTTTGCGAGGCTCTCTGGATTAGGATGCCTTCTGCGCAGCTCTCCAGGGACAGGATCCTTTCAGGGGCAGGATGCCCTCTGGATTAGGATTAGGGGCCTACCAGGGCAGGGTCCTTCCAGGGGGGCACCCTTCAGGCGGCTATAGAGCTTCTCAGATTGTGACTGTTTCTTTTGGGCTCCTCCGGCTCCTTCGATTGGGAGGCCTTGTGTGGTGTCTCGTATGGCCCTTCAGAAGGTCAGGAAGTGATGCCCTTGCAGCTTTCAGGTGAGGTCGCCTCCCACACGTCTACAGGCGCGCGCGGGCGGATGCGGTCGCCCCGCGACGCCAGCGTCGACGCCATTTTGGCCGCCGAACAAAAGTCCCGCACTAACTGCCACACTAATGTTATGAGAAGAATCCTTCTGTAGTATTCGTGAGGGGATTCGTCCGCCGTTCTAGTGTATCTAGCAGTCCTACCACTTTGCTGGCACCAGGGCGGAGACCAACCAGCCACCTTAGTCAGGGATCTAGTCTGGTAGTCGTACAGATAAGTGCGGGGACTAATCCGGCGCGTTAGTTCGACGCATTCGTCCAGCGGTTTGTCTGGCGCCTTTAGTCTGGCGTGTAGTCTTGGGATTCGTCTGGCAGAATTGTCCAGGGCTTCCTTTCAGCCCGCTTCCCGCGATTATCCGATTTGGTTCTGTGGGCGCTCCAGTCCGCGTACGATCGGCCCCGTCCTCGGTCTGCTTTCTATTGCTCTTGGGCCAGGGCCTCCCAGGTCACCTTGGGGTCGGTCGGTCAGTCGATCCCCCTCCTCCTCCCCACCCCCTTCTCCTCTCCCCTTCCCTCCTCCTCGCCTTCCCTTTCCCTCCCCTCCCCTCCCCTTCCCTCCCTCCTTCCCCTCCCCTCCCTCCTCCCCTTCTTTCTCAGCTGCTTTTGCTTTCCTCTCCCTCCTCTCCTTTCTCCTCGCCCTCCCCCCATCTCTTCCATTGATGCTACGCGCGGCTTCTGGGGGGCTCTGGATCGTCGCCGAGAACAGCATTTCTGAACCGCCCGAATAATGCTTCCCAACAACTTAGTGCTGTGTGTTTTGCTAGGGGCGGCCGCTGCCGACTTTCTCTGCAATCAGGTGCAACTGTACGTCATGCAACTTTCGCGGCTGAGGACAAGGACGAGGATGAGTAGCATGAGCTGGAGGATGGAAACGATGAGGAGGAGGCGGCGGAGGCGGAGGCGGAGGAGGAGGAGGATGATCAGGAGGTGCGTTACTTTTGTAGGGGCGGGGGGTAAGGGACCCAACTACGAGGCGTTTCTGCGCCCCTTGGATCAGATCCCCTTTGTCGCCAGCGGTCTAAGAGCAGCGGGTGGCCAGTGCGGGCGCTGACAGACACTGGTGTGTTCTCGCTTACGCTGTGATTGCATTGAATCGGCACTCGGGTGTTCGCGCTTCGGTGCGGGGTTGCGTGGAGCAGCAGCTTCATGCCCAATCGCCTTCTTGTGGTATTTGGGACTCGAAGGCCCATGTTGCTGCTGGCCAGTGCATGGGACTCGCGCTGCCGCCGTCGGTGGACGGCCCTGCTTGATCCTGGGGCCCGATGAGGAGGGGAGGAGGGTGGAAAAGAAGGGAGGATGAGGAGAGAGAGAGAGAGATAGAGAGGGAGTAGGGTTACAAGTCAGAGGAGTGCGGTGATGATTAGGAGGACGAGGGCGAGGAGATGTGGGAGTACAGGTCGAGGCAGCCAGCTCGAGCGAGTCGGCGCGAGTCCAGTTCGTTCGCACCCTCTCACGCAGAACTGGAACCCCGCGTCGTCGTCGTCGTCGTCGTCGTCGTCGTCGTCGTCGTCGTCGTCGTCGTCGTCTTCGTCGTCGTCGTCGTCGTCGTCGTCGTCGTCGTCGTCGTCGTCGTCGTCGTCGTCGTCGAAGATGGAGTATCACGTTTTTTGCGCCTTTTGCCCCTTTCTCATGCCTCCAGCGGCGTCCAGGGGCCTCCGCCCGCGCTGGCCTCCGGGGGCCTCCAGGACCTCCTCCTCTCTGTGGCCTCCCCCCCTTGCCCTGCTCCCTGGGAGGTCCCCCTCCCTCGGGGCTCCTCCGTCGGCGCCCGCAGGGCTCCAGCCGGAGCGGCGAGCGCCTCGCGGCGCTCGGGCTCGTCCCGCCGCGTCCCGCCCGGAGGTCAGGCCGCGACGACCGCGCGGACGCCTGGCGGGCACGGCAGGTTCGCGCCGCGCCGCCGTGGCGGCGGCGCCCCAGCGCGGGCCTTCGCGAGGGAACGCCGCCAGGTCAGCCCGGGGTCGGCGGATGTCGAGCGATCCGCGCCGGCGGAGAGCCGCGCTCTCGGCCAGGGCGGGGCGATCCGCGCGGCGTCGGAAGAGCCGGCGCCGGCGCAGGCGCGAGGCGGAGCCCGCCGCAGGCTGCCAAAGGCAGGCAGCGCGCCTCGCGCCCTCTTCTCCGGGTGGTGTCCTGCGCGAGCAGCCTGCGCAGGCCACTGCGCAGGGGTCGCTGTGTCATCATGCGTGAGGCCCCCCAGTTTTTGCGCCTCCCTTGTCGGCAGCGCCGGCGATGGAGGGGAACGGAGGGGGAGGGGAGAAGCCTATGGGATCTCCTGAGACCTCCCGAGTGCTTCAGACGACCTCCAGGGACCTCCAGGGACGTCCAGGGACCTTCGGAGGAGGAGGATGAGGGAGGTGAGGAGGGGAAGGGGAGGCTGATGAGGGGATGAGGAGGAGGATGATGATGAGGAGGGATGTGGAGGAGGGATGTAGAGGAGCCGGAGGGCGACGTGGGGGAAAGGGGGAGGGGCAGGGGGAATCACCAGACAGGAGGAGTCTTTGGGAGATGGGTATGGGATATGAGAAGAAAGGAGGCTGCTGCTGCTGCTGCTGATGATGATGATGATGCTGCTACTGCTGCTGCTGATGATGATGATGATGCTGCTGATGATGATGATGATGATGGTAAGGATGGTGGTGGTGATGATGATGGTGGTGATGATGATGATACTGATTCTGATGATGATGATGCTGATGATGCTGCTGTTGATGATGATGAGGATGATGATGCTGATGATGAACATGCTGCTGCTGATGCTGCTGATGATGATGCTGATGATGATGCTGCTGCTGATGATGATGATGATGAGAAGGAGGAGGATGATGATGATGATGAACATGCTGCTGCTGCTGATGCTGCTGATGATGCTGATGATGCTGCTGCTGCTGATGCTGCTGCTGCTGATGATGATGATGATGATGTTGCTGCTGATTCTGATGCTGCTGATGATGATGATTGTAAGGATGGTGGTGGTGATGATGATGATGGTGGTGATGATGATGATACTGATTCTGATGATGATGATGATGATGATGATGATGATGATGATGATGATGCTGATGCTGCTGATGATGATGAGGATGCTGATGCTGATGCTGATGCTGATGAGGATGAGGATGATGATGATGATGATGATGATGATGACGATGACGATGATGATGATGCTGATGCTGATGATGATGATGATGATGCTGATGATGATGATGATGATGATGCTGCTGCTGCTGCTGCTGCTGCTGATGATGATGATGATGATGATGATGATGATGATGATGATGATGATGATGATGATGATGATGATGATGATGATGATGATGAACATGCTGCTGCTGATGCTGCTGATGATGCTGATGATGCTGCTGCTGCTGCTGCTGAGGAGGAGGAGGAGGAGGAGGAGGAGGAGGAGGAGGAGGAGGAGGAGGTGAGGTGGGGAGAAGCTGGAGGAAGAGGAGGTGAAGGAGTTAAGGAATGTCGGGCTCTGATGGCGACGCCCGTCGTGGCGCGCGCGTGCGCGCTCGTGTGTGCGTGTCGTACGCCCCACGCTGTGCTTGCTCGTGACCATTCTGGTTCAAGCTTTGCGGGGCGCCAGCCGCCAGCCGCTCGCCGTGCGCCGCGCGCCGTGCGCGCGAGCGCCCTCGGCGCGCCAGGCGGGTCGACTCCCACGCTGGCGCGGCCTCCGCGGCTTGGCCGCGCGGCCCTCTGGCGCGCGAGAGAGGCCTCATGCTGCCGCAGCTCTCCGACGCCCCCGCGGCCGAGCGCCCCGCGGCCGCCAGCGCGCGGGCCTCCGCGCGCGCGCGCCGGCCGAGCCCGGACGCCGCCGCCGCAGGCGCGGCCGTGCGCGCCCGTGCGGCGTCGCAGGAGGCGCCAGGGGCCCGGACGGAGGCGGCTGCCAGCACGGTGAAGCGGCTGACGCCCGCGCCGCGGCCCAGCCTGCGGAGGCGCGGGGCCAGCGGGGCCCGGGCGAGCACCGCGCCGAGTGCACCGACCGCGGGCGCCGGCGGCGGGCTCGGCCTCGGAAGCGAGGCCGACCTGCCCCCGAGGGCCAGCGACGACGAGCGGACGGAGCTGCGCGCCGAGCTGCTGAGGCCGCTGGCAGAGGCGGGCCCGCGGTGCCTCGTCGGGGGCGCCTCGCTCCTCGTGAGCAGCAGCGGCGCCTCGGTGGACGCGCTGGACGCCGCTCTGGAGGTGCAGGACCTCAGAACGCGGCTGGCGAGCATGGAGCGGCAGTACCGAGAAGTCGCGTCTCAGCTAGAGGCCAGCCGCCACAACCACTACCTGGCGCTTCGCGGCACCGCCGCGCACGAGGAGGCAGCGCAGATGCGACCTGTGCGGGAGCCAGCTGCGCCTGCGCTGGTGTGCCAGGGCGCCCGCCCCGTTTCGCAGAGGGCGCCACAGAGGGGCCGAGCAGAGAAGTTGGATGCGAACGGCCTCCCTCTCAGCCTGGACCCGACAAGGGTACCCTTCTGTTTGAACTACCTGAAGCGTCAGCTCGTCCAGTGCCAGCGAGATTTGCGCCAGAGCCAAGCTGAGATCCGCGAGCAGCGCGGGGAGCTTGACGCCTGTCATGCCGAGTGCCGCGAGCAGCGCCAGGAGCTGGAAGCCAGCCGACAAGAGCTCGCAGCCTGCCAGGCTTTGCTCAGGGACGTCAGCAGCCGTTCCCACAGCGTCCAGGATGCTCGGCAGCGAGACTTCGACAGGGCGCTGCAGGAGCAGCGGCGGGAGGTGCAGCAGCTGCGGGAGCTGCAGTCGCAGCAGCTGCGCGAGCACGAGCTCGAGCTGCAGGAGCTGCGGCAGCAGCTGCAGCAGCAGTGCGGCCGGCAGCTCCAGCCGCGGCCAGCGCCGCACCCAGGCGAGCGCCGTGGGCGGCCGCAGGAGCAGCACCAGGTGCAGCCGCAGCAGCAGGCTTCGGAGGAGGACAGGCCGCCGGCCGCGGCGCCGCCGCCGGGAGGCGTCGGCTCGGACGCGCCCGCCCCCGAGCGCCCGCGCCCGACTGCCCCCAGCCCCAGGCGGAGCACCTCCGAGCCCGTGCTGGTGGACGGGGCGGCCCCAGCGAGCTCGGGCTCCGCGCCCGCGCGTCCGCCGTTGCCGGGGGGGCCGCTGCAGCGGGACTTCGCGGCGCCCGCCGCCGCGGCCGAGCCTCCTGCGCCGCCCGCGCACGTGGCAGCGGCACAGCCGACCGAGGCGGACGTTCGCGGTGGCAGAACGCGAGAGGTGTGCTTTGTGGACGCCTTGGAGGAGGAGGAGGAGGCGGATGATGATGATGAGGAGGAGGAGGAGGAGGAGGAGGAGGAGGAGAAGGAGGAGGAGAAGAGTCACGAGGAGGATGCTGGCAAGAGCTCGCAGTCGCTCGGAAAAGCGTCGCCTTGGTCAAAAGTCAGAGGCATCGCCGCCGACGCGGCTCACCAGAAGCTGCAAGGCAGGAGGTCCCAGGCGGCCAAGCACGCCTCGGAGGCAGCTATCATGGAGCGCGGGCTGGCCTCGCTGATGGCGCGGTGGCAGGCGGCGGGCCAGGCGCACCAGGAGCCCGCCAGCCTCACGACCCAGCGCTTCTTTGAGGTGGTGGAGAGCTGCCTGAGGGGCATGGAGTTCAGCCAGCGAGTGACAGAGCTGATGGACATGCAGGGCCCCGACGAGTCACACGCCAGGGAAGAGGAGGAGCAGGACGTCAGCGCGGTGATGCTGAAGCAGTACGACGCGGCGTTCCAGAGCGCTGGGGGCCAGGAGAAGGCGGAGCCCTACTTCGACCGGGTCAATCGACTCTGCCGGCTGCTGCGCGAGGCTAGGCCAATCGAGCGCGGAAGGCAGGATTGCAGCTACGAGATCCTCGGCATGAGCGCTCTGTACAGCGCCACTGCGACGCCGCAGCTGAAGCTCATGCGCGAGGTGAGGCGCATCGCGCTCGAGTCGGGCGGGGCTGCCTTGTGTCCGGACCTGAAGGGGCGCGATCGGGCGCGGGCGAAGGCGCTCACGAAGTACGGCAACGACACCGCTTGTTTGACTGACCTGATGCGCGCTTCCATCGTCTATCCTGACATCGACTCCCTGTACGAAGCGTTCGTCGACATACTCGACGACGACCTGCATCGCTACCGGACCGACTGGCACCTCGTCGAGGTCACCGACAGGTTCCAGAAGGTGCGGGACGGGTACCGCGATATCAGCATGCTCTTCAGGGCTGACGGCATGGTCGGCGAGGTCCAGCTGCACGTCGAGAACATCGTGAATGCCAAAAAGGGCGGAGGACATGCACACTACAGGAAGCAGCGCCTGGTAAATGAGCTGATGTTCGAGGCGTGCGTGCTCAATTTCGAAGTGCAGGTAATGAAGCTAGCGAGCGAGTTCCATTCCTGCGCTGCCACGGTCTGCGACAAGAACGGGCGCACCGCTTTCCACTACAGCTGCCAGCACGGCTCCAACAATGCTGTCCGCGTGCTCCTCGTCAACAAGGCGGATCCCTGGAAGGCCGACAGCGGGGGGCTCCTGCCCTTCGAGCTGGCCATGGTGGGCGGCCACTTCGAGACGATGGAGCTGGTGCTGAACGCCATGAAGGAGGCGCAGCCCTGCGACCCGCGCCAGGCGACCCGCTTGGTGGAGAACGGCTTCCTGGTCTGGGTCGACCGCAGGATCCACGACGACGGCCAGCACGCGGCACCTCGCCCGAGGGCCTCCAACCCTGCCCTCGCGCTCATCGCTGGCGTGACAAAGGAGCCTCAGCAGGGGTCGACACGTGCGAGCTGGGTGAGGGTCGGGAAGCTGCTGATGGAGGTCATCACCGAGCACAAGGCACGGAAACATCTGGACACGTGGTTCACGAAGAACGCTGCAGCTGGCAACACACTGCAGGTGCTCGCCACGCTCGAGGCAGGCTTTGATACGTGGGTGAAGCCAGGCACGCCCTCAGCGATGGACAGGGCCATCGAGGGCGGCCACGTGGAGCTCGTCACCAAGCTCGGAGAGTGGCTGGAGGGCAATCCTGGCGTGAGGTGCCTACATGTAAGTTCCAGGGAGAGCGTGCACTCGCACCTGAAGCGCGCCGCGCAGCTCGCCGATCCAGCCGTCGCGACCGCCGCGCTGGCGGCGAGGGCGGACCCGAGCCACACCAAGGCTCGGGCGGCTGGGTGGCGAACGCCACTGATGGCCTTCGCCGCTGCTGGCGACCTGGTCATGTGCAAGAGGCTGATCGAGTTCAGAGCTCAGGCGGCTGGATATGACGGCCACGGCTGCAGCGCCTTGGACTACGCACGATCGCTGGAACAGCGTCACGTCGAGGAGTACCTCAAGGAGCTGGACTCGTTCCCCGAAATGCCCTTCCGGAAGGCGAGCGAGCGCGGTGGCAGGGAGCCGCTAGACCTTGGAATGTACGTCTGCGGAGCGGTGCACGATGGCTGCTGCGGGGCAATCTCGCGCGTGTCCACGGCGCTGGCTGGGGCAGAGGAGGGCTCCTTCAAGCAGAGCAGCATTTCGAACGAGAAACGTCGGCATGAGCAGAAACTTCCGAAGACCCGCGCGGACTCCTTGGATCGGCACTGGTCCCCCCTGGAGGCGCCTCCCGCGCCGATCCCACGACTCCGCGCGGGCTTCCGAGAGTTTGTGCCCGTGCCGCCTTTTCTTTTTCTGGCGTCGGCGAGGTGCTCGACTGCTGCTTCGGCCCCTTTCAGACCCCGCTGCTGCACCTCGCCGTGCGGGCAGTGGGCAAGGACGGCCAGGACCCCGCGGCGCAGGTCTGCGCCGCGCTGCTGCTGGCCCGCGCCGACCCGACCAGGCACGACGGCCGGGGGGAGTCGTCGCTGTATGCGGCGGCGACGCTGGGTGACGAGCGCCTGCACGAGCTCCTTCTGCAGGCGGTGCCAGAGGGCAGCGCGGAGGTCCTCACGCCGACGCAGGGCTCGGGGGCGGGCCAGTCCTCCCGGGACCTGCTCCACTTCAGCGTGCTGAGGAGAGCGATGAGGCAGAAGCAGCTTCGCTACGACATCAGTCTCAAGAAGAT